>JARFJB010001987.1:4462500-5040000 GCA_036346205.1 Vesta saturnalis
AACATGTATTACAAACACCTTCCTTAAATACTGAAAATAAATTTAAAGCACTCGTTCATCACACCTTTCTATTAAATTAGTATAAATAAAAAAGCTTTCAAGTTATTTATCTTCTTTGACTGCGTAAGATGTTCATTCATTTCGTATTATGACATCGAAATTTGCTTTCCACTTTCAATAACAAATTTTCCGTGTTATCTTGAGAAGCTCAATCCCTTCTTTTTACCTAAAAGCATTTCATCTATTGGCAACCAATTCTTTTCGAGAATTTAGTATCTTCGTAATCCAGATTCCGACCGGGATTTTGTAAACGTTTCCTGAATTATAGTTTTAAAACGTATTTCATGCACTACCTATTTTAACGAAAATTCTAGAAATGCTCGAATTTTGAAGTAGCTATTCGCATTTTCTTAGCTTTGCCTAATCTGCGTATTTCTTTTTTAGAGGTATTACATATGTATAAGTTGAAAAAATGAGCTTGCTTGAAGGTACCACGTAAAGTACGTGACGATGTTAAAGTGCACGAATTTCCTTATTTGTGTTTATAATGCTATTCCGGAAATTCAGTTCAAGCTTGTTATGTCATTCTGATAGCTATCTTGTATTACCTACAGTCTCTTGTTGAAATAAATATTAAGTTAGATAAATTGTTTTTCACGGTTTTACATTTATACAGTTTTAAATAATGTTATTAATTGTTTGAAATTAATCACTGTCCTATTCGGCCTTTATTCGGTTTATAAAAAAACATCACTAAGGATGCTAGGTACTGTATCTGGGAAACTATCTATCGTAGAGGCTTGCGCAAAAAAAAGTTATTACTAAAACGGCCAATACAAAAACCTGGAAAATATTTTCATGTTTCTGAAATGGCCGCTAGGGGGCAATTTTTGACGTATGTCTAAAAATAAGTGGTGGGGGGTATTCAAAGGTTTCTTTAAATAACACCCCGTATCTTCGAAACGGCTAAGCCGATTTTAACAAACTTGGGCGCGTTGAAATGAGCTATTCTTGGGCTACAAATGTTATAATATTTGAAGTTTTGTTAGTTTCACGTGTCGTCGCTAGAGGGCTTTGTTCGACATTCCGACAGAAACGGTTAATTTTCGCAAAAAAATTAAATGCATTGGTATGACTTTTTTTCATGAACAAGTAGTTAAATGATGCCTAAATAAGCTCGCGAAAACGGCATCTCGATATCTTGTTCCTAACCTAAAATATCGGCCAAAGAAAACTTTATACGAAAATCCCTTAAATCTTTATTTTTTTTTTACTATATTTTTCTGGGATTGTTTGTATTATGTAAGTTGTGACCCTAAAAAGGACCGATTTAAAGGAGGAAGGTTTTTAATGCCCCCGTAAATGCTCGAAATGCTGACCATCACGCTCTATGCATTGCTGAAGCCTCTCATGACTGGACAAAACTGCAGCTTCAATTTCGGCTCTGGGTATGTTACGTATTGCGTTACGAATCCGGTTTTTCATATCTTCTCTAGTAGTAGGTTGAGTCCGAAACACGATGTCCTTTAAGCGCCCCCATAAATAAAAATCGAGGCAAGTTAAGTCTGGCGATCGCGGAGGCCATGGAAACAGATTTCCTCTTCCAATCCACCGCTATTGAAATACTGCATTAATATTGGCCAAAAAGTCAAGAAATACATTGCCATTTAGGGGTTGCTCGAAAAAATATGGCCCAATAATTCTGCCTCCCAGTATGCCACACCATACATTTAAACTCCAACGTCCTTGGCGCTGAACTTCACGCAACCAATGGGGATTTTCTGCAGATCAATAATGCATATTGTGCAGATTGACTCTGCCGTCACAACTGAAGGTGGCTTCATCGGTCCAAAGAACTTTAAATAAAAATTCTCTATTTTCGCGTAAAATGCCGAAAACTACCATTGGCTCGTAAGCTCGTCACTAATCGTGGAAAAACTCTTACATAGCAAGGACGCCGATTTGGATATCGAGCCGCGTCAACTCTTTTAGCTACTGCGGCGTTCTGAAGACATTCAAAATAAACCGCAAGCATATCAACAGCTTCATTTTCGTAAAACGCATTTTAAAAGCACAAAAATTGTTCAAAGTAACGCGAAAGTATTGACAACTATTAACAATTTGAAGATTATGTATGTTTTGTTTAGGTATCTGTTTCCATTGCCTGCTTCTATTAATTTTATTTTTTGTATACATTCATAGTGAATATGCATTAAAACAAACAAAAAGTAGACCTTTCGTATAACTTTTAGCATTGCTTACTTACCCGTAGTAATTTCAAAAAGGGTGATTTTATTCTGGTGTATAAATTTACAAACATTTAAAATCGCAATTTCTAGGTAACCTATTCAGAGCCGAAATTGAAGCTGCAGTTTTGTCTACCCATAAGAGGCCTCAGCAATGCACAGAGTGATGGTCAGCATTTCGAGCATTTACGAGGGCATTAAAAATCTTACTCCTTTAAATCGGTCCTTTTTAGGGTCACAACTTACATAATAGAAACAATTCCAGAAAAACACAGTAAAAATAAAATAAAAATTTAAGGGATTTTCGTATAAAGTTTTCTTTGGCCGATATTTCAGGTTAGGAACAAGATATCGAGATGCGGTTTTCGCGAGTTTGTTTAGGCGTCATTTAGCTACTTGTTCATGAAAAAAAGTCATACCAATGCATTTAATTTTTTTGCGAAAATTAACCGTTTCTCGTTTCTGTCCGAATGTCGAACAAAGCCCTCTAGCGACGACATGTGACACTAAAAAAACTTCAAATATTATAACATTTGTAGCCCAAGAATAGCTCTTTTCAACGCGTCCAAGTTTGTTAAAATCAGCTTAGCCGTTTCGAAGATACGGGGGGTTATTTAAGGAAACCTTTGAATACCCCCCACCACTTTATTTTTAGACATACGTCAAAAAGTTCCAAACAAAAAAAGTACAGATCATCCTCGACTTCAAAGATCAGTTATTTTTTTATTAGGTTAATATAGCAGAATTCACAGAAACATCACTTTTTTAGATTCAAGATTGCAGTTACGCCCCCTAGCGGCCATTTCAGAAACATGAAAATATTTTACAGATTTTTGTATTGGTCGTTTTAGTGACAACTTTTTTTCCGCAAGCCTCTACGATGTATACTTTCCTAGATACAGTACCTCGCATTCTTAGTTAGCCACAGTACACACTTGGCATATTAAGCTTTGGTCAGTACTAGTGTTTAGATATTTCCTTAATAGAACGGTTTTAAAAGTTAGGAATACAAAAATCATAACGAATTAACCGGTGGGACAGGCACCTGAAGAAGAGGAATCAGTCGAGGTAACGTTTCTACTAATATAGCAAGACCTCTCACAAATTACTGTTTAATTTAGTGTTAGTGTTAAATTTTACAGGGGTGGGGTCAATAGTTATCCTGTATATACGACAGTTCAGCGAAACAGGGGGGTTTGTTTGGTTGCCTAATAAATAAAAACCGCCTCTATACAGGGTGAGTTTTTAATGTCTACTATGGGGACCTCGGAATCTTGAGCAGGTAGAGAGCCGGTTAAATGAGGAAAGATTTGCAGTTTTATAACGTTTTCTTCAAAGAATCCAAGACTAACTAGATACCGTCAACTGGGGTGACTTCGGCCAGTAGATGTTACTTCGGACAACCTAGATTTGTTGAACATGGATTCATAGCGGCAACCCTGTGCGCGACATCCAATATATGACTTTGTAAATGTGTTGGGACGTTAGGCGACTGAAGATATTGGTATGAGGCGAGAGCGTGCAAACATTGCTTTCTAGTTTTTCGACTATATTTTTGTAGGAGAAGATTTGTCAATCCCGAAAAGAGTGACAAAGTAAGTTGTGCTCAACTTAGCTCCATGTGTTTGAATAATTTCTGTTAAGAGAAGTGGAATGTGTGATGTTTAAAGAATAGTTTCGCCAGGACGTAATCTGTTTATCTTTGAGCACGTTTTGTATATAGGGTGATAATCAAAATAATCGTTTTTAGGGGGTGACTTCGGACAATGGGTCGAACTTATAAGAAAATATTGGGCGGTAGAAATTACCAATAATATAACAAACAGTCGTTAGAAAATGCCGTCCTTGATGTGAAAACCCATAAAAAGAGCATGCGGGAAGCTGCCGAATTTTATGGTGTACCTAAGTCGACTATTAGCGACAAAATTAAGAAAATTCATGGTAAGAAAGTCGGAGGTCAAACAACACTATCTTCTGAAGAAGAACCAAGACTGACTGAAGCTATTAATACCACGGCAGAATGGGGATTTCCTCTTTCTCCGTATGATGTCAGAATAAGAGTCAAACAATATCTCGACAGGAAAGGAGTGAATATAAAAAAATTTAAAGATAATCTTCCGTCATGATTGGGTAAAGTCATTTTTATTACGGCACAGAAACCTAACAACAAGAATATAAGGAGTTCCGGGCAATGTCAAGGTGATCTGTAAACGAGGAACAAAACATTGTGACAGAGTAATGGATTCGTCTAAATCTGGCGTAAGCATAATGATGTCAGCGTCAGAAAGTGGAGAACTTTTTCCACCCTTCGTGATGTACAAGGCCAAGCACCGATATCAAGAATAGGAAGAGGATGGACCAATTGGATGTGGTTACAGTGTGACGAATTCAGGCTGGTTTGATTCCAGAACTTTTATGGAATGGTGAAAACTTGTCCAGTCACCTAACGCTGGAAGTTATAGAAGAATGCGCACGTCAAAATTTAAAGTTTGTTTAATCCCACCCAATTCCACACATCTCTGACAGCCGCTCGATGTGGCTTACTTTGCCCCCCTTAAAAAGACATGAGAAGAATTTTGACTGAGTAGAAATTGAAACGAAACGTCCATTCTAGAAGAAAGATTTTCCAAACCTTCTTAGGAAAACCTTAGATTCAATTAAAGCAAATTAAAAAAAAAACATTGTATCAGGATTTAACGCCTCGGGTATTTGGTCGTACAATCTAGAGGAAGTTTTAAGACGTCTCCCTCAAGAACTTACAGCTGGAGACGCTCCCACAGGACGTGAAATAGATGCAATACTACTGGAATTTCTCAAAGAAAATAGAAGTCCTCAATTGCAAGAAAAACCAAATAAACGCAAGCGAGCAAGAAGGCCAATCATCCCTGTAGATATGGTTGAAAACGAACCAGCAGAAAATATTCCTTCCACGTCTGGCTTCCAAAAACTTCAACAATGTCAGAATATTACATCCGATGATCCCGATTCAGACTCTTTGCCACTAGCTCACTGTAAATCCGTAGAAAAAAGACTCGATGCATTTGACAAAGATTATGTACCATCTCATATGGGCACATCATCCGATTCAGAAAAAGAAACGACTAACGAAGAACCACGACACTGCTTCTCGAACAAAAATATTAGAGATCATAATTTTACACTAGTTGAACTTCCTATAGAAAACTCTTCTAAAAGTAAATTCTACGTTGCAAGAATTTTAAATGTAGAGGGTGTAAGTTTCTTTCATTTCCCAAACGTGTCGATTGATTGGAAAAAACGAAATTGTCTAAAGGCTTTCTTCTTCACATTTTCGAACAAATCGCCTGATGTTACTATAGAATAGGTCATGGCTGTATTTACATACAAGCGTTTGTTTTTCTAGAATAGAATATTTATTTGTTTTAGATTTATATAAGAGTATAACTTCTGTTTTATTAGACAAGAAAATAATTTCTAGATATATATATATATATATATATATATATATATATATATATATATATATATATATATATATTTGGGTGCGAAGTCACCTCTGCACGAGACACACATCGGTTTTAAGTGATTTTATACCGCCGCGCCGTCCGAAGTCACCCCGTTTAATGGGGTGACTTCAGACAGACTACAAGCAAAAAAATTAAAAAAATTAGGGCACATATGAAAATTTTGAAATGGTCATTGTTTCACTAGATGTTAGGGGTATTTTAGCAGAAAATTACAGAAATTATTTGTCTTAGTTTTTAGTCTGTGATCCGAAGTCACCCCAGTTGACGGTACTTTAAAACACGATTTCTCTGTAATTTCTTTAAACACATATAATTCCGTTATTTCCATTTTCAGAAAAGAACGTGCAAAGGAAAAAGTTGTAGATAATAATGTTCTTTCTAAGGCAGCTAAATCGATTTTTTGATGCCAGATCTTGTTTTTGAGTCGACATAAACACACATTTTTTAAAATAAAAACAATAGCTGTCCATAACTTTTTAAGAAATGGTTTTTTTCTAGCCTTTCTAATAATATAACATATAACATATAACATATAACATATAACATATAACATATAACATATAACATATAACATATAACATATAACATATAACATATAACATATAACATATAACATATAACATATAACATATAACATATAACATATAACATATAACATATAACATATAACATATAACATATAACATATAACATATAACATATAACATATAACATATAACATATAACATATAACATATAACATATAACATATAACATATAACATATAACATATAACATATAACATATAACATATAACATATAACATATAACATATAACATATAACATATAACATATAACATATAACATATAACATATAACATATAACATATAACATATAACATATAACATATAACATATAACATATAACATATAACATATAACATATAACATATAACATATAACATATAACATATAACATATAACATATAACATATAACATATAACATATAACATATAACACATAACACATAACACATAACACATAACACATAACACATAACATATAACATATAACATATAACATATAACATATAACATATAACATATAACATATAACATATAACATATAACATATAACATATAACATATAACATATAACATATAACATATAACATATAACATATAACATATAACATATAACATACAACATATAACATATAACATATAACATATAACATATAACATATAACATATAACATATAACATATAACATATAACATATAACATATAACATATAACATATAACATATAACATAACATATAACATATAACATATAACATATAACATATAACATATAACATATAACATATAACATATAACATATAACATATAACATATAACATATAACATATAACATATAACATATAACATATAACATATAACATATAACATATAACATATAACATATAACATATAACATATAACATATAACATATAACATATAACATATAACATATAACATATTAATTTTGAAAAACTAAAGAAATACGGCCGTTTTTTTCCGTTCAAGTTCAGAATTGTTAGTATGTCAGGCCACGGAAGCCGTTGTTGATGGACAAATGCCACTCGTATTACCATGGCGTTTAGTTTGAAAGTGCTTTTCATTCGTTTTAATGTTTTTAGTCGCTTTTATAATCTACAAAATCTTGATAAGGTTGAATATTATACTCGGTGTCAAAAAAGTAAAGTGTGAGCTGTAGAGTAATGTTTTGACCTCTATTTTGAACGCCGTCAGCCTAATCCACGCACATTTAAAGACTATATGATGCTTTGCGTGAATAAGGTTCTTTCTGTAAATCCAAAAATTAAACAGGGCACATTAATAAAGCTGCCAAAGAGAACACGTTAGAACCTGTTATGCAAAAGGCATCAACTTCAACACGAGAAATTAGTATTCATGCGGGAATTTCACAATATACTGTTGTACGAATAAGAAAAAAAGCATAAATTCCACCCCTATAAGTTATTAACAAACACTATACCGTGATAATGTTCGGTGTATGGAGTTTTGTACGTGGTTTGGAAAAAGTGTGCAATTGATCCACAGTTTAAGTTTAAGGTACTTTGGATCAACAAAAATAGATTTACAAATTGCAAGGTTTTTAAAAGGCACAACCAGCATCTCTGGTCACAAGAAACCACATCATGTCAAGCAAAGAAGAGCACAAATTAAACTTAGGTTTAATGTGTGGTGTAGTGTTATCGAATCATTCTTGGCCATAACTTCTTGATGGAACTTTAACCGATGAGCGTTACTTCCATTTCCTATAAACTCATTCGAAGATATGATAGATGATGTAAATTTGGAGACTCGCGCTATGCTGGAGTGCTTTCAGCACGATGACGCACTGCCTCATAATCATTTAGGAGTGCGAAATTATTTAGATACAATTTTCCCCCAATTGTAGATAAGAAGGAATGCACCAGTTGCATGGTCACCTCGATCACCTGATCTGTCAGTTTTGGATTTCTATTTGTGAGGAACGATAAAAGATAAGGTGTATCGAAGGTCGTATGAAACAGTGGACGACCTTAGAGAAGCGTACGAAAAGCTTTTGCTAGTATTAACAGGTGTTCTTCAAGAAAAGCCAGAAATTCTGTTCTAAAAAGGTGTAAGTTGTGTCTTACTTATAATAGTAATCATTTTGAATATAAGTATAAATATCTTTAGGTAATGCTTTAGTTAGTTAGTTAGTCATAGTGTAGTTTTGTAGTTCTTTGCTATTTATGTCTCTGTAGCCAATTTTTCGTTCTTTTTAGTTGCTAAATATTTTTCAATTTTTTCAATACATATTGGGCTTTCCCTTCATTTTGAAAAATTCAGAGTAATGATTTACAAAAGATCCTACCCTCAAATAACTAGTAATTACGATTTGCATTTGTCAATCAACAATGGTTTCCATGGCCTACCATACTAATAATTCTGAAATTAAACCGGAAAAATGGTCTTATTTCTTTAGTTTTTCAAAATAACTATGTCATATGTTAAATCATTGGAAAAGCCAAAAAAAAAACCCTTTCTTAAAAAGTCTACCAATTATGGTTTCCATTTCAAAAAATGTACGTTAACTTGTAATCCAAAACAAAAAAAGTGAAACCCAATTTTACTGACAAATAAATCATGGCCTACTAATAATAAATAAGACCTAACTTTAGAAAGTGTGATATTTCGATGAAACTCTAATCTTTTATACACTTGTGAGACATGACTAAACCGGAAATATTGCGCTCTTTCCAAAAATCGAAAAATCCAATATGGCGGCCATAAGAAAAATAAAAGTTGAGGCAGATTGTGGGATAACAAAAGACGATTGTGACATGTCATACACGCCATCTTATTCGTCTTAAAAAAGTGTCCGAATAATCTCACATTGTGACAGCTGTCAAATTAACCATTTCGGATTTACTGGCGAAAAACGAAATCCGCCATTTTCGGTTTTTGCCGATATTTTCAAAACCAATTGACCGATCGTAAATCTGAACCGGATATCGAATGTTCTAAGTTTCCTCTAAAACTTTCCCCATTTAACCTTTGCCGTAAGTATAACAGAAGCCGAGATCCCTTTATAGAGAAGCGAATTTAGGACACATTGTATATATATATATATATATATATATATATATATATATATATATATATATATATATATATATTTTTTGAGATGGTTAGATATAAGGTTAAGACAGGGATTTGAGAGTTTAAGCTTGTAATTCTTATATTGAACAATTTGAGATCAATTATAGTATATTTACACTGCATTTATTTGAAGTATTTTGGTAAACGATTGAAAGAAAGTGATTTGTTTTGATGAAACAGGCTTAATAAGATTTTCACAAGTTGGTTCATTCATAAAAAGCATTGTGCTATGTAAGAAACATGTCAGAAAGGTTAAATGAAGTTATATTTGTAAGTACGATTAAGTTCGTAAAAAATATTTCATTAAATTTACAGTTCACATAAAGTATTTTGGCATTTGGGTATTTTACAGATGTTTAGCACACAGTTTAGAGTTATGACTATAATTAGGAACATATTTTAAGTCAGGTAAAATGCAGGAAAGATTTGAAAATTTAAGAAAGAGTTACGGTACGAACATGATTTAATTATTACTCACAATATTAGTGAATATATAAGTGCAACAGAGAAAGTAGTGCATAGTAAACATTAAGCGCAATTTAAACAACAATTTAACATATGGATATTTACATGCAGCTACATTTTGTGTAAGATTTTTAAAGAAATGTGTTTAACAATATGGATTGTTGATGCAACAAAACTTTAAACGTTACAAGAAAAGTGAACATTGGGGATATTAAAGACAGATTTTATAAGTTGTGAAAGTAACATTTTGATTAATTTCAAAGTTAGATATGTAAATTATATGAACATTTAAATTAAGTTAGGTTAAGTTTTAAATTTAAGGTTTTTTTTGCAAAATTTATAGTTTTATAGAATAAGTTGAGCTTAGAATAAATTATTAGTGTGATTAACAGGAGGTTTTCCTCATTTCCATGCAGTAATTTACTTTGTACAAGTTATTTGAACATAAATTTATGAAAATGGGGTTAACTACACAAATTTACTATGTGAAAAAGAATTTTCCTTTAAATTTAAGATATTGGAGTTGAAATAAATGTTTTCCAATTCAAATTTTCGTGCAGATCACGAATATGTATTTAGTTTAAGTGTAGAAAGTAAGATTTTTTAGATATAAGTAAATTTAGATTAGGATCAGTCAAATCGTACATTTTTTAACAGATGTATATCAAGTGAGGTATCATTTTATGCGGAATCATGCACAGATTTCAGTTTTGTTTTTAAAATTTAAATCAGTAGCATATTAAGAAAGTTATAGCATAATTTATATTTTAGATAGGTTTTCAAATTTATTTAAACCATTCACAGACTTGGTTACTTTGTTTGTATTCTTAAAAAAAAATTGAAATTTTTGTAGCTAACAGGAGTTTATATAAGGAATTGTTCCAGAACAGACTCTCTCTTCCATTTGTTTCTCAAAGTATAAATTTTTATGACAAAGGTCAAAGTGTTGTGTTTTGTGTTAACACGTAAGTTTAAAACCACGTTTATTTTCGGAAATTTTGATACGAGTTTAGTGAAGAGCTGAGAGTACAGAAACAATTGTTCTTAACATACAATCTTAAATAAAGTTAGGTTACCGATAAATTTCCATAATCGTAAAGGTTGTTACGATTTAAGTTTAACGTTTTTTAAAGTTCCCTTGTAATTTTATTTTGGTTATGTTGTCGTAAATAAAAATTATTCAATTTTTCCGAATTGATGTTTATTTCCTGGTGCGACATATTAATAAACGATATTCCATATCGGATGCTAAAAAAAAAGTGAATTAAAATATAAAAATTTTACAAGCTTAAATAATATTTAAACCGAAAATTATTGAAACATTTTTAATACAACAGTTAAATAAATATTATAATAAATAACTTAGTGCTTGAGTGAAGACATTTAAGCAAATTTAAGCACGTTTACCACAAGAAAAGCAACATTTATCCGAGGTACGTTGATAGAAGTTGGGAAGTACTACAGCAGCAAGTGGAACAGCAAATCAATAACATCAATCAGATACAGGAAGGAGCCTACGTTTGTAAATGGAACCAGCTGAATGAACACATCCTTTTGAAAATATGCCGGTGCACATGTGAGTCAATTTTTATCATAACCCTTCAATTTGTATTCATTATTTGTGCTAACCACAGTTAAAAACAAAATGAAAAATTCCAATGATTAGAATAATAATCCAAAATTAAACTCTTGGATTACACTTATGTTTAGCCAACGGTGGCAGAATACTTAAATTAAATTCGTAGTAAAATCAAAAAGTAAAATTAATAAAAGAAATCTTATGTGTCTAAATCGGCAGACAATACGGGCAAATACTTTTAAACCAAACAAAAGAAAAAATATCCTAATTATAAAATGCGATCAACTATCTATTTTTGCAAACGCTCATTATCAGATAGTTGTGGGTTGCTTACTTTGTAAGTATGACCACAAAATAGTTAGGCAAACAAACAAACCAACGAAGATCGTGGCCTTCGGCAAGAAAAAAATTTCAACGGTAGTGTTATCAGAAACCACTAGTGCTAGTTATAGATGGGCCGTTTATACGGACGTCCAGGGAAGAAATAAAACAATTTGAACTCAATTGTGTTCAGTAGTTGTTACTTGATCTAAATTAATGCACTTATAAAAGAACACTAACAGCACATAACCCGAAAGTGTTATTCAAATGGTGATTTTAAAGAAACCAATATAATTGCGAGACGATAAGGTCTTTAGATTTGATCGCTTTAGTTTAGGCAGCAATATCTTTTTATTCAATTTACTTTAACTAAAGTAGTAAAATTAATTAAAATAACCCCACAAAGCTGTATCCTAAGACTATACTACAAGTTAGAGGATTGGCAAATTAAATTTTAGATTTAGTCTGAATATCGGTTGTAATACTAGGTACTGAAAATTGTAATCCAAAACGCTATTTGCACAATTCTTTTATATCAGAAAACGCAAACAATTGTGTCAGTCGCGGTATCAGCTGATTAGGATGTACCGCTATCCTTTTTTCTTTTGTTTTTCGGTTAATTATAAAAAATTTTAATTCAATCCGGATTATTTAATCAAATCAACAAGTCGACAATCTATAAATTGTGCATTGGTACTCAAACATTCACACTCAAAATTACAGTGTAAATGTAATCAAATTAAATAAATTGTTTAAGCTTACCCAAACAGGTCGGTACAACACACTTCACTCATACGCACTCACAATGTTAATCCTAATTTTATCAACTGCAATAGTGCTGACAAAAGATATCGCGTTTGGCGTGTTTGATACAGAAACTTGTCTTTATCATGGAATATTTTGTTACTAAATGGAAAATTATTATACGAGTATTAATGTTTCAAAATCTAAATTTATATAATTATAATTACAAGCATTTAAAGTAAAATTATTACATCTATTTCACATATTTTTACATATTAATAAAATTGTATCTAGGCTATTGCGTAAGAATGTATTCATTCAATTAATTTTTGAAATTAAAAATACGGGGCGGTCAAATAAATCTCCATTTAGCGAGTTTGCGGAAAATTTTGAGAATTGGGTCGGATAACGATAAGAAAAGGTATTGGTTTTGGTAACGAAAATTATGGCCTCGTTACACCGTTACCCGTTACCCGTTACCTGTTACCTGTTACCTGTTACCTGTTAACTATTACCTGTTACCTGTTACCTTTTACCTGTTACCTGTTACCTGATACCTGTTACCTGTTACCTGTTACCTGTTACCTGTTACCTGTTACCTGTTACCTGTTACCTGTCACCTGTTACCTGTTACCTGTTACCTGTTACCTGTTACCTGTTACCTGTTACCTGTTACCTGTTACCTGTTACCTGTTACCTGTTACCTGTTACCTGTTACCTGTTACCTGTTACCTGTCACCTGTTACCTGTCTACTATCTGTTATCTGCGAATCGGGTAAAGTTTTTCCTTTTTGACATAGATAGGAAGTATTTATGGGACGTGTTTTAGATAGGACAGTCGCCACACAAAGCATAGTACCCATTTTTTGAGAAATTAGTATTTTTCATTTTTACGATTTAGTTTTTAGGTATTTTTAAAACTACAATTTGATAGAATAAATACCATAAATTTCTGCGGCTTCTGTTGGTAAAAGACCAAAGTTTGAGTATGGCTTTTATTACATCCTGTACATTGAATGTGATTGAGAACACGTACACATTAGTGATTTTTTTAGATATTTTCGTTAATTTATTGATGTTGAAGTAGATTTGATTAAAGTTCAGTTGTAAGATAACGGAATCTTATAAACTCCTACAGTTCTATTTAGGTAAATTTTAAAGCTATCGAGATCTAAAGTGTATAATTTGTATTATTACATCTTTTGTATTAAATATGATTGAAAAGCGCGTACTTCGTACAAATTAATCCATTAGTGTGATTTTCACATGTTTTCGATAATTACCCAATTGTTTGATAACCAAAAGAGTAATTAAAAACAGAAACCATAAAAAAATTCTGGATTTGTCGTTTTAATTTACGCCCATTCAACACAAAATGAATTTACCAAAAAAGTTAAAAGCTAGATATAATTGAACCGAAACTTGGCTATCACAACATTAATTTTTTAACTAACTGAACACGATTTTATACGTAAAATACTTAAAACGTTATTATTGAATGTATCGTTTTCAACAGGATATTTTCATATATACGGTAGTGCCTCGTTTGATGCTTTGAAGTTAAGTTTTGAAGGTTTCCTGGCAACCAATCTAGTACTAATCAGCAACTTTAACTGGTAGCTATTCATAAAGTTAAATTTCTATGCTCATCTAGTTTAAATTCAAGTGCAAATTAAGAGATGTAAAATAATGCAAGTTATTCTACAAGAGAATTAATTATTTAAGGAAAATGTTTGTAATTAGTCTAATTAATTAAACTAAAGTGCAGCTATCCGATCCTCTGCAACAGAAAAAGCAAACGGTTGATTCGATTCATGGCTTCAAATACGACGTTAAGCATCCGCGTGCAATTGAAATATTTCCGCTCATTCTGACTCCTTAGTTTGTTAAAAAAATAATCCATTTCTTTTTTATAATTGCCTTACAATTAAAACTAAACCACATTATTTCAATCACCACATAACTTATCAAAGTGCATAATTGCATGTGTATTATAAATGCTAAAAATTGCGAAATTAAATGTTATCGTTATAAAATAGAAAGCTGCGTCGTGCCGTTGTTTATAAGATAAATTTATAGTGTTTTGTAATTGTGGTCTCATATTAGTTCATCGGCCTATTTCCACAGTTTGTGTGTTTGTGTTTGTGTTTGTGTTTGTGTTTGTGTTTGTGTTTGTTTGTGTTTGTGTTTGTGTTTGTGTTTGTGTTTGTGTTTGTGTTTGTGTTTGTGTTTGTGTTTGTGTTTGTGTTTGTGTTTGTGTTTGTGTTTGTGTTTGTGTTTGTGTTTGTGTTTGTGTTTGTGTTTGTGTTTGTGTTTGTGTTTGTGTTTGTGTTTGTGTTTGTGTTTGTGTTCGTGTTCGTGTTCGTGTTCGTGTTCGTGTTCGTGTTCGTGTTCGTGTTTGTGTTTGTGTTTGTGTTTGTGTTTGTGTTTGTGTTTGTGTTTGTGTTTGTGTTTGTGTTTGTGTTGTTTTGTGTTTGTGTTTGTGTTTGTGTTTGTGTTCGTGTTCGTGTTCGTGTTCGTGTTTGTGGTTGTTTGTGTTTGTGTTTGTGTTTGTGTTTGTGTTTGTGTTTGTGTTTGTGTTTGTGTTTGTGTTTGTGTTTGTGTTTGTGTTTTTTTTTGTGTTTGTGTTTGTGTTTGTGTTTGTGTTTGTTTTGTTTTTGTGTTTGTTTTTGTGTTTTTTTTTGTTTGTGTTTTGTTTGTGTTTGTGTTTGTGTTTGTGTTTGTGTTTGTGTTTGTGTTTGTGTTTGTGTTTGTGTTTGTGTTTGTGTTTGTGTTTGTCGTTTGTGTTTGTGTTTGTGTTTGTGTTTGTGTTTGTGTTTGTTCGTGTTCGTGTTCGTGTTCGTGTTCGTGTTCGTGTTCGTGTTCGTGTTCGTGTTCGTGTTCGTGTTCGTGTTCGTGTTCGTGTTCGTGTTCGTGTTCGTGTTCGTGTTCGTGTTCGTGTTTGTGTTTGTGTTTGTGTTTGTGTTTGTGTTTGTGTTTGTGTTTGTGATTGTGATTGTGTTTGTGTTTGTGTTTGTGTTTGTGTTTGTTTTTGTGTTTGTTTGTGTTTGTGTTTGTGTTTGTGTTTGTGCTATTCATAAAGTTAAATTTCTATGCTCATCTAGTTTAAATTCACGTGCAAATTAAGAAATGTAAAATAATGCAAATTATTCTACAAGAGAATTAATTATTTAAGGAAAATGTTTGTAATTAGTCTAATTAATTAAACTATAGTGCAGCTTTCCGATCCTTTGCTTTAACTAAATTATATGCAACAGAAAAAGCAAACGGTTGATTCGATTCATGGCTTCAAATACGACTTTAAGCATCCGCGTGCAATTGAAATATTTCCGCTCATTCTGACTCCTTAGTTTGTTAAAAGGAATCTAAACATAATAAGATAAAAAAAATAATCCATTTCTTTTTTATAATTGCCTAATCATTAAAACTAAACCACATTATTTCAATCACCACTTAACTTATCAAAGTGCATAATTGCATGTGTATTATAAATTATAAATGCTAAAAATTGCGAAATTAAATGTAATCGTTATAAAATAGAAAGCTGCGTCGTGTCGTTGTTTATAAGATAATTTATAGTGTTTTGTAATTGTGGTCTCATATTAGTTCATCGGCCTATTTCCACACTTTGTGTGTTTGTGTTTGTGTTTGTGTTTGTGTTTGTGTTTGTGTTTGTGTTTGTGTTTGTGTTTGTGTTTGTGTTTGTGTTTGTGTTTGTGTTTGTGTTTGTGTTTGTGTTTGTGTTTGTGTTTGTGTTTGTGTTTGTGTTTGTGTTTGTGTTTGTGTTTGTGTTTGTGTTTGTGTTTGTGTTTGTGTTTGTGTTTGTGTTTGTTTGTGTTTGTGTTTGTGTTTGTGTTTGTGTTTGTGTTTGTGTTTGTGTTTGTGTTTGTGTTTGTGTTTGTGTTTGTGTTTGAGTTTGTGTTTGTGTTTGTGTTTGTGTTTGTGTTTGTGTTTGTGTTTGTGTTTGTGTTTGTGTTTGTGTTTGTGTTTGTGTTTGTGTTTGTGTTGGTGTTGGTGTTTGTGTTTGTGTTTGTGTTTTGTGTTTGTGTTTGTGTTTGTGTTTGTGTTTGTGTTTGTGTTTGTGTTTGTGTTTGTGTTTGTGTTTGTGTTTGTGTTTGTTTGTGTCCGTGTGTTCGTGTGTCTGTGTCCGTGTGTCCGTGTCCGTGTGTGTGTCCGTGTCTGCGTGTGTATGCTCGCGTGTGTGCCCGCGTGTGTGTGTGTGAGTTTGTGTACAATATGTAAAATTACGACAAACGGTTACATACACTTTTGTAAATTAAACAAACCACCTAAAGGGCTTCTAAGCAATAGTACACACCAAAGAAAGCGTATTCATCCGTCTAAACAAATACAAAAAAGCAACTTAATTAAAATCACTAAAATAAACGTAGGAAAGTAATTCGCATAGACTGATCAATCTAAATTCTTTCGTTCCATCTCACAGTGGTAAAAGTAGTACTCATGCAATTTTTGTAATGGATTGACCGATACCAGTAACTCTACAATCTCCTTGATACAGTGTTCTAGTACGACAACTTTACTGTCGTCAAATTTCAACTATGCGACAATTTTTAAATTACATTTACACGGATTTAGTGACGAAAATACTTGAACCAAAACCAGGTGATTTAATAACTTTTTCATCTGATTTACTATACACAGCATTAATTTATTTACGAAATGTTCTTTGACTTTCATACACATAAAATTTATTAGGTCGATATTTATATTTACAGCAATCTTTTATTTGTGGGTGATGTGGACGCGGATGTACTTTCTTGATGTACAATTCTATTTACCAAACTCTAAATTGCAATCCGCTTAAGCGCGATTTTATTCCAAAAATGAGGAAATAGTACTAACATAAACACTCATACTCTCCAATGGACACGAGAATGCCACTTCTGACCACGACTAACAACATAAAAAATCACCGGGATGATTGAATCCTTATTAATATCCACACAAGGTGAACGGGAAAATTTTTTCACGGTAGCTTCAAGTAACCTGGGTAGAATGTAGGTAAATTATGTGCGCTCTACACTACATCACACGCTCAGCGTTCGACCTCTTTCCTTTACAGCCTAACTTGAACTAACCAACCGAAAAACAAAACTCCCCTTTCCCCACAAGATCACGTCATCTTGCATATTAGAATTGCATTATAGGCCATTCCCGGATCTTGCTACCGAGAATTGAGACGCATACAACCTGTTTTTCAATCAGAAACCCTGTTAATAAAAAAAATTTTCTATAACTTACCAACTAACAACACAATGCATAAATGAATTGGCAAACTCGAAAAATGCAGAACTACTTAAACGAGACTCAACCTTTTCGTTATCAACCACGATAACACAAACAAATTTATACCCCCCCCCCCCTATCATGTTTCTTAACAACTCCCTGATCCTAAATGAAATTAATTCCTTTTTGTTGAAGCTGCGATACCAAACTTTAAAATAAAAATTTCCGGTAACAATGTTTTAATTTAAAATTTTACATATAATATGTTAAATATCATAATATTCAAAAAAATTCTACGACAAATTTCAATTATTGGTCCTGTAGCACTTCTGTATTTACATCAATTTAAATTTGGTTTTGGTGGTCGGTGCACCTGTTTAATTGCAGGTGTAAACTAAGCCAATACTGCTTTGCTTGGTTAGTTTAAGTATCTTGAGAAAAAGAATGTGTAATATATAGTTTATTTTAAAGTTAACTGGGTTCTTTTGCGGAATTATTATTCACCGTTTCACTGTATTTCTGTATTACTGGGGTACAGCTACAGTGATCTTGGTTTGTGATTTCCAACATAGTGCTATGTATCATTATATTACTGTTCACTTGTATGTTTAGTGAAGGTATATTTCGTTATTTTTAATTTACTTGAAGTTACTGGTAGTGCAGGTGCAGTACTCAACAATTGAATTCATTTGTGTATATAATTATTTTAGCTTATTATACAATTAGAGCAACCGGCTTACTTTATTTATTCCGTTTTCATTTGTGTACATGTACATCTTTCAGCT
This sequence comes from Vesta saturnalis, assembly GCA_036346205.1. Classification (NCBI taxonomy): domain Eukaryota; kingdom Metazoa; phylum Arthropoda; class Insecta; order Coleoptera; family Lampyridae; genus Vesta; species Vesta saturnalis. The sequence goes on from JARFJB010001987.1 coordinate 4,481,072, forward strand.
GCCTCTTTCTCGGTTTTGTAAGGGATCTAGTACTTTTGTCACTCCAAGATCTAATGTTCTCCTGAGCTACCGGCAAAGTCACCTTAATCACGTAATCATGCTTTTCTCATACACAATTACTACTCAGTTTAGCAGCTTTTATATTTGCAAATCGACAACATATAACCATTACAAGCGTGCAGTGTGTGTTGCCTACACCAACTTAGGGTAGGCGTAGTTTGATTATATCACTGTAATCTCTCATGCTGTAGATTAAAACGTTTTTGTAGCAATTTTTTTAAAGGCAACTCACAATTATGTAAAAGGAGAGATATAGTAATATAAACCACAAATTAAATTTGAATGGAAATTGATATTTTTTATGTTAGATAGAATCAGCCATATCTGATTTCGCTAACGGAGGACCGTTTTGAATATTTATTTTTATCTTTGAAAGACATTCTATAGAAATAAACTACATAAATCTGAAAAAAACTGGTTTAACATTTTCCATTTATATCAGGGAGTTTGTTTTTGTGTAAATATATGCAGCCTCTTAAAAAAATCGGATAAAAAATTAAGATTTTCTTTTCTTTCATTCCATTCTCTAAATTAAGGGCATCCTTCTGGAAAATGATTTTGGGAGTTGCTAACAATTTACTTATAATTGAATATTATAACAATTTATTGACATACAGAAAGGTCGTATAAAAGAATTCATCAGGGACCTTCTGCAGATGTTACCGCAGTATCAACCTACTTATTCTAGAGAAAATATAGAAAATTGAATATAAAAGTAAAAAAATATCAAAACAAATTGAGCGAGGAATTGTTTTTGAAAGGAAAGTTTTAAATTATTGACTTTATGTACAATGTACACTATCGACTAAAATATTCATCCACGAAACCTTTATAAAGCTTTTGAGATATAAATAAAAATTATGTTATTCAAAAGAAAATCTTGCTGTTCGCTTTGTACAACAGAAGAATATTTATTTTACGGACGACTGACTTAAGTTCTCTTTTACTTTTTGAAATTTATTATTTCCGTTAAAAAAATTGTTTACTTGATTTTCAAAAAAGAAAACTTTTTGACGTTAATGGCGTTACGAAATAAAGACATTAATTGTCATTTAAAAGTTTATAACTCTTTTGAAAACACTAACGCACATTTAGTAAGGGTGAAAAATGCTCGCAGCTTACTTTATATTACGTGGGTATATAGGTTCAGGCATTAAATGAAAACAAAGTCTAAGCAACCCACGTTATATACCATTTTTGAAAGTTGTCGTAAAATGCGTGTCAGTATAAAGCACCTCTAACATAAGCTACAAAGAGGGTAGAAGCTTTATGAGCTTAAAACCATTTTACTATTTTGCTATAACGTGTTGTTGATTATATATTGTGAAGAGAAATCAGTTTTGGGTAACTCAACATGTACAAATCTGCGATAACGTCTAATATTTCCACTCTGCTTGTAACGTGGGAAAATTTACTATGAAACTCTAGGAATGTGTAATCAGATTGAACATATCACCTCTCTCATCCTTTTATCTATTTGTTTGTAGAAGTGGGTAGGTGTTACGGCATTAAAGTATGCAAAAACCAAGTGGAAAAGGCCATGCAAAATTTAGTATTTTCAAACGTTTGAAGAAGGAATAAATAATACAATTGATCAAACTGGGCCAATCGGAAAATTTATATTCAGTATTGTAATGCAGGAAGCACCTGTGTTAGTTTTACATTACCATATGTAGCATGTGTATAAAATGGCCATCGTTCATAACATATTTATTTCGATTTCAATTCATTGTCGAGTTTTATGCGTGGATTTCTTAAAATGGAATAATGTTTATTATAAATGGTATTGTAACGAAACTAGGAAAGTGTTAAATTGTTATAGATCCGGATCGGTAAGTAAATAAATAAATAAAATGTTTTGAAAGATTTATTACATTCAAAAATGGTATCAAATGATGGTGCATTGAATTGGAATGAACGATATAACGTTACCGTTCTATTTCATATATTGTGTAGGAACGTTATGCTTCACTCAATTCAAAACGAATGTGAATGGGCACTTAAAATTGAATAAATATAAAGTAGCAGTTTCTTACTGAAATATTGTAAGCATTTTTTCTAAAAGGATAAATTGTTTTGTCATTCCTGTAAAAGAACAAATTAAAGGTAATTATTACACATCATTTGAGTTGATCAGCCTATTTGCACAGTTTTTGTAGGGCGACCTTCTGGAAGCGGACTCTGCTTCCGTCATCATGTTTAGTCCTGAGAAGTAGTGATTTCGCGCTTGAATCGAATTCACTTACTTTTGATTTTTCTCAGTACTTGACTACGCTCCGATTCGAACTTGGTACCTTTCACTTACAAGTCTGACACCTTTACGGCTGAGCCACTGAGTAAACCAATATGTATTTTTTAGAATTTACATATACAGGGCCAATAAAAAGTAAGGAACATCGATGCTGAAAAGCTGTAATAAAAGTTTTTTATCCAATTATTGCCCACCATATGGCGTTGTTAGTTTCTTTCTGACGTCATGACTTTTAACTGTGGCGTCATTTATTATTTTTAATAACAACTTTTTATCACATGATCAGTTAATAGTTTTTACTGTGTTTGCAACCATGTGAAATTTTTATCTAGTTCCATAAGAAAAATAGTTCTGAACATTTATTGTCATTCGCAGTATTTTTTGATGTGCAATTACAATCAAAGTAAACGAACAAATTCATTAAAACAAAGCAATTAAATTTAAATATAAAACAACGCATGTTTAAAATGTTCACCGTACATTGCCTGTCCCAGGTGGTATTGCACGTATGTTTTCGAGGATGCGTATTTTTAGATCTTCCACATTGTCGGGTCTATTTTGATATACTGCCCCACAAAAAGAAATCAAGCCGGTTCAGATCACTCAATACGTCTGTGAAAATTTCATCTAAATACCGAAGAACATTAACGCTATAATGAGGAGGGCATCGTCTTGCTGGGACCAAATAGCTTCGTTTGGTGTGTTAAGCTGTTCGGTATTAGGGAATAACGCAACTAACGCAGGAATCAGTTGAAATCGCGGTCAGTACTTAATGAGCCATCGAAGAAGAAAGGACTAAAAATTCCTGTCCTATCATTCCCGCCCATACATTTACTTTTTGGAGATATTGTGTGTGTACTTCCTCCATCCGATGTTGGTTATTTTGCGAACAATAACGGAAATCATCCCAATTTACATCCCTATTTAGACAAAATGTAGCACAAAATAAAATTCAAAAACCGTGGGTCATTTAACATATCCATCATTTGTTCGTAAAATTAATTTCTCATGTCAAAACCATCTTCTGGCAATTCCCGAACCAGTTGTGCCTATATTGACATATTTTTTTTATGTAAGATATTTAAAACAGTTCCTTGACTAATATCGTTATCTCGGAGTAGTTCTCGAGGTGAGGTGAGGGTTTTCAGAAACTGCCAGTACAGTGTTGCTAGTTTTAGACGACCCATTTTATCTCTAATATAACCAGTTTCTCGAAATTTTTTATAAATCTTTGTTACAGTAGATTGTGTAATATGGTTGATTTGGATGTAAAGTATTAAATATTTCACACCCATCGTCGTGAGTTCTTTCTCTGTCACCATATTCTTTTTCTGCCATTATTAAAATTTCGTTCCGTTTCTGTTAAACGTACAATAATTTGATATTACTAGCTTATAACTATTTAGAAAAACTGCTAATTTTATTCACTAAATCACTGCCAAGCTATCATACAATTAACATTACACATTTATAAAGAAGCGCTTGAGATTGTTTTTTGTTTCCCTAGTTGCAAGTGACGATAAAGACGACAACAATAAACATTTAGTATTATTTTTCTTGTAATTTTCTTATGAAACTAGATAAAAATTGCACACGGTTGTAAACACAATAAAAATTAATAACTGATCATGTGATAAAAAGTATCAGTTGCTATTACAGAAAAATGACGTCACAGTTAAAAACTAAAAAACTAAAAACGACATATGGCGGGCAATAAGTGGACCAGAAACTTCTATTACAAAATGGATTTTTCGTAAAGTTATTATTTAAGACTGTAGAATCGATGTTCTTTACTCTTTATTCACCCTACATATTAATAGTTTTCGTGGTCGCGCAGTTGTTCATTGCGCATGTTGCGTAGTAACCTATTGCGCTGGTGCATTGCGCCTAAATTCTTCGCACAATATCCGGATCCACATGGGTTTCATTTCTGCACTAGTTTGGATTATTAGATTTTCCGCCAGTGGTTCCTTTGAGTTATCGGCGAGTTGTATACTCGTTCTTCGTTCTAGATATGTTCTACGATCCTAGATCTTTCTGTTTCTACTTTGCGGAAGTTATTCTTATGTTCCTGTGTTCAAACTTTAGGTGGTCTGCCGTTCTCTGCTATGTATGGTCTGCCACATTCGGATGGCAGTTTGTATACACAATTTTTGGTTTTGGTTAGTATTCCCCTGAGCGTTCTTGTAGATTTAAAGGCAGTGCGTATATTGTATTCGCTGCCTATCCTTCGTATTTTGCCGAAGTGTCCTGGTATATAGGGTATTACCGCTGTGTATTTAGGTACTTTTTTATCGGTTATCCTTTTCCTATTTAGATTAAGTGCTAGATCGGGGTATGAATTTTTGTGTCTTAGCGAATTCTGTTTCGTTTTTCAGATATACCTCCCCATGTGAGTGGGTTTCCTGTATACATTTGTAAAAGTCCTTAAATACAATTAAATACAAAATCGCTCAAATAAATATATAATAATAAATAAATACCGTCTATTAATTTTTTACCATCTCCTATCTCAAAATTGAAACAAACGTTACGATCAGTCTGCCCTTTATTAATAACATATACTTTCAAATACTGTTTGTAATTTTTATAATTACAATGTATTTAAAAGTTTTCAAGTATGAATCGTTTTGATTAAATTCTGAAACTTATTTTTATCTACATATGAACAAAAATAAATAAAATAGTGACAAATATTGCAAAAAACAGTCCCTGCAACCAATACTGTACATAAAATGGAACTAATGAAAATAAGCAACTAAATTTTATAGTCTCAGAATAAACAATGCTCAGGTCAATCATTATGGGCATAGCGAAAGTATGAACAGCTTTAATATTCTTAAACTGTGCGATCCTCTATGTAACTTCAGACGTGAAAAAAAATGCAAGACATCAAATAGAGCGTTGTTCACTTGTAATACATGAGATGACTTTTTACTTTAACTTACACTATAAAATTGTGGGATAAGGAAATAAATGTTAAATGAATAACTCAATAACACAACTGGTCAATATTAATTATGCAGTTACTGTTGCAATAAGCAACACACAAAAGAAAATTACCTTATACACGTTTCTCCTACTGTAACGTGCCAATTCTTGGCTATCGTTACTTTAATTTAAGTTTTGAATTTGTGTTATTATTGGTAAATGTATTTACATTACGTTGGTATCTTTTTTTTTCAATAATTCAATTTTGGTATAAGTCGATGTTTTCTCTTTAGTGTGCGTAATTACGAGTATCCATGTATATATTGCTACCGTGAATAATGGCTATTTTAGCCACATGTTGCAATGTGGCAGTATGTTATACGTTTCTACGTTTTACTTCCTTGTGTAAGGTATGTAATGGCTTTTAATTACATCTTATATATATATATATATATATATATATATATAATATTTAATAGGGAAAGCCCTTACATTGAGGAAAGTCCATTAATTAAGAAAATTCGTATCGTAATTGATGTATATAAAAGCGTGGCGGATGACGTCGTAAAATACATAGAACGGCGTTGGTAATAATGCAATTTCATCTTTAAGAGTTATAAATGGAGATACCTTTGTTTTGTAACTATAACACATGCGTGATTTCGCTGTCCCAAGCCTACTCTAGTACTCTGATCTACAGTTTGTTTATTTGTACGTTAATGAAGACAATGGAAATTACCTTACCTTACCGTACGTTTATCATATTGATGGGAAATGAATTTCCCGAACTGCAGTTCGTTTCAAAATAAAGTTAATACGTTATGTTTATTTGAGTGTAAGAAAGTGTAAGTACGTACCCATTTAATGCAAAGTACGTTTTAAGTAAGTAACAAGTCCGCGTAGTGTTGTTCAGATACGGTTATAATGAAAAGAAACAGTTAACTTCGGTTACGTTTTCCATGATAAAAATGTTTGAGTGCATAACCTTGCAACGGTAATATTTGTTGACATAGGTCAAGTATACTTTATTACTAAAGATGCACAGTGTTGATCATTTGGATTCTGGGTAAAGTTAAGTTATGTTTATGTTTATTTAGTTGTGTTGAATTTAGAAATTAGTTAATACCGTAAAGCTTTATGACAAGTACAGCTTTATTTGGTTTTATGCTGAAATTAAATCAGACATTTTGTTTTATTAAATATACATATAGATATAGCTGTTTAGTATTATTCCGATTACCTGTGGTTTTAATGTACAACTTTCTCAATGTTTGTTGTATTTTAATTATTTAACCTATAAAATGGAGTGGCACCTAACAAATCAAATGCTTTACTGATTATACCTATGGATATATCTCTGCCTCCCTCGCAATCTGATAAAATAAATGAGTTCTCAACCTAGAGTAAGTTTCGTAAGCAATGTACCTTGCTGAGCTACATCGAGGTGCATACATACCGTTTTAATTTTCAAATACCAATCACTACTACACATTTTTTAATTTGTTATACCGCTACCTTATCATACAAAAAAAGTAGTGGTGGGAATTGATCGTCCATATGGTCTAATATAAATTTTTAATACTAACACCGATGTCTGTATAGGACAATCAATCATCCACTACTCAACACTATCTAAAATTATTCGTATAAATGCCTTAATCCTCTAAAATGGTAAGTATCCTATTCAACGGGGTTAAACTTTTTTAATTAATTCTTGGGATAGTACACACACGCACACAGCTGGCCTTTGCTTTGCCGGTGCATGGTTAAATGTTTGGATTTTCACTTGTATTAATTGGCCAATTTCTTTACTAATAACCTTCTCAAACGTTCGTCAACTTTAATATTTTCACTCACCACGTATTTAAATTCGTAACTGCCCACAAACTTATTTGGTTTAGAGTTGTTAACAAGCACATATGTATTTACATCAGTATTATTAATATTCAGTGCTGTCAACTTCAATTCACAATATTAAAAGGAAAATGTTTCTCAGTTAAAAGGATCACTCTAAACCTTTCATTTCTACCGTGCGAGTCTTTTATTACTATAATGATTGCTGTTGATTACAAATCTGTTTAACCACTTTATTTAACTCCTTAGAAAAGTTTTGCGACTACTTTAAACTCACATATAACCACTTTACTTGTAAACGCTTAAATTTTGTCTTCCCAACGAGTTCTGGCAGAAAACAACCAATGTTTTTAACTGCAACACTTCATTTTTTTTACAACATCAAATCGCACAGATCTTTATGTTCTCTTTCAAAAACAATAAACCTACGCACCACACGTTCTATCGAAAGGTTCGATTAAGCTGCATATTTCAAAGATATAAAAATACCTAGCTATATACCTTAAACATATCAATTACTTATGCTCTATGCAATTTGTTGATACCACGCGTAATTTGGTAGTAAAAAATTCCTTAGTTGGAATTCGAGGTCTGTTAAAAAAATAACCGAAATTGTTATTTTTCAACTTACACATTATTGGTCTTTGCCCCCTTCAAAGTACTCATTTCCCCTAGGATGGTAAGGTGAAAAAATGATTTTTTTTCTACGGAATCTCCCTTGACATCAACACACTTGGTTCAGCGTTTCTCCAACATCAGTATTCCTTTCCGGAAGTGAAAGTCTGGAAGGTTGTGAAAATATTCATCTATGGCCTTCTCAATTTCTTCATTGGATGGGAACAGATGGAAGCCTGAGGGTGCAAAATAAGGAAATCGCCAACTCACTCTTGTGTGCACGTGCGTTATCCTGATGAAATATGTTTTTTTTCGTCTTTAAGCCAGGCCTCTTCTCGCGAATTTTATCATCCAGCTGGTCAAGAAGGTTGGGTAATGTTCGCCTGTAATTGTTCTGCCTTTTGCAAGGTAATCAATTAACAGGATCCCTTTCGCATCCCAAAAAACGTTGGCCATAACCTTTTCGCCAGATGCAATCGATTTCGCTTTCCTTGGTGCTGAGCCACCGGCTTTCACCCACTGCTTGGACTGCTTTTTTGTTTCTGGCGTGTAGTGGGGAACCCATGTTTCATCCATGGTGACAAATCGGCGCACAAAATCGGTTGGATCCCTATTGAAGGTGTAAAGATGGTTACGAAAATCGTTTGCGTATTTGCTTTTGATCGGCATCCGGCAAATGCGGCACCCATTTTTCGCAGAGCTTTCGTATCCCTAATTCTTTGTGCAAGATGTTCAGCATCCTTTCTTTCGATATCGTCACAGCCTTAGCTATCTCACTCACCATTACTCGCCTATCGTCCAATACGATATCATGCACTTTTTTAAAGGTTTCTGGTGTGGTTGTGGTTTTTGTCCGTCCTTCTGGGTCATCTGCGAGGGATGTGCGATCACGTTTAAATTCAGCTGCCCACTTTTTAACGGTTGACATGGAAGGAGCAGAGTCCGCCAAAACGGAGAATTTTATGACCGCACGAAATTCAAGTTTATCCATTTTAACGAAAACACGCAAGGCGTCTACTGCAAAAGTCGTGTAAACAAACTACTTGAGAGAACAAGTTGAATCTTGTCATACGAACTAATGATACGTGCACCCACATAGGAAACATAAATTTTTCCTGATTGGAGCGCCATCTTTGTGTCAGGCCGAGAACTATTCATCTCACCCTCGCATTTACACACTTCTCCCAGCGGTATTCCCACTTTCCAAAACAGTTATGGTAAGCTTGTTTCGGCATGTTCTTCAATTTCTGCGACGAATTTGTATTAATGTCATCAATTGTGTTAAAACGGCGTCCTTTGAGTACAGATTTTAATTTAAGAAATAAAAAGTCGAAAGGGGGCTAGGTCGGGTGTTTAGGGAGGATAGTAAATTAATTTCTGGCACAAATCTGGCCAATTGACAATGCTGCATGAACGGGAGCGTTGTCGTGGTGCAGAAACCATGAGTTGTCTTGTCACAACTCTGTTTTGGTATCCGTATACTCAATTCTCGTCACCCGTTATCGTTGGCTTGTTGAAGGAGGTCTCGGCAAACTTCCACTCGATTTTCCTTCCGCAGTTCGGTCATAAAACTAGGAACAAATTTTAACGTAACTCGATGCATGTTCAATTTTTCGTTCAAAAAGTTATGGCACTACCCTATTGAGATCTTAACCTCATATAAAGTTCTCAGGCAGTCAGTCGACCGGGTATCTGATTTGAATGTCATAAGTTGAGGTCGAATGTTTTTCTGGCCGGGAGTCATCTTTAACTGATTGAGGACCATTTTTGAATTGGACAAATCATTCGTAACACTGCGTACGACCTAAAGCATCATCTCCGGAATATTGCTTCAATAGTGGAAATGTATGGGTAAAAATTTTCCCAAGTTCAACGCAAAAGGGCCATAGCTCGATAAGAATGTGAAAAGTCCCCCTTCCTGACTATACCTTTGACATAGATAATTCTACTCGGTATCAGTTAGAGATTCATTGACAAAGTTTTAGTTCGCAAGGCATTCGATTGGTCTCAGAAACGCGCATCAACTCATTTTTTACTGGATACGATTATAGATTGTAATAGTCCCATGGTATTCAATAGTGCCAACAGTTAGTGATAGTTTCTCATTATTTTCCATAGTTTTCCACAATTTCCTAATTTTTATTCTGAGTTTTCCTCAGTTCATTATGGTTCTGTATAATTGTGCTTACCCTTAGCTGTCACAGTTTGGCATAGTTTTTCCCAATCTGAATACATACTTAACATTTCACATTTAAGCCTCCCAGGTGGAGCAGTTACTATTTAAGAGCTTGTCGGAATGATGCGTAACTAAGGTGACTCCATCTCTTAGAAAAAAGTGGAAAATGATACGGGAGACGGTTCAAGGCAAAATTCAAAATACTCGCTCTTCCGGAATAATCTTATTATTTGTGAAAAACTCGGCGATAATAGGATTTTTCTGCCAGGAAAACACCAAATAACTTCTCCTTGAAGGTGGAGGTAAATTATTATCAGGAGAACCTCGGGAAGAGTAATTTTTTTAATTTTTGCTTCGAAACGTTTCGAATACCAGTTTTTCACTTTCCTCTTAGTTCCGCATCTGTCCGAAGGCTCTTAATAAGAGGCACTTTGTCGTGCTCTTATCAACGCCCAAAACGTCTTATGGACTTTCCCTTTCTTAAATTAAATGTTTTATTTGATGAAAAATCGTAATATAATTTTAAATTAAGGGTACATGCATAATATGAATATTTAATTACCATATTGCACGTTTGTAGAAGTAAAAAGTTCGTGAAAAAATAGCATGTAACGATAAATTGATTATATGCAATTGTGAATCTATTGATATTTCGGTCTGTACTGATTCTGCTGTTCTTTTGCCATGTCAGCTGTTGGTCCGATTCGGCAAAATAACAAGAAGTGTGCTGCCTGTCCAAAGTACTTTCGTAAGTTAATTGTGAAAAGAACATGTGTCATCGAGAAGCGTGAAGATTTATTGAGCGCTCAAGTTTTGTATCCCAGTATATCCTTTGGATATACTTATATCACAGAGATGGCAACAAGAAACAATCAATTACCAGAATGCCATGGTACTCCAACAGAAGATCCAACATTCATTCTCAAATATAAAGACTCAAATAATGTAAACGACCAAAATGAGCTTTTAGAGTTAAGTTTTCCTCGTGTAATATCAACCCACAAGTACTGCTTCATAAAGCTACTAAAAATCTCATTACCGTTCCGTTGGTAGCCAGGTTGCAAGTATTTACAGCTAGGAGACTGATCGTTCCATTCAAAAATGTATGCTGCCAAGAACATTTACTGAAAAATAATAATAATGAGATTACGGTTTTTCGAATCCAGAAACAAGTAGTGTCTTTCGCGTATCCGAAATCCGTATTTTTGTAGACAAAATGGCTAATTTAGCTGATCGGACTTTAATGTGCCCGCATTTAAGGGTAAGCAACTCAATTGGCAACTGAAGACTCAAACAATTTCCGGTTCATAACAAAATTGAGATTGGTTGTAGAAGCGGCCCACGGAACCATAAAAGAGAAATTCCACCTCCTAGATCAAAAACTCGATAATAAAATGGTGCCTAAAACAGGGACTTATTGTAAAATAGCTTCATTTATCAATAATGAATTCGGGAAATGGCTTAACTCTGATATTGAAATAATCGACGATATAGTTGCTGCAATGGAATCTACATACACATGTCAAAATACAGTAAAGCAAGAAGTGGAAAAGAATAGTTAGAACCGGCAGAAACGGGAGTTTAGAGAGATGACGTCACAAGATATTCTAGACTTTCCAGAATTGACAGGAAGGGATTTAGTGATACTTTTCACGGGGACCTATCAATTAAAATAAAGCTTATCGTACCTTGCTGAGATCTTTGATGAGCATAACAACCTGAAGGTTGGTTACAATTTGCCGACAAACAATATAAGTTTCCGTACCATCTCGGCATAAATATAATACTACTGTTTCATAGAATATACGCCAAATGCAATTGGACACCGAAGCATTCCGAGATATTGTTGTTTTTGCTCGAACGGAAATCGAACAGTAGGATGCTGTACGCACGTTGCTGCTATAATTTACTATCCTTCAAATGGCAGATATCGAGACAAGATTCTGAGACCGGCTGACATTTTATCCAAAACTTTTCTGGAAGATAATATAGTATCGTGTATTGACGACTCTGACGAAGATGAACCAGATACTGGTTAATAAATTATATTTTTTCTATTAGCCCATTTGATCATGGTCTTTTATAGCGTCTAACCAACCGCTCTTAATTTTGGTAATTTGTATTATTATGTTCAAAAAATATTATTGTTTTGTTATTTAATATGATTCCTTTGTATCAAACTCCTATTCCTTAGTTATGCTATTCCAGATATCCGTTTAGCTAATGTTTTCTCAATTTTTACTTATTTTATACAATGTTTGTGACATTTTGCGGGACTACATTCATACATACGTACCTTTTTAATAAACATCATGACCCATCGTTGATAAAATATAATTTCAAAGAATTTGTTATTATTTATACCTTTCCCATAAATAACCTGTTCCCATAGGATGGCTTGATAATTACTATCTAACAAGAGAAAGTGAAACCTAATAAAACATTGTGGGCGTAGGGGAAAACTATGTCAAATGACAGCAGATAGTAAGTATTGGTGGTCTATGACAATTACGCAGAACCATAATGAACTAAGGAAAACCGTGGAAAATAATAATAAACTGTAGACGCTATTGAATACTATGGGAAACTATTACATTCATAATCGTACCCAGTGAAAAATGATAGTTTATGATCAGTATACCACACATAACCATGGTCAACTATAGTGATATTGATAAAGTGAAGAATTTTGAGAAAAACTTTGAAAGCCCTAGCAAATTATGGCAAACTACAATAAACTATGACAAACCTTGTCAATTTATGATAGTTTATGGTGGTTCTCCACAATCTGAAATGAGCATAAACGTCTCCGAACTTCATCAAACAACGGGAAAAATGTATTAAATGTCCACCGCATTATTTTAATTGTGGTAATTAGTGAAAAAGCTCAAGAAGTATGCTGGATGTCATATATGATTAATAATATCAAGATATTTAATGGTCTGGCAGTCGTAAATGTTGAAAAACTTGTGTGAAAAGGTAAGTAACAGAAATCTGGGTTATATTATGGTGATATATCGCGTAAAATGGTCAAGGGAGGATTTAAATTATTTTAACCCTTTTATATCACTTAAAATTTTTTGGGATGCACCATCTAAAAGAACATTAAAATAGCTGAAAAAATTTCTTTTTGGCACCTCTTTTACACTTGGGTGACACAGGGCTTGAACAATTTGAAATTGGCGCCAAAAATCAGTTTTGGGCCATGAAAATTCGAAATTGAGTTGATGCGCGCTTCTGTGACCAATCGAATACCGCAAACCCCATCGAAAAATGTCGACTCTAGCTCGAGAAATCGTTAAATACTGAAAAACCGATTTTTTGGCTATTGCGCCCTCTAGCGGCGACCTTGAGAACTAAAATTTGGGTCAATTGATCTCCTGTTGATACCGAGTCGAATGATATATGTCAAAGATATATTCAGGAAGGGGGACTTTTTACACTCTTATCCAGCTATGCCCTTTCACGTTATATTGTTGCCCCCGAAAATCGCACATTAGAAAAAGGGCCACGAAAACCGAAACACCTTCCACTCAAATTACAATAACGCGAGAAAGAAGTGAGATATTAACAATCCGTAAAGAGCAGGGTACTTGGGAGGTTACGACGAACGTAGCGTTTCCAACCATACGACGCTACGACGCTTCGTTGGCGCGTTCCGTTATTTCTTAAACAGACCTCGTAGAAGATAGTTTAAATAATATTGAAAATGAATAAAAGGTATTATCGATATTTTTATAGAAGTATCGGAATTTAGTATCTAAATGCCTATTAATGTTTATCTGACATCAAGCGTTACACGTTTATTTAACATACATTATTATTGTCGTGTTTACAACCTTCCCCTTTTTTTGATTAAAGATCCTAAAAAAATGTATTATTTGATTTCTTTTAATTCCACTTTGTTAATTGGAACGTCGTGTGTTATTTCACACCAGATATTCTTTTTTTTTAAACGAAGGGATTAAGCAACGCGAAAAAAAATTACACGTGAAACCTTTGTTTCCTGCTGAAGGATACTCCAAATTAATGTTGTTATTAAACCAAATATAAACAGAAAGAAAAAATAAATGTGTAGAAAATAATAACATTGTAAGAAAGTAGCGAGCTAATTCAACTTTTTTCATCCACATTATTGCAAAACCTACAATTTATGACATTATTTCTATATTTATACATAAAGCTTAACACGAAAGAAAACTCTAGCTACAATAGCTAAAAACGCTTTCTTTTGTATTTTGAGCTGATAGTTTTTTGCTCTACGTCGACTATACAACACTTATCTTTAAAATGCGCATCAACAGTTACTACTAAGTATTCGTGAATCCTTCAGTATTCTGTATTTGTTCAGTTTTATGTATTCAAAAATAAATTCCAAAAAAATTGAGTACCTTTGCATAATCTACATACATGAATACGAATTTTTTTGTTTGTTTACTTCAGAGAATAAACTTATTTATATTCCTTGTATAGAAAAAAAAACAAACAACAAAAGAAAAATATTATAAGTTGATTTATTCACCCTGCGTTAAGTGTTACAAAATTCTTACTGTCATTGATTTTAAATAACCTTTAATTTAGACGGAAAATAAAATTTCGTATGTAAAGCTTCCCAAAAATATTTTGCATAAAGAATGTATGATGTAGACCCTACATTACGAACATTATTATTATTTTGCAGGTATTATTATGGATTACAGGTTGGTGAAGCACACTCCTTCCATTGAGATCATACTATTTATATTTTAATCACATCGACCATTAGATCCGTTTAGTTACGAGAAATCAATTAATGTTGGTGGATGTAAATATCAATTAATAATTTTTAATTTTTTAAACATGAAGAACACAAATAAATAATTATGAAAAAGGTAGACACTGATTGCGCTTGTAGACTCAGTTTAGCATATATTAATACTATTCACTTAAAATCTGTGACGATGACGATAAACAACCCCACTTACGTGTCTATTTTTCATAATTATAAATAAGCACAGTTAGCATTACCGACCTCGTAGTTCAGTGGTAACACGATTTGCTTAGCATTCCGGAGGTAATGGGTTCGATTCCGTTATCCTCTACCTTATGTGAGGTTTTTCAGAGGGTTTCCTCATACACATACAGCGGCATGATCACTGCGTATGTGCAGGTATGTAGGCGAATGCTGGGATAGTAACTTTCTCCTCAGAACTCTAACTATGTTCCTTCCGATTCAATCCTGATCGCAATCATCCTTGGTTCAACCATGTATACATACTTAATTTATGTAGGGATCTTGCAAGCTTAACAAACCCGCCCACCCCCCTTAGGGAAGAAATTAAACAAGTTACCTTTTTCTTTCAATTTGAACTTGACTCAGTTTATGAACTCATAAAAATGTTGAAATGATCATAGAATCTTTACCACACTTTTCCTAAAAATAACTACCAATCCTTATTTCCCAATTATTTCAGTTATCCATTCCTAAACACATCTACCTTTTTCCGACAATCCCTGAACCGAATCAGAATCCAGTACGCCCGTTTATTATTAATATTTTATTTAGATTTCTAGAATCTTATTGATTTCCTGCACACCTATGTACCGTGCTAAAAAAATCCTTCCTCTTAACTCCAGGAACCCTATTAGACAACCACACACTTTAAACCTACGTTAGTCTTCGCACCCGCACTAGTGCTAGAGTTTGCACAGAGCCGCTACCTTTCAAGTGGTCTCACCACGTTTCTATAATCCTTTTTGGAATTCATCTCCGAATTCCTTACGTTTCTGCCACTCCACCCGCTGAGGCTTGAGAGTACATTTCCGAGGTTACAATCCTGAAATCCCACCAACCAGGTTAAACAGTCTGTATGTCGAGAAACTTGAAAGTCGGTCTTTTTGCCGCATTCGCCTTACCGCCCTCTCTCCTGTTTCAATTGTACGATCGTCCATTACCAATCTCTAAACAAGAACTACTCTCCACTTGAGCTGGTTAACGTAACTTTAAGAAATTAGCTAACCCACGTATCTTTTTACAAAACACGTGATTAAATTATGCATTCTGAATTTTCTAAGAATTTAATACAATAAAGTCACAACAGTTGAATTTTTTCCCATGCACTTTGCTAAGGGAAATAAATTGTGTTACACTTTCATCGAAGAGGTTTTAGAAACCTGGTAGGTGTAACGATCTTCGTTACGATCCGTGATGTTTGATTAATTGTGAATCGTCTTTTCACTTTGTTCTACCATTTTCGAATTTACTGCACGTTATTTTGCGTTTTTAGGAGTTTTACGTTCTGGCTGTTAGGCAACACACACTACTGACGGCTATAGCATACGTAGTAGAGTTTTTCACTTGTAAACTAACTAAGCTTTGGGTAAAATTGGCATTTGTTTTTCAACGAACTGGATGGTTTCAGATGCTTTTGTCGTAATACGAGGGTTGCTATTTATGTATTGGGAACAGAAAGAATAAACAACTGAATTTGATGAAAAATATTTTTATTGCTTTTCAAAATAATCTCCTTTAAGATCTATACACTTTTGCATGCGATTGAACCACCATTCAAAGCACTTTGTCCAGTCAGAAGATGGTAGCTCTAAAACATGCGTTTTGAAGGCCTCAACTGCTCCTTCGGGCGATGAAAATCGTTGTCCACACAGTTTATCTTTAATCAGTGGGAACAAGAAGAAGTCATTGGGTGCCAAGTCGGGGCTGTAAGGCGGATGACCCATCAATTCGATCTTTTGTGTGACCAAATACTCGGTTGTTGCATGTGATGTGTGTGAGTTGGCATTGTCGTGATGCAAAATGATACGTCGTTTTGGGTTGGTTTCTCTCAATTTACCGAAAACTTCAGGCAAACAAATGGTCATATACCACGCTGAATTAACGGTCTTTTGACTTTCGAGAGCCACAGGACCGGTTTTCGTGTAGAAAAACACCACTATTTGCTTCTTAACGCTTCGAGAACGAACAACTTTTGTTGGCTTTGCTTCACATTGAAACACCAAACTGTGGACTGGCCTTTTCTTTCTGGCTCATACGCATAAATCCACGACTCGTCACCTGTGACGATATTGTATACCGCTTTGGATGCACCACAGTTGTATTTTGAAATCATTTTACGGCACCAATCGACACGAGCATTTTTTTGAGCATCTGTCAACAAATGTGGAATCCAACGTGCACACAGCTTCCGAACATACAAACGTTCGTGCAAAATCTTATGTATGCTGGTCATACTAATGTTTAAACAGCTCTCGATTTCGTGATACGTCACATGACGATCTTCTTCAATTAATTTTCGTACAGCACCGATATTTTCCGGCACAACGACTGATTTTGGGCGACCTTCTTTAACTTCATCCGTGAGCGAACTACGTCCACGTTTGAATTCAGTGTACCAACGATATACAATGGCTGTGGATGGCGCTTCATCGCCAAAAGTTCAATTCAGTTGATTGATGCATTGTTCTTGAGTTAGACCACGTCGAAAGTCATAATAAATCATAGCTCGAAAATTTTAAGGAGTTAATTGCATATTTTGGTTGAGATGAAATTTTCAACTTACTGTAAACAACAGAAATAGTGCTCGCACGACAAAACGTTCTGAGTAAGTATAACCTCAAAAATGTCAAACTTTAAGATGACAGTGACAAATTTCACCTGGCAATATCAGTGTTGCCAATTCTCAATACATAAATAGTATCCCTCGTATGACTGAGTAAACGAATTCATTCATTTTTATAAAAATTGTACGTGACAACCTCGCGTACAGGCTCACTCTGAATTATGCAGTAATTTAAAATTTTCTGATTAATGAAAAATTTTGTAATCATCGAAAAGAAAATTTAAAGGTTTGGGTTGAGGATATGTTACCAGTTGGCGTCTGTTAAAAATTTACGTTTAAGGAAACGTTTGAGTTAACCTGGCTTTTGTTTCAAGTATTTACTTAATATTATACTAATAATAGTTTTTACTCTTTCGTTTAATACGGGTTCTGAAAAACTAGTCACCTTTCACTTCACTGGGGAGTAAGTTGTCCAATTTTTTATACCAGTTTACGATACTGTTGATATACTTAAAATTTCCATAAATACTGTTGGTCTCGTAACTCAGATCTTGTTTTATTTACGTTTTTTCTTGGTACGTTTGTGTTTACATCTTCATCCTATAATTATCTTCCGAAAACTGGATTCGTGAATATGCTAAGAGTACACTCCTTCATCATTGATCATCGGTTAGGGAACGTCTAGGCTGACGATCGTTTACAACTAATGTGATTTCGTTGTCTTTGGCTCGATCTCTACCAATTACACAAGACTTGAAACCGCGTAAATCTTTCGGGTATTCCATATATAACTAAGCCAGATACGTTTTTCTTTATTACATTAATATTAACTTAACTATTAATATATCTTTATGTGATAATGTCTTCAGATGATGAATCGTAAATGTAGATTTTCTTTATATACGTTATATCTTGGTATTACTTCGATATTTGCTGAATTTAAGTTTTGTTTTGAGCATTCAATGTTAAATAATATGTAGCATAACTTTTGTTCTGAAAAACGATTCGATCTTAGAAAATTGTTTCTCTCAGGACAAATGCTTGTTAGTCTTGCATAAGTTACGGCTATTTACGCGAATGGTGGAGCAGTATCTTCCCCCTCAGAACCCTAGCTACGTTCCTACCGATTCGATCCTGCCCGCACCCATCCATAATCCCACCATGCATGTATACGTAATGTGTATATGTATGATGGGAATCCTCGCTGCAGAAAGAGCGTGGAAAGTTCGAGCAACCCCTCTCCCCCTTTGGAGAGGGTATGAAACACGTTGCTTTCCTTTTTTTCCTATTTTACTTTACCACTTTAGTAAACATTATTTGGGGCATCTGGCTAGGATAGGATTAGCACCGATCAAATTTCTTTCTATTTTGTTTGTTTTATGTTTGAACCGTAACAAAAGACATGTTTGTACATGTTTTTTTACAAACATTGCAAACAAAACTCTTCCTGAAACCATGCACGTTTAGGTTTTCAACTATTTGTGCTTTACTTGTCGCTTATGCTTATCGCAAGTTTTATTTGTTTGGATTTTGTTCTAGCTAATCCGCTGCGATTCGTGTTCTTCTTGTTTATTATTACATTTATTAATATATTCAGTTTATTTTACTGCAGCTCTAAAAAGATAAATGGGTTACTATTACAATTAGGTAAGTTTTTTTGTTGGAATTAATTCTTTTGTAGTTATTGTGGGATTTATGTTTTAGGGCCTGATAAGTGGGTAGTTTGAGATAGAGTTATACGACATTATACTCCTGATTTATTTTATTTGTGAAGGACCATTGTTCATTTGGACTGATGCCTACAGAAAATAAACATTTGTGTTGAACGATCGTATCTTATTTGTCTTATGTTGTTACTGTTTTGTATGGTTAATTAACCTACACTCTTTCAGGTCAGTGTTCGTTTCTTTATGTTAACTGTGACCATCGTCATATTTGTGTTTTTGTCCTTTTCTTGGTTTGAGGGCTATACAAGGGCAAACCAAGAGGTGCCCATGTTAATTTTTCATTGTGTTTCAAAGTCAACCACCCTCCCACGCATCCAAACGCTTTCCAAAGAGACTGAGCTACCGGATATCTTAAAACGGATCACATCACACATTCCACGGATAGCTGCTTAACCTAAACAGTACCAATTTACTAGACGTCTTCCTAGATACCTCATTTACAGCAATAAGAAATTGACCCACACAGAGTTTATTAATTGAATGTGATCTTGACAAACTTGGTAAATCTCAGCAAAGATCATAGACCATAGACAAATCTCGGTAGTATAGACTGGATAGCAGTACCGAGGCACCATCCGCCATTTTGTTTTTTGTGACGTCTCCCTTGGGACACCTTTCCCTCCACTTTTTTATATATGCCCACGTGGTGATCGCATTTTTTTTTCATCTGAGAATAATTTTTTTTTATTTAATCTGTTTATTAATATTTATCAGGGTCCGTTTTGATTTTTATCAAAGGAGGTTGCATAATTGCTATTAAAATTATTATTACATTTATTTTAATTCCCATTTATAGATTGTGACCTTTTAGCTATACGAAAAATTATTTATACATTGGGGGTTGTATTCTAATAAGGGATTTTAGTTTTGTAAGACGGGGATCTGTTCGCGGGATTCATCCCTGTCATAGAAATTGTATTCTAATAATGGGGAAGAATTAGATAGGACATGCAAAGATGATGACAAGTGTTCCCATAATAAAAAAAAGATGTGATTAATCTGTATTTATTATTATTAATATTTATTAGGGTTGTTTTGATTGTTATCAAGGATATAAAAACCTAGTCCTTAAACGATTATGTTCTATGCAACCTTTAAGGCTGCATTTAAGCGCAAGCTCAAATTTTTATATCTGAGGTTAGCATATTGTATTTATCACTATTAATTAATTTCTATCTGAGGTTTAAATATCATTCTGATCTAGATAACTGTGTTACAATGTGTTTTCGTGATAGGGTTTATTATAAAGGAGACTGCTTAATTGTAATTAAAATTATTATTACATTTATTTAAGATCTATTTCATTTTACAATGTACTTATTTTCCACGATTTCCACCTTGAAAAAGTTAAATTATATGTACAAGGTTTAAGCAGAAATAAATAAATAAAATAAAATAAAATAGAATGCATTAATACGATAAATGGTTACACATATGCATTATAGGCTGTTTTACGCTTCATCGTGTACTCCCTTTAATAGTGGCACCAATTATCAATTAAAAGTTAAATATTGAAGGTCGACTGCTGAATTATATGTTCAAGGTTTAAGTGGAAAATAAAATTGCATTAATACGTTACTTAATACACATATGCATTATAGGCTGTTCTACGTTTCACTACGTGCTCCTTTTAATAGTGTTATTAATTAAAAATAAATATTGAAGGTTGACAGTTAAAATTATGTCTAAGCAGAAAATAAATGCATTAAATGGTTACACATATGCATTACAGTTGTTTGTTTGTTTTATGCTTCATTGTGTTTTAGTTAAGGTATGACTTTTTTAAAATCAATTGCATTACTTATAACACCTAGATTAAATTACGTAAAATTAATAATTGATATAGGATGTCATACTTTCTTTAAAAAACAGTAAAATATATTCATAGCCATAAAGCTTATAATACCTGTTAAAAGTAACTACTCTTTATTTATATAGATCAGGATCGCAAAAAGGTGCGACGTCTAACAGTAAATTATCGAAAACATCCTCAAATCTAGGTAATTTATAATCTCCTATGTTAAATATTAGTGTGAAGACATTTCCGGCAGTCAAGACTTTTGGGATGGGTGCACTTCCGCTTATGTTCAAGATTAAGGGCTGCGTAATTTAACTTATCTGGACCTTCATAGAGAACATCACTATCAGCATGAACTTCACCGTTTTCATTTTGAGGGATTATATGGTAATAGCTTATTAACAACTAAAAATAGCTAATACCCCTGATACTGCTTCATAATAATACTCATTCGATTGTAATTATGCTTTAAAAAATACTTGCCGCTATTATTATTATTATTACACAGATATGGGATTATTCTTAAAATTAGCTAATTTCTCCACACTACCTTGAAATACTACCTGGGCTTTCAATTCTTCTTTACCACTGAAGCTGTACCGCATATATCTTTCTTGAGATTATCTAATTCCGAATCAGTAGCGTGTTTTCTAATATACAAGATAGCATCTTCAATATAGCGGTGTACACGCTGTCAAAATGTCTTGTGTCTTCTTCTGTAAGCTAGATTTTGCTTCTATACAGCATACAAGCTCTATCTTAGCTGAATTACCTCTGTCAAAAAGGGGTTATAATCAAATTAAGTATACCTGCCTCTTATTAGAACACTATCCTTTTAATCCTCGAATTCTTACCGATAAGGGTATGTCATGCCATGCTATCACATAAGATGGCTTTACATACAGGTCCTGTTTTGGCTGAAATACATCTTGTCCAAAAAATGATTTTAGATTTATAAAATGTACGCCCAGGAGAGAGATCTTATTGTTGCTATAGAAAACAAAAAAGTGTACACCACGCATACATCTACAGCGAGAATTTTACTCGAGGCTGGTACATTGCGAGTACCATTTTTTCGAGTTATGTTGGACTGATCTTTGTGATATGTGATCCTTAAGTAATCACAGTAATGGGTACAGCTACATACTAGCGGACATGGATGTGTTTAGCAAGAGGGGTTTGGATATGAGTTCTTAAAACGAAGACCGTCGCATCTGATAACATTCACCGTTGTTTTTAAGAAAACCGATACACTTCTTCATATAGGTAAAATATTACGACGTGAGGCTTTCGGCTAAGGCTGTTTCGGTGACCCCCACTCCAACCTTCCCCGAACATAACCGAGATTGCAAGACAGGTGTAGGGCGTCGCAACTTGTTCTCAGGTCTTTGCTCCTTGTCGTGATCGGAACTTGTTCTTGGGCCTTCGTGTATTGTCGTGGTACCCTTGGCGAAAAGTTCGAATTTGTATTGTAACAAGGGGCCTAATGATAACTTGTAAGGCGGATGTAGGGCTGGGAAACTTATTCGTGGGGCTCTGCCCCGTTGTCGAGGCCCCATTGGCCGAAAATTTGAATTTGTATTTAAGTCTGCAGGTTATGGCTGGAAATATGAATTTGTATTGTAATAACAGGCATAATGCTAACAGACAGATGTAGGGCTTAGCCACTTACTCTGAGGACCAAAAATTTGAATTTGTTTGTGATGCCATCTGTGAGGAGCAAATTTGAATTCGTATTCTAAGGTGGGGAGGACTAACGTTAACTTATAATACAGGTTTTTTTACCTATATGAAGAAGTTTATCGCTTTTCTTAAACACAACGGTGAATGCTTTGAGATGCGACTGTCTTCGTTTTAAGAACTCATACCCAAACCCCTCTTGCTAAAAACATCTATAACCGCTAGTATGTAGCCGTACCCATTACTGTGATTACTTAAAGATCACATACCATAAAGATCAGTCCACTATAACTCGAAAAAATGTTACTCGCAATGTACCAGTGTCGAGTATTAGTATGAAGCAGTATCAAGGGTATTAGCTGTTTTTACTTGTTAATAAGCTATTATAATATAATCGCTCAAGATGAAAACGGTGAAGTTGATGCTGGTAATGATGTTGTCTATGAAGATTCAGATAAGTTAAATTACGCTGCCCTTAATTTTGAACATAAGCGGAAGTGCATTCATCCCAAAAGTCTTGACTGCCAAAAATGTCTTCACACTAATACTTAATATAGGAGATTATGGATTACATAGATTTGAGGATGTTTTCGATAATTTACTGTTAGACGTAACACCTTTTTGCGATCCTGATCTATATAAATAAAGAGTAGTTACTTTTAACAGGTATTATAAGCTTTATGGTTATGAATATATTTTACTGTTTTTTAAATAAAGTATAACATCCTATATCAATAATCAATTTTACGTAATTCAGTCTAGGTATTAAAAGTAATGCAATTGATTTTAAAAAAGTCATCCCTAAACAAAACAAACAAACAACTTTAATGCATATGTGTAACCATTTAATGCATTTATTTTCTGCTTAGACCTTGTACACATAATTTTAACTGTCAACCTTCAATATTTACTTTTAATTAATAACACTATTAAAAGGAGCACGCAGTGAAACGTAGAATAGCCTACAATGCATATGTATATTAAC
Source organism: Vesta saturnalis (assembly GCA_036346205.1). Classification (NCBI taxonomy): domain Eukaryota; kingdom Metazoa; phylum Arthropoda; class Insecta; order Coleoptera; family Lampyridae; genus Vesta; species Vesta saturnalis. The sequence goes on from JARFJB010001987.1 coordinate 4,504,705, forward strand.
TAACATATTAATGCAATTTTATTTTCCACTTAAACCTTGCGCATATAATTTAGCAGCCGACTTTCAATATTTTACTTTTAATTGATAATTGGCGCCACTATTAAAGGGAGTACACAATGAAGCGTAAAATAACCTATAATGTATATGTGTAACCATTTATCGTATTAACGCATTTTATTTCTGCATAAACCTTGTACATATAATTTAACGTTCTCAAGGTGGAAAATAGTTTAAAGCATGGCAACTTAATTACTCATTTTTAATTATATATAATGTTGAAGGTGACTTTATCATGGCAAAATACGTATATTGTAAAATAAAATAGGTCTTAAAGAAATATAGTAATAATTTTAATTACAATTAAGCAGTCTCCGTTATGATAAACCCTATTACGAAAACACATTGTTATCTAGCTCAGGATGATATTTAAACCTCAGATAGAAATTAATTAATAGTCCCAAATACAATATGCTAACCTCAGACAATGAAAAAATTTGAGCTAGCGCTTAAATGCAGCTTAAAGATTGCATAGAACATAATCGTTTAACAACTAGGTTTTTATATCCTTGAGAAAAATCAGAACAACCCTAATAAATATTAATAATGATAAACACAGATTAAATAACACCTTTTTATTATGAAAACACTTCTCATCTTGACATGTCTTATCTATTAATTCTTCCCCATTATTAGAATACGATTTTTATGACAGGGGAGAAGCCTGCGAATAGATTCCCGTCTTACAAGGCTAGGATCCTTTATTAGAATACAACCCACGAAGTATAAATAAATTTTTCGTATAGGTAAAAGGTCACAATCTGTAGATGGGAATTAAAAGAAATATAATTTAATAAATATTAATAAACACATAAAATCTTTTTATTCTCAGGTGAAAAAAAATGCGATCCCCACGTGGGCATATATGGAAAAGTGGTGGGAAAGGTGTCCCGAGGGTGAGGTCACATAACAAAATGGCGGATGGTGCCTCGGTACTATTCTGGCTACACGGGTTGTTAGCGTTAGTGCCATAAATTGTCGAAGGAATAGCCATTGTAACATGGAGATTGGAGGATATAGAATGGAGAACGTAAAAAGATAAATAGCTGTAGGCATTTGAATGTACCAAGAAGAAAAAAAATTGTAGCTGAATATTATAAAAAAGAGAAAATAAGGAGTGAAAAAGCGTGACGTGCAAGTGGAAAAATATAGGGGAGAAAATCGGAGATGTACAAAGGAAAAAGGGAGAAAGATGAAAATTTAGGGAATACGGTGAAAATAGTTCCCTAATCGGTAGAAATATACCCATCTGATGGTAGCCCAAACAAGTTAGTATTTAAAATAAACCATAAAAGAAACTATAAATGCCTTTTTCGACATTCTTTAGACTAAGTTTTCATTATTTCATAAAATTAAAACCTACATTGTCGCTTTCTTCATCTTGCCAATTATTGCTTAATATTAGCGTTTATAACCTTTTAAAGCAAGAGGAATTCTAAGTAGCAGTTGGAGTTAATTTAGATATTTTACATTCTTCCTATTAATAACAATTTAAAGTATATGGACAGGTTTTAAATAAACCGAATTATTTATTTCATTAATCGTTTTATTAATGTAGTTAATAGAACATTGAAAGAGTGAATTAATTTAAAAGTAGAAGGAATAGCTTACGTTCTCTGTGCAAAAAGATATATTTTGTATTAAAGTATCCTGTCTCAATTATTCATTAGGTAGATTTGCATTTCATCCTTAAAGGAAAGTATGCAGTGCGTATGCTCAAATTTATCACAATTCTTTAAATATTTATGTACCGAGTTTCGAGAATTAAAATAACTCGTAAAGTGCTTTCGCATAAAACTAATCAATATTTGAAGACTCTCTGATTAAAATACATTTTTATACTTCAGATTAACCCTTCTGGGCAAATCTTTATAACTGAAACTATCTTATTTGTGAAATAAAAAGGATAAGGGTTTTCAGAGTAGAGATCGTATCAATTTTAATGAGTTTACACCTGGGCGTAATACAGTGTTGTGTCACTTCGTTACAAGAATGTCGGTTCTTTTTTAGAAAAATGTTAAGTGATCTACCTTGAAATTAACCACACCTTCTGTTTACTATTTTACAATTTCAAAAAGCTTTCATGGTAACAGAATCTACTGATTTACAATTTTTATAAATTTTTTATCATTTTGGCGTGCATCGGAAAATGAGTTAAATGGATATGGATAACCTTTCTAAACAGTAGGGTGCAAATTGACAATCAATTTATTTCAACATAGGTTGTTGACCTCAATATTTTTAGCATAAATAAAATTACTAAATCGAAGTGAATTGTAGTATGCAAAATTTAATAAAGCTAAAGATACATGAGTGACCTCATTTTTTATATTTCGGAATTTCATTTTTTTTTGACAGTTACTATAAAGTTTCTTTGTGAAAAATAACTTAATTTCATCACTTTTTATTCGTTGAAACGGAAGTTTATCAAAGACTCAAAAAATTTATAGTCAGAGAGCAAACAATTCTGACATTAAATTAATTTGTAACTTTTTACACTTTTTTGGTCAAAGTATATATTTTCATTTATTAAAAGGCGTACGGTTGTAACAAAAGTATTATGTATAAACGGAAGGCACGTAATATTTTCCGGTTTCTGCTACAATACGTGTTTTATTCCATACTTCACTAATTAATAATAAGATAGAAGTTGCTTTATTTACAAATACAGTCATTTTATGAAGGGCGAAACAATAAAATATTAGGCAAACATTAATTTTATATTTTTTCTACGGCAATTGATTTCGTATATAACCATCTTCAGGTCCATCTAAAATATAATAATATTGTGAATGCTTTATTAAATTCTTTACCAAAATTGTTTCCAGCTTTATACGTTTATCAAACTGTTATATTAATAGTAGCCTTATGTTTGCGTTTTCAATTTTTCAAATTTCGCAAAACAATTTTGAAAGATAGTAGAGGAGAAGGTCCTAATATGGGCCATGCTGCTAATATGGGACACCTTGATATTTTTACAAAGCGAGTGGTGCCATCTTTTAACTGTATCTTAAATTACTCTTACCGACTTGCAGTTTGATTCATACACACGCTATCCCAAACTCTCGGTTGACATTTGACATGCGTTAGAATTTAATTTCTGTGACAGTGGAAATATTTTTCGCAGTTAGTGAAAATCACCTATTTTGATTTTGCATTAGGTAGTACGGATATCATTAATAAAGGTAAGCATTTTGAGAAATGCTGTATTTAACCTTATAAAATTTTAGCTTAGTAATTTTGTTAGACGTTGACTGTTTGGATTATAGGACACTTCTGGGTCTAAATATGAGCCGGGACCCATATTTGGACCTATGCTAATTAATTTTTTTTTCAGTTGCAAAGCCTAGAACAAAACCAAAATATACTTCAAAAAATGTAAGGAAGACTTGGTCTCGGGATAGTATGATATGTGCAATAAAAGCAGTTAAAAACCAAGGATAGGCCATTAGAACGTCTGCTCAAAACTATCACGTTCCGAGATCTACATTACAAAGGTTTTTGCAAATTGAAAATTCAGAAGTAGAAAAAATCGTACAAACTAAATTTGGGCGGAAAACTATTTTAGGAAGTGAAATAGAGGAGGAGCTGGTTCAATATCTTTTAGTCATGGAAGCGAAGTATTATGGGCTCACAAGAAAAGATGCTCGAAGAATGGCCTATAACTAGCTTTAAGAAATGGAATAGAGCATCCTTTTAAAAACGGTGCGGCTGGACGTAGTTGGTTAGGCGGATTTTTACGTCGCCATAAAAATGTAGGGTGCTAGGTTTTAATATGAAAAATGTAGAAGAGTTCTTCAACTTCTTGGAAGTCGAATACGACAAGCATAACTTTCCACCTCATAGAGTTTTTAAAGTCGACGAGACGGGCCTCTCAGTTGTTCAAAGCAAAGTTGCAGAAGTAGTTGCTCGAAAAGGAAAAAGACAAATAGCATCGGTAACGTCAGCTGAGCGCGGATCTTTAATTACGCTTATTGTAGCCATGAGCGCAGCCGGACAATATGTCCCACCGATGATGATTTTTCCTAGAAAACATCAAAATGACCAACTTATTCGGGGTGCCCCACCTGGATCCATATAGGTAGTCCACCCAAGTGGATGGGTGCAGCAAAACCTGTTCACAGAATGGATGAGACGCTTCATAGACTGCTGAATCCCCTGTATTGTTGGTGCTAGATGGACACTACAGTCATACTCGGAATATAGATGTGATTAATTTAGCTCGACAGAATTACATTTCAATTACTTCACTACCCCCACATGCCACCCATAAATTACAGTTCTTGGACAAAACCTTCATGGGTAGCTTCAAGGTTTACTACAGCGAAGAAAGCAGGTGCTGGATACGTGAAAATCAACGAGACATAACACAGTTTGACTTAGCTGAATTAGTAGCAAATCACAAACCGGGGAAATAGCTGCAAACGGCTTCCGAGTAACTGGGATTTATCCGTTTAACCGCAATATTTTTACTGACGCGGATTTCATTGGTGAACAAATTAAAGCAGAAAAGTCCTGCTCAACTTCTGCAACATCTATTGATTTCACTCAGTCTCAGCCTATCGCATTGGGGGAAGACTTTCCAACAGAGCCTTATCAATCAGGGTGTTCAAAGAAAAACATGGTGAATTCGGTTCCCCCAAACACACTTCAAAAACTAAGAGCAGGGTGCTCAAAAGAACCTGATGCAGCCGAGTCGAGCCCTGCACAGCCTAGAGTAGGGTCCTTAAAAGTGCCTGATGTCGCTGAATTAGATAAACGTAGAAACTTCGTGACACCTTTCGATATTTCACCTGTTCCCACACTGAAAAAAAACAGCGAATCGAGGAAGAAAATCTTCTAAGTCACAAATCATCACCTCTTCACCATACAAAGAAGAATTGGAAAGATCCATGCAAAATTCTCCTAATATTGCCAACAAAGGAAAACGCAAGGTATTTGAAACAAAAGCACAGAAACAGCCAATAAATAAAAGAAACAAAACTGATGAATCAGAAGAAGACGATGATGAAGAATTTCTTCCAGCTGATGAAGACAATGACATGGAAGAAATTGGTGAGTTTCCAAATAATAATGATGATGCGATATGCATGTTCTGCGATGGTCACTTCAAGAATGATACAAAGGGGGAATTATGGGTTCAATGTCTGATGTGCAGCATGTGGGCACATGAGCAGTGTTCAGGAGCTGAAAAAGATACGTATGTTTGCGATTTTTGTCGCAAATTTTTTTTGATTTAGCTATAGTTTACTCTGTTTGTGATTTGTTTAGAAATAAAGTTTTTATTTTGCATTTAATAAATTATACCTATTAGGTATTTTTATTTATGGCCCATATTCCATGCACCCTGGCCTAGATTGAAAAATTTACAATTTTACATAATTTTTTTAAGATGGAGTCTTTTATTAATTTAAACACAAAATACTCTATCAAGCATCGACAATAAACCTCTGAAGTATATGCATGCAACTTTTGGCATTATTACAAATATATTTTTCCGAGTTATTAAAAAAAATATAAAAGGGGGCCCATATTAGGACCTTCCCCTCTAAGTATTACCGAAACGTTTAAATGGTATAACCTCAATAGGGAAATACGCTATAAAAAACCCAAAAAGATAAGTATTTTAAATAGGTGTAATAATGGTGAAAGTTTACATTTTCATGTCAAAATTAATTATATTATCATCATATATGTGTATATACCGAGTGTCCGGTCTCAAACCCGAACATAAGGATTTAACATAGGAATGAACGTTTTTGCAGATTCCTGCTCGCTAATTCAACCGAAAGAAGAGCTAATGGGTTCAATTACAAGGTAAAGTGATTGCAAACCCAAAGGTACTAATTACAAGACTAAAAGATGAAATATTTAGTTTAAAACACTAAATAAGTAATTGGCGTATTTTAAATATGATATGCCTTGATTTCAAATGTGTCAAATAATTTTAAAAAGTATTTAGCCTTGATTAATATTGTCGTCCATGTTCAAGGTTTATTAAGTGAATAGGTTACCTCAATGAACAGATTTACTTGGATTGGTTGAGTAAGTCTAGTCATCGCAAGTCCTTGCAGACGATTTGCGGAACTTTCGTTCTCACATTTCGTCTCCCACATTTCGTCCCCCAGTTTTCGTCCCTGCACATTTTGTCCCCAGACAATCGTCCCTGCACATTTTGTCCCCAGACAATTTCGTCTCCACACATTTCATCCCCAGACAATTTCGTCCCCGCACATTTCGTTCCTACACATTTCGTCTCCGAAAGCTTGTGTAATAAGGAGGGTAATGAATACATCTCGGGAAATATGTTATAACCTAAGAACATATGGAAAAACATATTTTTTTTTATTTTTATGATTGTGGACCTGAACAGGCTAAATATGGTCTATCGGGCTAAAGCACTCAGGAACACTTAGGAGGATGGATAGAGGGATAATGAATTGCCAATAGACGCCTAACAGCTACCCTAAATTTTCTCATATCATAAGTGGGAGGAAAGCAGGAACTAGGGAGATCATTCCAGAGTTTAGAAGCCGTGTAGAAAAATGTGGATTGCGCCCGTTTGGTACGACAAGTGGAGATTTGTACTGCATACTGATGATGTGAATGAGCGAACCGAGTATTTCTTGCAAAGATAGCCCGAGATGGTATCAAAGAATATAATTCAACATCACAATAGCCGTTGTAATAACGATAATACAAAGAAAGAAATGAAACCATCCTTCTATGCTCAAGGGACTGTAAGTGAGAAGTTAAGGACGGGTCATTTATAAGCTTAATCGCTCTCTTTTGAATACGATCAACGATAGCGAGAGCGTATTGGGGAGCACTAACCCAGAGGTGAGAATTATATTCCAGATGAGGCCGAATTTGGGCCTTATACAGCAGAAGGAGTTGTCGAGAGGTAAAGTACTGCTTAGATATGTACAAAAAGCCTATTTTACGAGCAGCTGTTTTGGTAGCTGACAGAAGATGGTCAACCCATGAGAGATTTGAAGATACAGTCATACCCAACAAAGTCTGAAAACTTAAGAACTGAGCCATTCATACTTACAACAGGAAATGATCGATCTTTTTTGGTGGACACAAGACAACACTAAGTTTTGTTAGCATTAAATGTAACTAGATTATTGCTTCCCCATTCCAGAATACGTTGAATGTCTTTGTTGATTGAATTTGCCATTTCAGATTTAATTTTTTGATTTAACATAGAAGGTGGATTATCACTATGAGTAGACTGAGATGAACTACAGTGAAGAGTGTTATCGTCATCAAAGCAATGGATGGGGTTAGTTGTTGAAGAAATAAAGTCATTTATGTACAACAGAAAAAGTGTAGGCACTGTAACGGATCCCTGTGGTACGCCCGCGTTAATGCTAACTTCTTTTGAAAAAAAGCCATCAACTACGACACGTATTCGTCTTTTATCAAGGAAACTAGAAACCCAGTTGATCAGCGTATCATTTAACCCAAACGATGTGAGTTTGGCAAGTAAACACTTATGCCAAACTTGGTCAAATGCCTTTGAGATATCTAAAGCGACTACAACTGTTTCACATGTGAAAAAAGATCACCTGTTGAACGACTTTGCCTAAACCCATATTGGTGGCCACTAAGGAGTTTGTTAGTTTCAAGGAACGTGAGCAGTTGCTGATTGATGGCTTTTTCCATGATTTTAGACAAAATGGAAGTGATGGCAATTGGTCGGTAGTTTGAGGGATCGGTCTTATCGCCTTTTTTGGGAATAGGTTGAACATTTGCTAACTTCTATGATGAAGGGAATTCCCCAGAAGACATAGAGATCGTATAGAGCTTAGAAAGGACTGGTACTAGTTCGGGGGAACATTTCTTTAAGACAATAGCTGGGATACTGCCAGGGCCAGTCGCTTTATTGAGATCAAGCCTACTGATGATCGATTCCAAGAGCTTGTACCGAAAATGAATTGGTTTCATAGCGTATGAAGAAGAGTTGACTAGGGGCACATATTTTCCAGAATCATTGAGACACCAGTTTGATGCAAACAAATCCACAGAAACATTGGCTTTGTCTACAGAATCAGCAACTACCGATCCGTAAATAGATGTTAGGGGGGGAAATGAAGATGTTCCAAAGTTTCTAATAATGTCTTTAACTAAAGACCAAAATTTACGACTGCTTAAAGGAGATGTAGCTAGTTCATTGCAAAAGTTGTTCGAACAACTTTTTAGTTTTAGTGATGACACTTTTGCAGATATTTCTAGCACCAACGTATTCTACATGACTGTCGACCGATTTATTAGATTTCCATTTAATGTAATATTTATTTTTTAAAGATATTGCATCAGTACAAGCCTTATTGGAGCAGGGTAGGAAACGTGAATGACCTATACGGTACTGTTTTTTGGGAATGTATAACTCCATTCCCATGAAGATGACTTCAGATACTGAAAGAGCGATGTCCAAAGAAATCCCGTAAATTACTCCATCGAGCTGACTTAAAAGACCACAAGGTTCTATCGGTTTTGCAAACAATAGTGGAATTATGTAATGTAGAAATGATTTCTGTTAGACAATGGTTTAACCCCGAAAGAAAAGACAACTTAGTGTTGGCGAATTCAAAAGAAAAATGTACACGCAAGAAGTATTTTAAAGACAAACTGTTTACAAAGAAGGTATTTAATTAACCCAAAAATCGATCTGGCTCGATTGACACGCTAACTGTAACTGCTCCCCTTCGCTTTCAAAACTAAAACTATATCTACTCTCGAAAAACCACCCCCGTTTTTCAAAAGTAATAAAAAAACAAGAAACATTAATTTCCGTTGGAACAGTTTCATATTAATTATTGCACGATATCTTAATTTTAAAAATCGTTCGTAACAAACCTTACATTTCTCTCTCGAGTTTCCAAGTAACAAAGATATCTTTTGATCGCAGTCTGTACCGCCACAATTAATCATTAGATCAATGACATTTTTACATCAAGAGCGCGTATAAGAAATTCCAATGATTCGTTACACCCCTTCAGTAAAGCATTTTTAAGCGTGCTCCTGCCACTCACACCCCCAACATGTGTTTTACAACCCTAGACAAACACAAACAATCCCAAATTCCTTACATGAAAAAATGTATAAATAAAATATTTTGAAAACATTAGCAAATTACGACGTATTATCAAGATCTTAAAAATCCACTAATTATCTTTTCTATCGTGGTAACAATGACCATTTGACAAACGTTTATTAAAAAAAAAAATTTCGCGGTCTACTATCTACAAGATTTAAAAAAATTAGTTTACTCTCATATCACATTCAGGAGGTACAAAAATTGGAACCTCGTGTTAAATTTTAGTCGGTGGATACTAAGAACGATAAGAATAATTAGTAATTAGCATGATGGTGAATCTCTTCAATTCAGACTAATTGTGCGAAATTTTCTTAATAAAAATTTCCTAAATAAGTGGATAGGTAGGGGGTGGACCCCATGCTTGGCCACTCGTTCACCAGACTTCAACCCAGCGGATTACCACGTTTGAAGAACTTGTTAACAGAATAAATAATGCTTGTAAGGAAATGAGGAGTAACCCATTAATAATCAGAAAAGCTACTCAGAACATACTTCTGAGAGTTCGAAAATTTATTGAACAACGTAAATAAGTTTTTTATTTGTATGGGATTTTGTTAAAATATTTTCTTACGTGTAGTTTTTTTTTGAAAATATATTCAGTTAAATGCTTTTTATTTTTTTAACAACTTAATCTTTACATTTTAATAACATTAGCATATTAAAATTATCATCGAATACTTAAGCATATTTTTAAAACGCCGCATAAAAAAATCTCTACACATATATTTTAAATTTTCTCCTTGTTTTATTGGTAAATACTTAAATATTGATAAGTACTTATAGAAATATTTCAGTGTAACTTATTTTTTTCCGTACTTTTAAAACATTCGGTCCAATTTTAAAAAATGTGATATACAGGGTGTTGTTTTGGGAATTATCAAATTTAAAAAAATTTCCTAAAGACGGACCTGGATTTTGACTCAAATTTTTGCAGTGGACAATTGAGCTTTTGAAGCCATATACCTGTACCAAATATGAAAAAAAACCTACAGGGTGGTTCCAAAGTTATGTCTTATAAAGGTATCGGACTAAATTGATAAAACACTCTATGTTTCAGTTATTAAAAGCGTTAAGCCCAGTAAACCTAGGTTATTTCGAATCACCCAATGTCCTATTTTATCATTTTTTACCTATGAAACAACCTGTATACAATTGTTAAGTATGTTGTAGTTTGTTTAACGGCATCTTCAATATTATGGTTATTTGTTCTTGATTTGTAAAGAAGGCACATAATGTATGAGTTTTTTTAAGATAATTACTACTTTGGAGAAAACGTTATGTCCTAAAAAAATATTTTTTGCTAAAAAGCAGTAAAAATGAATAATTTGACCCAACATGATATATACAGGGTGACCCAAACTCGATGGCCAAAACGAAAACAGCTGATTCCTTTGGCCAAAAGGAACAAAAAATTGTTAATACAGGGTGTGTCTATTGTTGATGGTTTCCAAGATGTTAACTTTTTTTTAATTTTTTTCTATTTCGTGGACTTATTTTTTAAATCACGCTGTATCTTCCAAACTAGAAGAGTTACAAGAAAACACATTAGGAGAAATTTGTAGAAGATCAAATTGCCTTAAAGAATATTGAATTCATTCGAGACAAACTCATCATTCAACATTTTTAATGACATAATGAGTTCAGAAATGATTTTTGTTCAAATCCCAAGACAAATTTCCAAGAGGAATATTTTTCCAATAGAGATGAATTTGATACATGGCCCATAAAGGAAAAACTTCCTTTTTTCATAAGCTTCACAACGATATGAAAAAAACTTATGGTTGATGTACTAATTACGGAATTGTTACAGGAATACACCCCAGGAAAAACTTTTAGAGCATAAAATTACCTTCAAAAATATGGTAGAGTAGATGAGAATTGACGATTTGTCCCTCACTTTTCAATTAATCTGTACATTTACGGCAAGAAATACGTCTCCTTTACTGATATCTTTTCATCACCGTAGCAACGACTCGACATTAGTAAGTTAGTTGTCAAAATTTGTTTGCTATTACAGCTTTGCTGATTTCAATACGAGTTCTTTCTGTTGTAGTGATATTGTAATTTAGTTTTGAGTCGTTCTTGTTCTTGTTATTATCATTGTTCTTGTTCGTGTTTTCCTTCCTGAGTCATGTTTTCAAATGAAGAATATACCGATATTCATTATTATTATGGTGTTGCCCAAGGGAATGCGAGTGAGGCTGCTAGACTGTATGCAGCTGCTTTCCCAAGAAGAATTCATCCAGAAAGGAGAGTTTTATCTAGAGTACACACTGCTCTAAGAGAGAGAGAGAGAGAGAGATGATCTTTTAGGATCCTAAGAGATCAAGAGGAATTTCATAATGTTGAGAGGATTGACGACGTAATCCAGCATTTCGAAGCAAATTCTGAGACTAGCTTGCGGCGGTCATCCAATGTATTGCAGATGCCACGAGAAACAATACGGAGAACTCTTAAGGCTGACGGAAGACGTGCGTATCACGTGACGGGAGTTCAAGAACTTTTAGATGGAGATCTAGGTTGGCGGATTGAGTTTTGCCAATGGTATCTCAATTCAGTTAGGAATGATCGAGATTTCCAAAAAGCAATCTTGTGGATGGATGAGGCCACCTTTACAAGGTCAGGCATCTTCAATATCCATAACACGCACTTCTGGGCACATGAGAACCCACATACTATGAGACCAAATAGCTTTCAATACCAGTTCAAAGTTAAAGTTTGGGTTGGTTTACTCAACAATCAACTTATTGGTCAATATATTCTGCCAGATAGAGTCAATTCAGTGAATTTTTTGAATTCCCTTCAAGAAAACCTCCCTGAATTGATGGAGGAGGTTTCATTGGCAACAAGAGCAGATATGTGGGTTCAACTTGATGGTAGTCCTGCCCACTACGGAAGAGGTGTGAGAGATTGGCTAAACGAACATTATCCCCAACGTTGGATTGGAAGAGGTGGTACAGTGGTGTGGCCTCTAAGATCTCCAGATCTCACCCCTCTTTCTGGATGAATTCTTCTTGGGAAAGCAGCTGCATACAGTCTAGCAGCCTCACTCGCATTCACTTGGGCAACACCATAATAATAATGAATATCGGCATATTCTTCATTTGAAAACATGACTCAGGAAGGAAAACACGAACACGAACAAGAACAATAATAATAACAAGAACAAGAACGACTCAAAAACTAAATTACAATATCACTTCAACAGAAAGAACTCGTATTGACAGCAAAACTGTAATAGAAAACAAATTTTGACAACTAACTTACTAATGTCGAGTCGTTGCTACGGTGATGAAAAGATATCAGTAAAGGAGATGTATTTCTTGCCGTAAATGTACAGATTGATTGAAAAGTTAGGGACAAATCGTTAATTCTCATCTACTCTACCATATTTTTGAAGGTAATTTTATGCTCTAAAAGTTTTTCCTGAGGTGCATTCCTGTAACAATTCAGTAATTAGTACGTCAACCATAAGTTTTTTCCATATCGTTGTGAAGCTTATGAAAAAAGGAAGTTTTTCCTTTATGGGCCATGTATCAAATCCATCTCTATTGGAAAAATATTCCTCTTGGAAATTTGTCTTGGGATTTGAACAAAAATCATTTCCGAATTCATTATGTCATTAAAAATGTTGAATGATGAGTTTGTCTCGAATGAATTCAATATTCTTTAAGGCAATTTCATCTTCTACAAATTTCTCCTAATGTGTTTTCTTGTAACTCTTCTAGTTTGGAAGATACAGCGTGATTTAAAAAATAAGTCCACGAAATAGAAAAAATTAAAAAAAAGTTAACATCTCGGAAACCATCAACAATAGACACATTCTGTATTAACAATTTTTTGTTCCTTTTTAGCCAGAGGAATCAGCTGTTTTCGTTTTGGCCATCGAGTTTGGGTCACCCTGTATATTGTTGGAATCAGAAAAAAAATTACTAATTTTTTGATGCCATAGCCAACTACGCGTTCCATATAAAAAAATACAACTTTATGATTAACTCGAATTTTAAGAGTATTTTTAAAGAATTGACTACACCACTACATTCTTATCAAAAAACTGCCTCAAGAACGTAGAAATTTTTTTTTCATAAATAAGCGCGATATTGCCATAAAATAATTAATATCAATAAAAAAATAAAGCAGAAAATCGAAACTGAAATAACAAAAGTGTTAATTCATTTAAAAACCGTAAAAAATTCAATATTTTATATCAGATGCTGAAAGCTTGCATGCCTTTTGTACTCATCTAGCGAGGAACGTAATATGTAAAATGTATGTAAAATCCATGTAGTTACATGACGAACAAAATTTACGACTCAATATGTGTTACTAAAATAAAATAAAAAAAAAAACATATCAACCCACAACGTTATTGTTATTCTGAAAGTTGAAGCTTTAAAATAGGATTAAACCCTTACAGAAACTGACATTTATTGATATAGGAGTCGACAACTTATCATTTTCTAAATCTAAATTATCCTTGTCTTTTATTTATTGTATAAAATAAAAGCAAACAAAGCGAACATACTTACTAAAAAGGAAAGTTAACAAACAAAACTTCTTGCGACTTAAAATTGTCAAGATAGCGTTAATTATTCAGAACATACTATTTAATCTGATTATATACACTACACATCCTTTGCACGCAAGATTATTACTTATATAAGTTTTAATTAGAACCAATTCAATGTGAACGTTACATAGAAAAAAAAAAGAAAATTATATACCTAATTCTTGTTTAACGTTATATAGATTATCCACTATGCAAGAGTAAAATTTTCACAGCCAATTTTTGTACGGAAAAAGTCTTATTTCCATATTTTATTAGAATATGCAAAATAATGTCGTAAAATAAAATTACAATGTTTTTTTTTTGGATTTTCCTCATCACAGTGTCGGGTTTTGTATTGATTACGTCGTAAATAAGATTGTAAATTTCTTAAGTAAATGACCTGACAGATTTGGTAGATTTTTATGCAAAACGTTTTATAGGTGATCTAAAAAATTTTCTTTTAATAACAAAATCTAAAAAATGTGAGTCACGTTCCGAAACGCACTGATCGTCACTTGCGAATATTTTTTACTTATTTAGTTCGTATACATTTACACTGGTTTTAAAAACACTAATTAAACCTCCATGTATGTCTATATCTGATATTGAAGGGGTTTTATTACATTCAAATTTATAGCCCAGAGTGTAATTGGTGGTTTATGACTTAAAACTGTTTTTCTAAATAAACTGCTAATATTTAATAAAAGATTAAGCTTTTGTTCTTACCCCGCAACCAATCTATAGAATTTTGCTCTTTCCTACTCCTCCTCTTTTAGTTGTGATACACGTAGGAAAATACATTTAAGTAAACATTTGTATCACTTGTTACAAAAGACTTGAATCAATACAGTGCATTTACAACAACGTTTTCTGAATTTTGTTTCTCTTGTAGAAAAGAGATTTTTCAGTAGCTTCAATCATATAAAGTTCAATCCGTTGATACGGTCGAACTTACCAATTTTCTTTTGAATCCGCTAAAGCAAACATTTTTCTAGCATCGTTCGACTCATTTATTCATAGAATTAATAGTATATTTGTTTATACGTTAACTTCTACTCGTAATAGTACCTGTAAGTTCTAAAGCTGTTTGTATAATTTGACACTACATTTACTTACAAAAACAATCATGTGGTATGTACTTTTATATAAATGCAGTTATCAATCATAATTAGAATACTTATCTTTGAGTATGTAATCGTGTAGTTTTATTAATTCTTTACGAATGTAAACGATTACAGTTATCACCTTCAGTAAATGATAATAGTTTTAAAATTAATTATGATGTCAAATCAATATATGAAATCTGAATTTCATATATTTGTTTGAAGCGGTAATTAATTTCTTAAAACTATTATCATATACTGAAGACGATAACTGTAATTGTTATCGAAATGTTTAAATTTGTAAAAAATTAATAAAAACACACGATTACGTATCCAAAAGATAAGTACTTTAATTAATAAGGTCACGTATTGGCTAAAATCTTTTGTTAAATAATTGTGGTCCTAAATAGCCTACGTTTAGATTAACGTGCTAAAGTACTCAGAAAAATTTCGGAGAATGCATAGTGATATTCAACTGCCAAGAGGTGTCTATGAACGGCAAACTTAAATGTTTTCATGTGAGCGGAAAACAGGAACTACGCGGATCATTCCAGAGTTTAGAACACGTGTAGAAGAATGTAGATTGAGCTCATTTGGTACAATAAGTGGAGATTTGTAGTGCACATTGATGATGTGAATTAGCGAACCGAGTATCCTTAGCAAAGATTACCGCAGATGTTATCAAAGGATGTAATTCAGCATCGCGATAGGTATTGTAATACCGCCAATGCAAAGAAAGAATTGAAACGATTCTTCTATGCTTAGGGGACTGTGTGTCAGAGGTTGAAGACGGGTCATTTATAAGCCTAATCGCTCTTCTTTGAATACGGCAACGATATTGGGGAGCACCAATCCAGAAGTGAGAGTATTCCAGGTGAGGTCGGATTTGGGCCTTATACAGCAGAAAGAGCTGTCGCGGTGTAAAGCACCGCTTAAATCTATATAAAAAGCCTACTTTACGAGCGACTGCTTGAATAGCTGATAGAAGATGGTCAACCCATGGTGGATTTGGAAATGCAGCCATTCCTAACGTTGTAATAGTTTTAAAACTTAAGATTTCGACCATTCATACTTTTGGTGGACACAAATCAAATTAAGTTTTGTTAGCAGATTATTTCTTCTACGTCTCTGTTAATTGAAATTGCCATTTCAGCTTTAATACCTTGATTTGAGATAGAAGGCGAATTAGTATTGTGAGTAGACTAAGAAGATGTAATGAAGAGTGCTGTCGTCTGCAAAGCAATGGATTGGGTTAGTTGTTGAAGAAATCTAGCAAGTCGGCGTTAATGACACATATTCATCTTTTTTTTATGAAAACTGGAAACCCAGTTGAGCGTGTGAGTAAATCTAAACGAGGTGGTGAGTTTGGCAAATAAACGCTAATGCCAAACTTGGTCAAATGATTTGAAATCTCTAAAACGACTACTTTTGTTTCACCAGATCGATCTAGTATATTGTCCCAAACTTTGGTCACATACGCAATAAGATTATCTGTTCAACAACTCTGCTCAAGACCATATTGGTGGTTACTAGGGAGCTTGTTAGATTCAAGGAAAACGAGTATTTGCTATTAGATGGTTTTTTAAACGACTTTAGACTAAATGGAAATAATGGCAATTGGTCAGTAGTAAGTTGGACAGATCTTGTCGTCTTTTTTACAATAGGTTGAACATTTGTATGATGAAGGAAATTCTCCAGAAGACATAAACATCAAGTATAGCTTAGATAGGAGTGGTATTAGTTCGAGGGAACAGTTCTTTAAGGCAATAGCTGAGATATCGTCTGGATCATTCGCCTTATTGGAATGAAGCCTACTGATGATCGATTCTACAAGATTGTATCCGAAACGAAATGGTTTCATAGCGTATGAAAAACATCCGATCACTGGTACACCTTTTCTAGAATCACTAGGACACGAGTTTGACGCAAATAAATCCACAAAAAGATTGGTATTGTCTACAGTCAGCCAATACAGATCCGTCAAGAGATGTGATGGGAAGAAATGAATTTACCAAAGATTTTACTTATGGCTTTAGCTAAAGCCCAATGTTTATTTCTATCCAAAAGGCGTATATTTTTAGCGTTAATGATAACACCAACGTAGTCTGCATGACTCTCGACCGTTTTGTTGGATTTGCATTTGGTATAAAGTTTATTTTTGAAAGGCATGGCATCAGCATAAGCCTTATTGGGCCAGGGTTGGGAACGAAAATAACCTATACGGTTCAGTTTGTTGGGAATGTATAACTCAGGTATCGCTTTGGTTCTCCCCACCGGATATCGAAGCGGAGTAGGATTTTATGTCCGGAATTAATTAACTTAGAAACATCAACCATCTCTTTGTTAATTTTGGACTCTCAATTTGATAGGAAATTGAGTTGCTACGTTTTAGGTTGTGTTATTTTTTTATGCTTTGTCTGGCTTTGTTTTGCTTCATTTACTTTCTTTTAGTGATGTTATCTCATTTTACTTTGTGTTATTTTGTTTTGATTTGTACTGCTTCCCGGTCGTTGTTTTCTTGACTTTGCTTCAGTTTGCTACCTTTACGTTCTTTTCAATAAGCTTTGTTCTGATTTGTTGTTTGCTTACCTATGATTTGACTTATTGTGTTTGTCTTCGTTTCTCTTTGTTTTGTTTTACTGTACATTGTGCATCTAAGTTTTACTAGGATTTGATTTGCTATGGTTATAGCTTGTTTTATCTTGTTTTGCGTTATTTTGCTTTTGTGTTTTACTTAGTTTGTTTCGATTTTCTCTTTATTCCGTTTTGATTTACCTTGTCCAACTGTATTGCATTATATTTTTTTGTTATACCTTACTTTGTCTGGATTTATGTAACGTTTGCTTTGACCTGCGGTTTATGGTTTGTTTGGTTTCATATCGCTTTGTTGGTGTTTCTTTACTTCGATTTTCTTCCCTTTCCCTTCGTTGCGATTTCTTTGATTTTGTGTTGTTACTCCTTACGTTGTGTCGGCGGCAATATTTGATCTGTTCAAAACAAAACCTAATGCACAGATTCAATAACAAACAATTTGTAATAATTCATTAAGAGGTTACTTCCTAGTATTAAAGTCACAATTAGTACTAAAGTGTGCAAGGTGTTAACTGAAATGGTTTTCTGTTTACCAACTAATGTATATTTTGAATTTAAATTGTCAATTATTAGTGTTACTTTAGGGCAAAGATTAGCGAAGTGTACCGTATACCATTTATTTTATAAGCACCCTGTATTTTATTCAAAATGTAACCGCTTAACCCATATGTTATTTCACATAGCATCCTTCTAGTTCGAATGGTAACCGTTTGGATAATCGCAGTTTTAAACGTCAAAAGTATTTAGCAACAATGTAATAAAAACCAAGTTTCACCACAAGTGCAACACACACTACAAGCTAGATTTATTGGAAATTTGTACCATTTTCTCCTTTTTTTTTGCCTTACGTTGCATTGTTTTGGTTTGATTTGATTTCTTTCACTTTATATGGCGTTGTTTACTTGATTTTACTTAGTTTTGTTTGGCTTTCAAATAAAGTAGAGGTAAACAAATTTAAAATATGGCATTAAATAAGCTATAAGTACCAGGTATTGATCGATAAATAAATCATTTTCCAAACTCCATCTATTTGTTTTGTTTTACTTTGTTTTATATCATGCTGTACATTTTCTGGCTTTTGTGATATGTTTTGTTTTGTTATTTTGATTTGTTTGTTTAGCTGATTGTTCATAATGCTTTGTTTCATGTTGCCTTGTTTTGATTCACTTTACTTATTGAGTTTTAAACGTCTGACACTTTAAATTATATAATACAGATTTCAATGCAGGACGTATGGTATTCAAAAATATTGGGTTTATTTGCTTTCACTTGTTTTAGAAAATTTAGAAAATTATCAATTTGTCTAGTATCCTAGAAGAAACTTACCTAGTTTGATAGATTTCTAAAAACAGATTAGTAGTGTGATGATAGATTTAATTTATTTCGTAAATCCGGTTACGTAAAGGTGAAGGAAATTTGTTAACATGTACTTGTTAATCGTCATACTATTTTTGAATGGTTTAAAGTGCCTTGTTAAACACTAAATGAATTAAATTAAGAAATGAGGTAATTGAGCTGTGACCAATTAAATATGATTTATTGAATCCAAAGGAAATTTAGAAACGATTCTATGTAGCAAATTTGGTTATGTTTTTAAATATTTGGGTAATTTAAAATTAGTTTAATACGTTCACGATGACAAACACGTAAACATGTCTTACTTATAGAAGCGAGTTGATATAATGCCAATCTATAAGAACATTAGAACGGTACTCATTTGATTGAAACTTATTTCGAATTAATTGTTTTAACTTCAGGAATTAATATTATACTGTAGTGTTGTTAAACAAATTTGTGAATTTTATGGTCCAAACGATCCTTGTGCTATCTCAATTTATATAACACTTTACAATGGTACAAAAATGATTTACTTCAAATGTACAGTCTCAGTTTCTAGAATCTTCTTACGTAATTTTCAATAGAAATATGCGATGATTTGGTGTGAAATTATCTGCCAGGCACTTGTACAAGAAGGTCATTGCTGGTTACAGTAAACCAGAAGTAATTTAGTGAATCTATTGGGAAAAACGTCATTTGGAATGTGACTATGTTTGACAGTTTTAAAGATTTAGGTATGACTGAAGTTATAAATAGAAAGTCATGAGATTGTACAAAGTCAGCTAACTAAATAGCTTTTCGTTTTCCGGCTGTTGGTGAGAAATCCTGGCTGCCATGAAAAGTGTAGTGCATTTTTGTTACTATGAATGGGATGATGTTGGAGTAATTTGTAATATTTTAATGATGGCATGTAATTTTGTTTAAACAACTGCGTAACCCAAACCGGGATGAATCGTAAGACATTCATAAATAAAACATAATAAAATTGAAGTTGAAGATTAAAATTAGTTTGTTTATTTTCAAGAAAATAATAAGTGCGTAAGCAGATTTAAAAAGATAACAATTGGTATGTTAAAGTGTTAAGTGCAGCGCGTGTTCTGTAACGAGATTCAGCTAAAAGTATTTATGAGACCACCTGTTAAGTGAACGAAGTGTTCGTTGTATATTAAGCCAATGTTTAAGTAACGTTATATGACATTGAAAAGTTTATTTGTATAAGGGACTAGATTGGTGTAAAGGTTGCTAGAAATTTTAGAGGCAACCAAACGTATACAGTTTATTACGTGTTATTGGACTGTTTGTGAGTACAGTAAGGAATAAGTGTTCGTGAAATTGTGAAGCAATTGTTATGTGCCTTCATGCAATTTAAGGATTACCAATGGACTACATAATTGATTTACGGAAGAAAAGAAGAAAAGCCAAGGATTAATGGACAATTTTAAGTAAGAATATATTAAGTATTTTAAAAATTTAGTAAAGCACGATTATCTCTTTGGTTTAGTTCATTTGTGTAATGTGATCAAATATTAATTAGTTAGAAGCGAAAAGATAATCGTTCTCGAATTATGTTGTGTTGGGTTGTATAGTATTAAGAATTTTGCAGAAATTGGTAGTGACGTGTGGTTTTGATTTTCAACCACGCTGATGTAATTTATGTAAACATTTGTTTTGATTATTTTATGCAGGACAATATATATATTTATCGTTATATATTTTTTTTACTTTGTTGTTTATTTAACCAGGTATGAAACACAGATGTAACATTTACTTAATTGGTGATCTTGTTTTGACAATTTTAAAAGTAAGCTTTGCATATTTTAATTTTTTTGGAATTTTCAGATTTAGGAACAACCTGAAAGGACATATTAGCCAGGTTGATTGCAAAATTTTCATGTTTGTGTCATTAGAGCAATGCACAATTAACGGATCAGTTGTTGTCTTAAAAATGTCATTAAGTATAACAAAGAGTTGAAACCTTAAATGTTTACGAATGTCAAATTCAGAAGTAAAGTAAATTTAAAAGATATCGTTCACGTTAAGAATTTTAAAAATTAATTACCGTTCATTGAATGAATTTGAGTGATAAATTTTATTTTGGAAGTTTTGGTATACGAGGTGTATTCAAAAAGTTTTTAATAAGCTGGGTAGTACTAAATTTATTTGAGTTTGAGTTGAATTGTTTGGGACGAGTGTTTGTTTTAGAACCTTCGTATAGGAGTTTACCGAGTAAGCACAATCCTACTTTCCACAATCAAGTAGGGTTAATTAACATCCAGCTTAAGACAATTATTTTAGCAAAGTTTCGATTGTGGTGGCGTCTGGAGACATATTTTCCCGAATTGAGCTGTTTGAATGTAGGTGTAAGGTGTTTGAGCATATTAATCATTCATTTTACTTATTATTTCGACCACGCCCATCTCCCTGTTAGCTGGCTTGGCAACCCGCTTACATTAGTGAGCATGCACGACGCCTAGTGCGGTTTGGACGTGTAACAGCTTCTTGCTGATATGTTTTGTTTTGTTTGGTTATTTTTGTTTGTTTTGTTTAGTCTTGTATTGTTTCATAATGCTTTGTTTCATGTTGCCTTGCTTGGAGTTTTAAACGTCTGACATCTTTAACGCTTATATAATACAGATTTCAATGCAGAACGTATGGTATTCAAAATAATATTTTGTCTTATTTTGCTTTCACTTGTTTTAAAATGCGCAAAATATTGCTAACACAAATGTTATCAATTTAGTCTACGTACATCCTAGAAGAAACTTACCTAGTTTGATAGATTTTTAAAAAACAGATTAGCTATGTGCTAGATGATAGATTTAATTTATTTCCAGTAAATCCGGTTACGTAAAAGGTGCAAGGAAATGTGTTAACATTACTTGTTAATCGTCATACTATTTTTTTAAATGGTATTAAAGTCGCCGTTGTTAAACACCCCAAATAATTAAATTAATAAATGATAGGTATTGAGCTGTGACCAATTAAATATGATTTATTGAAATCCGAAGGAAATTAGAACGACGATTCTATGTATGCAAATTTGGTTATGCATTTTTTAAATATTTGGGTAATAAAAAAATTAAAGTATTTATATACGTTTACACGCATGACAAGACACGTAAACATGTCTTACTTATAGAGCGAGTTGATATAATGCCAATCTATAAGAACATTGTGAGAACGTACTCCATTTGATTGAAACTTATTTACATAATTAAATGCTTTTTAACTTCAGGAATTAATATTTATACTGTGGTGTTAAGTTAAACAATTGCTTGTGCTATCTCAAATTACTTCCATTTAACACTTTTACAATGTGTCATCAAATAGAGTACTGTATACTATCGCAAACTGCAATGTACAGTCTCAGTTTCTAGAATCTGTTCTTACGTATATTCTTCAAAAGAAATATCGACCGATTTGGTGTTGAAATTGTGATCTTGCCAGGCACTTGTCACCAAAACGGTCATTGCCGTGGTTACAGTAAACCAGAAGTAATTTAGCTAGCATGCGGCTTTATTGGAATGTGACTATGTTTGACAGTTTTTAAAGTATTTTTAGGTTTTGCAGCTACGCATCGATGGATTTCAATATCTAACAATAAATCAATTTTTGAAACATTTGAGTGTGGTTCAAAAACAGCCTAAACCTGCGCAAACAGCGCTACTATCTGTTATTGCCCGGCTGATTGGAAGTGTGGAATATTCCTCTTGGTCTAGCCCAATATTGTTAACCCAAAAATAGATTGTAACGTGCCAATTTTTTGGCTATCGTTACCTGTATTGAAGCATTGGATTTATGTTGGAATTTGTAAATTTATTTACATTATTTGTACATACTTCGGCATATTGTAGCATTTTTTCTTTCAATAACTAAATTTTAATGGATATGTTGTTATGTTCTTGTTGACATTAGACATTGCATATCAGTGTATATTTTTATCATCTGCAGTGGGTCTTTAGCTACATCTATTTTTAATTTCGTGCACGACGCGCGATAGAGCTTTATTTCGGTTTGTATTGCATTAGGATACAGTCGTGCATTAGTTATGTGTTCCCCTTAACTGTCATCCTTTACGTTTCTTGTATCAATTTATTATATCTAATAGGAAAATCCCTCCCGTTCGTTAAGAAATTCATTCTGTACATTAAGAAAATTTTGTTCAGTTTGAAAAGTGAATATTTATGGTTCGATTTTACATTGAAGGAAGTGTGCAGTTTTCACAACAAACGGTATTTATGTTATACAGGGTATTACAGACTATAGTGAGGAAAATGTAAGAGCAAATGCTACATCAAAAATATGAAAAAAATATAAACATGGGTACAAAAATGCCCGGTTTTCATAATACAGAGCGTTTAAGCTTTTCCGTCTTAAATAGTTCATTTTACATTTATCGAAAACCCGTTGAAATATTGAGATGAGGTTTCGTACATGCAAATATATCATTCAAGGTCACATTTGCATTGTTCAACATTGTTTTCTAAAGAACTTACATCAGTGGCGTTCGTGTCAGCAAGTCTTTAAGTTTAGCGAAGCAAACTGCATGCCATTGGTTTTTACAAAAATTAGTGTCACTTTCTTAAATCCAGATTCATTCTGCTTAAAAAGTAATTAAAAAATAGTAATCTAGTTGGCATTGCTTGTAAACGCCATACATTTCTCGTCAAACTAAAACAAGATGGAATGACATAAACTGCCTAGCGATTAGAATTTGTGGTGTTTCAGTTAATTTTTAATAGGTGATTGTGGGGCGCCAAGAACTTCTCAAACACTGGAAAATGATTTAAGATCGGTTGAACAAAATCCTAAAAGAAGTACAAGGCACCTAGCAAACGAATTGGAAAATCCCAACCTCGGTAATGTATGGTGAATACTCCACTAACACCAGCTCATTCCTTAGCATTTATAGAAAGTACAAGCCCTTTTCAGCCAGACTGCAATATTGCCACTGGTTGAGAGAAATAAATGCAGATTGGTAATGTATTTCGTTTATTTTGTTTACGGATGAAGCTTTGTCTTTAATTTCCATAATAAACATTACCGGGTGGATGAAGATGCATATATTATTCATCAATCGCGACACCAGCAGCAGTTTTCAATCAATGTATGGGCATGAATAGTTCAAAAATACTTGGTTGGACCCTTTATTTTACCCAGAAGATTACGCTGACAAAAGTCCCTGCATTTTTTATAGGAGAATTTACCCAACCTACTAGAAGCTGTCCCTCTTTATATTAGGCAACATTTATGGTTTACGCACGACGGAGCGCCTGCTTATTTTAGTCGCAATGTAAGAAATTATTTAAAACGTTACATTCGAAGGAAATTGAATTAGTTGGGACGGGCCTATTTCTTGGTCAGCCATCTCTGGGGGTACCTAATGCAACTGGTGCATTCCTCTCCCATATCGAATAAAGCCACATTAGTGGAGCGCATTACTAATGCTTGTGAAACAATACAACCAAAAAACTTCAAATTTTCCAGTCAGAAGAAATATGCGAAGGCGATTTAGAGCATGTATTGATGAACAGGGAAGCTATTTCCAGCATTTTATTTAAACCTAAATTTAATACACTGAAAAAGTATTACAAATAAAATAATAAAATTAAAATAAATTATTCCCAGGAAACTATTATTTTCTTCATAGTAGGCTTTGATTACATGTGGTTCACCATCATGAAACTAAAGAATGCCTCGTCTCATTATTCCATATCGCTGAGTTACAATTAAATTTATTTGTTGTTACAAAGTCTTAAAAGTTTTTTTAAGTACTTAGTACGGCTGTTAATTATTCTAATGAAGAACATTTAGATGTCATTGAACTCTATTTTAATGCAACAGGAATACAAAAGCTTCAGCACGAGTGTATGAAGAACAATTTCCGAAGCGACGCTAACCTAATGTGAGCCATTTTAGCTTTTTAGTTACGAACTTGTCAGCTTATGGATCTTTTTTCAAACCAAAAATAATGAAGTAAAAAATTTATAGTGGACCATGTCAGGGGCGACCCAAGTACCTCAGTAAGAAAAATTGAAGAAAATACTGCAATTCCCAAATGAACTGTTCCTCGAGTTTTAAAACAACATCGTTTTATCCTTACAAACCTCGTATTGTAAAGGGTTTTCACGGAGATGATTTTAATAGAAGAACTAGATTTAGTGAATGGTTTACTAGGAAATGCCAAGAAATACCGAACTTTTAATTCAAATCTTTTTAGGCACACTAAGCATGGTTTACGAATTGTGGAGTATTTGATATTCATAATCGTCATTTTGGGTAACAGAAAATCCAAATAATTTGGTTTCAAGAAGACGGCTGTTCGGCACACAACACCAGGGAGGTAATGAAGCTCCTCAGTAATACTTCTAGCGTAAAATATTGTCTCCAATAATAGCCCCATTGCTTGGCTGGTGAGACCACCAGATCTTATATCACCTAATTTTTATTTATGGCAGAGCGCCAAAAATGTGATGTATGAATATTCACCGTCTGCAAATCCCGAAGAATTGGAAGATAGGGTACAAAATGTTTTAACAAACATCATTAGAAATACGTTAGTAAGAGTTCTGCATTATAAGTGTTTTGTAATTCTGGTCTCATATCGGTCTATTTTCACAGTTTTTGGTTTTGTAGGGCGACGTCATCGTTGTGGTTGCGCAGTAATTTATTGCACATGATATATGCTCGAAACAAGAGGATCTCAAAAAAGCAAAAAAGAAAAAGAAAATATCCCTAAAATACTTAAAGAAAAAAGATACTCTGATCTAACACCTAAGCTAAACAGGGAAAGGGTAGCTGAAAAAGAGAAACCTAAATACACAGCCATATATATCAGGTACCTCGCACAAAATCCGAAGGATAGGCAGCAAATACAAGATAAACGCTGCCTTCAAATCGCACGCTCAGGGGAATACTAAATAAAGCCAAATCTCACAATGAAGACCAGAATTCCAAGAATTGTGTACACAACCTACCACGCGAATGCGGCAGATCATACATAGGAAACAGGAATAGAACACTCAAAGTCAGAACTTAGGAACACAAGGACAATATCCGCAAGGGCGGAACAGAAAGATCAACAATCGCCGAACATGTCGGGAACGAAGATCACCGAATCTAATGGATAACATACAGATAATGGCAAAGGACGAGAACACACGCCGAAAACTCTAAAAAAATATATCTTGGATTACTCAGTGGCTCAGCGGTAAAGGTGCCAGGCTTATAAGTGAAAGGTACCAGAGTTCGAATATGAGAGTAGTCAAGTGCTTAAGAAAAATCATAACCTATAAGATGTTGGAGAGGTGTAAAGATGTGTTGAGAATGGCGGGAGACATGTGTTGTAAATGTGGTTGAGCGTGGTAAATTGCATTTTTAGAATTCACGCTGTGGCGGCGCTGTTGGTTGAAGAGAAGGGAGAGTGGGCGTGGTTTATAGTGAACGACGGGAGGGTTGTATTATCTGCTGTTCAATTGTAATAATGCAGTGGACGCGTGAGGAGTGCTCATTTTGTGTTGAAGTGTATTTTTCGAAGTCACTCTCGATTATTGCTGTGCAGTGTGCTTTTCGTTTGCGATTCGCGGTTCCCCCATGCGGACGTGTTCCTGGACGGCAATAAATTGTAAATCGGGTAAATGCATTCAGAACAACAGGGAACGTGTCATCTGTACGAAGACGACCTCAGAGAAGTGTTACAACACTACAAAATGTCGAACGAGTTAGGGCAGCAGTACTGCAATCTCCGAAATCACGGAAACAAGCACTTTCTCTTGGCATTTCAAGACGTTCTCTTCATCGGATTCTTCATAATGAACTGAATTTTCATCCGTATAAAATGTGCATGGTCCAGCAATTTTCAGAACGGGATTATATAACAAGAAGAACATCTTGTGAAGAAATACTTACAACCATACCCCATGACGCAAATGTGTTCTTTTCTGATGAGGCACATTTTCACATTTCACAGCGAAATGAACCCCAGGGAAATTCACCAGAGACCCCTGTACTCGGACCGAGTCACTGTGTGGTGCGCCATATCTCAAGTAGGCATCATTGGCCCTTACTTTTTCCAGGAAAATGGTCGTGCCGTAACTGTGAATTCTGACCGTTACTTAACTATGCTGCGAGTTTTTCTAGCCGATTGTCGAGGCAATGCAATTACAGGATACCTGGTTTCAACAAGATGGTGCCACTGCACGCGTTACTATGAATCATTTGAGGCAAACGTTCCCTGGAAGGCTTATCTCTCTGAGGGGGATCCCAACTGGCCCGCACGCTCACCGGACCTAGCCCCATGCGATGTTTTTCTTTGGGGTTACCTGAAGCCAAAGGTGTATTGCAACCGTCCCAACACCCTGGAAGACCTACAGAACAATATTCAGGCTGAAATCGCAAGAATACCAGACGACATGCTTGAAAGAGTGCATGAGAATTTCAGAAAACGGATGCAGTAGTGTGTGGATAGTGAAGGTAGACATTTGTCAGACACAATATTCAAAACCATGTAATTTATAACTTCCATTATTATCCAATATGAGAAAAATAAAAAGGTAAATTTCTAAATGCACCGGGTGGCCAACTAAGAACGGCGTCGGCCATATCTCAGAAATGGATTATAGCACAGGTTCGGGAAAAAAATTTTATGACAAAAGTGGCCTCGAGAAACGCCTGGAAATTATTTTCAGAATTGTAGGTCCACCGCTAGAGGGCGTATTTGACAGTTAAAATTTTAAAAAGCAAAATTTTTCAAAATTTACTCAATTAAGAGGCATATTCAATATTATAATCAGATTCCTCGACAAATTTTGCATATTTTTTATTTGACAAGCTTTACTATGTCTCTTCATATAAGGGGTGGGGGAAAGTGGGAAACTTCTTACGACAAAACGCCTTTAATTCAGGTTTTGCTTGACAGATTTTAATAAACTTGATGTTTGAAAGAGCTTTTGATAAACAATAGAAAATTTGTAAATTTGAAGCAATCAGATTAATAACATAAATGCTAGAGGGCGCTGTTTAATATTTTTTTAAGATTGTGTTTTCTCTTTACAATTTTAAATGGAAGCATAAAAATTTAAGTAGGTCTTTAAAAAGTAGACTAAATAGGTAAAGAAACAGTGAAAACTGCAAGTCGATATCTTTTTCCTAGCCTGAGATATCGTAAGAAACAGGTAAATGGCCCGAATTGTTCTTCCAACGTCTAGTAGGCTAGTTCGCGTTAACGGAAATTATTCAATTCAGCCTGGATAAAATGATCTTACATTGGTCTGCAGTAATTTAAACTGTTACCATACTAATGTTATGGTTGCCGCTAGATTACCTAAATGTAATGCTGTCGCTACTAACAATGAGAACAAATTATAAAATAATAATGTGATAAATCTAACAATTAAAACCTTAAATAAATAACTACGTAATTAGTGTCGCCCTAGATGTTCGAAATGTCGTCCATAATTTTCAATGCATGAAATCAATCGCTGACGGGTGGCGAGAACAGCAGTTTCAATTTCTGCCCTTAAAATACTTCGTATTGTCTGTCGTATTCTTTCAATCATGTCAGCTCTTGTTGTGGGTCTATCGGCATAAACGAGATCTTTTATTCGCCCCCACAAACAAAAATCTAAACAAGTTAGGTCTGGAGACCTTGGTGGCCAAATAAATAAACTTCCACATCCTATCCACCTTTCAGGGTATGATTGATCTAAGAAATTCCGAACATCTCTAGAATAATGTACCCATCATGTTGCAAGAACATGTCACGATGAATGGCCAAGGGTACGTCTTCTAAAAGAATTGGCAATTCGTTGCTTAAAAAATCTAAATATCTTTCTGCATTAACAGTCTCATTAAAAAAAGGCCCAATTATTTCTTCACCTAGAATCTCGCACCACACATCTACAGACCAACGACCCTGATGTTACACCTCCTGCATATAGTGGGGATTCGTTTCAGACCAGTAGTGCATATTATGTCGATCATCACTATGAAAAGTAGTGGCAACCATAACATTAGTACGATAACAGTTTAAATTACTGGAGACCAATGTAAGATCTTTTCGTCCAGGTTAAATTTAATAATTTCCGTTAACGCGAACTAGCCTACTAGACGTTGGAAGAACAATTCCCTCCATTCACCTGTTTCTTACGATATCTTAGGATAGGAAAAAGATATCGCCTTGCAGTTTTCACTGTTTTATTACTAATTTAGTCGACTTTTTAAAGACCTACTTAAATTTATATGCTTCCATTTAAAATTGTAAAGAGAAAACACAATATTTGAAGAATATTAAACAGCGCCCTCTAGCATTTATGTTATTAATCTGATTGCTTCAAATTTACAAATTTTCTATTGTTTAACAAAAGCTCTTTCAAACAACATCAAGTTTATTAAAATCGGTCAAGCAGAACCTGAATTAAAGGCGTTTTTTCGTAAAAAGGTTCCCATCCTCCCCACCCCTTATTTGAAGAGATAGAATCATCAGAAACGTCATTACTTATTGTCAGTTGATGATTTGTGTGATGCACTAGTATATTTTATAGTAAATTGATTTAAAACTTGAATTAAAATTGTAAATAATGAATTTTTCGCAAGCCGAGATGGTTGATATGATTTTTGTTTTGGGAGCTAGTGATAAGAATACGCTCTTAGCAAGAAGACTGTATCAACAACGGTTTCCAGAGAGACGGCAACCTGAAAGAAGGGCATTTGAAAAGCTTTTGGAGCGTTTTGAAAGAACTGGCAATGTGTTATATGAAAAAATACTATGGAAAAACGTGCACAGACTGAGGATATTGAAGTCTCAAAAAATGCACCCCTATCACATTCAACTACTTCAAGAGTTGGTTCCTGAAGATTATCAAAGACGACCGGAATTTTGTCAATGGGCTCAAAACAAAATAAACCAACAAAGAAATTTTGTTCATTTAATTTTATTTACAGATGAGGCCACATTTCACAGAAACGGAAGTGTAAACAGACACAATTTTCATTACTATTCTACCGAAAATCCACATTTTGTAAGATATACTTCTCAAACTAGATGGTCTTTAAATGTTTGGGGAGGTGTTCTCGGTAATCATGTAATTGGACCATATTTTTTTTATCAACGAGTAACAGGGGTAGTATACTTAGACTTTCTGCAAAACCATCTACCTAATTTGTTGCGTCAAGTGCCACAGGATACGCAACAAGCAATGTGGTTTCTTCATGATGGGGCCCCAATACATGAAACAGGTCCGATAATAACTTTTTTAAATGCTAGATAACCAGAATGTTGGATTGGGAGGGGAGGACCTGTTGCTTGGCCTACTAGATCCCCAGATCTTACTAAAATGGACTTTAGCATATGGGGGTACGTCAAAAAGCAGGTTTATAAAATACTGCCTACAACAAAGGAAGACATGAAGATTAGGATTAGAAACTATTTTCAAAACATTAGTGTTGAAATGTGTACAAATTTAAGCAGCGAATTTGAGAGACGTGTTGCATTGTGTATTCAAGAAAGAGGTGGACATTTCGAGCAACTTATTAGGTGGTAGGTATTTGACGTGTTTCTAGTACTTTTATCTGTACAGGGTGTCCCAACGATAGAGTAAAGTAAGTTTATGCTTAACTAGAATTATTTGTGTAAATATTGTATGGACCATGGGGTAGAGGTAAGAAGTGTGCATTTTTTTTTAAATATTGGAAGTTATACAGGTTGTGCCAGAAAAGCAGGACGTGAAAAAGTATGATTTTTTTAAATAGAACACCCCGTATTTGATTTTAGTTTTTAATTCTACGTGTCCATACAAACATATTTTGTCATACAAAATATTGGCTGAAAGTTTTTAGTTCTTGAGATATTCGCGTTTAAAGATTATTATGGTCATTTTCGTGGGGTTGATGAATGGGCAATTGTTCCGTTATTTCACAATAAAAAAATTGATATTTCGTGTGAAAATGAGTGATATTATACTAACGTTTAGACCGAGTAGTATTTCTAATTTTCTCAACAGGGTGTTTGTTATAACCATTCAAATTTGAAAATTCTCAAATTAAAAAATCAGTTTTTTAATTGCACACCCTATATATTTTATTTCATTTTATTCGGGATTAAAAATCTATCATTTTTGTCAAATATATCCTATATCTATCTTTGATAGTTTTCGAGGAATTTCGATTTTTCTCACTAGCTACGTTACATACGATACTATAACATTATTGTGGATCGTGGTAGCCATGGAAAACAATTGCGACGAAATAAAACAAACCACCTAAGCGAGAATATTAACAGTTTTATTAATGAGAAACAGTAATTCAATAATTATTCAACATTGCGTCTTAGTAAATGCTCAAATAGACTGCCTTCTTGCTGAATACACATATTGAGCCTTTTCTCATGTTCTGTCTCACTTCGGATAGCATAAGAGGGGTCACTGTGCGACAAGCTTCGCGAATTCTATTTTCATGTCCTCCCTTGTTGTAGGTTTAATAATATACACCCGATCTTTTATGTATCCGCATAGGAAAAATCCAGTGGAGTTAAATCGCATGACCTGGGTGGCCATAATATAAAGCCATTACGTCCTATCCATTTCTCCGGGTATTGCTGGTTCAAGAATTCCCTTACGTCCCGATAAAAATGTGGAGGTGCACCATCCTGTTGCAACCACATATTTAGTCGTCCTTCTAAATTGATATCCACAAGTAACACAGGCAATTCTTCACGTAAAAAATGCAAATAGCTGCGGCCCGTTAATGGATCATCAAAAAAATAGGGACCGATAATTTAGTCATTAAGTATACCACACCACACATTTAGTGACCAATAATTTTGGTTTTGAACTTCTCGTAGCCAAAATGGATTATCAATGGCGCAATAGTGCATATTATGCCGATTTACAGCCCCATTACTTTTAAACGTCGCCTCATCGGAAAACATTATGAAGCACAAAAAGTTGTTATTTAATTGCAGCCGTTGATTAATGATATTGCAGAATTCAATTCGTCTTGCAAAATCCTCTTCTCGCAATTCTTGATGAAGCTCAATGTGATAGGGACGGTACTTATACTTCAGCGTTGTTCGATTCACGTTTGATTTGGAGGTATCACATTTCGTCGCTAATGTTCTAGAACTCACTTGGGGATTTTCTTGAATATATAATAATATTTCAAGTTCTTTTTCTTCATTAGCTGCCCTTTTATTAACAACTTTACGTTTGAAGTATTTAACACTACCGCTAGAATCAAATCTATCCATCAAATTTTCCAAGCCAACAGTAGTAGGTATTCGACGTTCAGGATATTTAATTTTGTAGATTCGTTGTGCCAATAAAGGGTTTTTTTCAGCCTCGCCCAACACGTATATCATATCAATTAATTCATTTGTCGAATAATCCATAATCGATACAAGAATTGATAACAAGTTAAATGCGAAAACGACAAATTTAATATGTGTTTATTTTGACAAGTAGGAAACCTTTGTATCTTAGTAACGCAATTATTATTTTCCATGGCTACCAAGATCCATGCAATGCAATGTTATCGAAAATAAAGTAGCTAGTGTGAAAAAATCGAAATTACTCGAAAACTATCAAAGATAGATATAGGATGTATTTGACAAAAATGATAGATTTTTTAATCCCGAATAAAATGAAATAAAAATATATAGGGTGTGCAATAAAAAAAACCGTTTTTTTTTAATTTGAGAATTTTCAAATTTGAATGGTTATAACAAACACCCTGTTGAGAAAATTAGAAATACTACTCGGTCTAAACGTTAGTATAATATCACTCATTTTTCACACGCAATATCAATATCAATTTTTTTTATTGTGAAATAACGGAACAATTGCCCATTCATCAACTCCACGAAAATGACCATAATAATCTTTAAACGCGAATATCTCAAGAACTAAAAACTTTCAGCCAATCTTTTGTATGACAAAATATGTTTGTATGGACACGTAGAATTAAAAACTAAAATCAAATACGGGGTGTTCTATTAAAAAAAATCATACTTTTTCACGTCCTGCTTTTCTGGCACACCCTGTATAACTTCCAATATTTTAAAAAAATGCACACTTCTTACCTCTACCCCATGGTCCATACAATATTTACACAAATAATTCTAGTTAAGCATAAACTTACTTTACTCTATCGTTGAGACACCCTGTATAATTAGTTACAGGTTTAGCTACATTAAGGTGTTAAGTTTATGATTAGGATTGGGACATAATTTGTTGAATCAAAAAAATATTGTCTTTACTTTAAGTTCGTTTAATAAAATAATTGCTCGATTTTTTTTGTTTCGCCGCGCCCCGCCGTCACGGCCAACCAGCAACAAAACTTGAAAGCCGTATAGCCTTTTTACAATAAAACAATATTAAATTGTCATTATTTTAAAAATTACAATTTTTTGGAGTGTACACTCTTATACCCTTATTTTTAATGCTAAATAAGATAGAGTTAAAAAAACAGGGCGTTTCCATTTAAAAAAAAATGACTTTATAGGTTTTTTTGAATTTTTTCTTTATTGTCCATTTTTGATCACCCTGTATGAATGTATTACAAAAATATCAATGCAGCCCACTAGAGTAGGTCCCAATTTACAAGGAAACCAACCATAACTAATTGATAAAGGCTTCGTTTAGAAAAGATTTCCACCTATGTTTTGGCCTGCAAACGTCATTTTTGACAAAAAATTTGAAATTTTTCAAAAACGGTTAGACTTAGGTATAGGACATTATACATAAAATGTGTCTAAAATTGTATGTAGAATCTAAATATGTAATAATATATAGGGTTACAACAATAAATGAAGGTAACGTCGAAATTTAAGAAAAGTTTTACCAATGAAACCCAAAAGAATTAAAAAATTAAAAAAATATTTATGAATCACATTTATAACATCACTCATTTGCAAATTGGAATTCAATTAGTTCTAGCAAAATGTAGAAAAATTTAAAATTATCATAAATATTTGAGGATTACTCTGGAATGAAGTTCTACATAATAAATCGAACAATACAGAGATACTTACACTATTTTTACAAGAGCGCGTGCTCGATGAGCAACTTTTAAATTAATATGGAATAGATAAATATAAATTTAGGTATAAAACCGGAGTATACTCGTTTGACCAGGATAAAGTGATAGAGAATGTAAAAAAAACGGTTTCTAATTTAATTTATACCTAAGCAGTCGAAACGTTGGCTGTGGCAACTATTAATAAAGTATGAACAGTAAACAATAACTGACGGTCCTCACTAAATTTGTACTTATCGAAATAATTACACAGAAATGCTTTTACGGAGCATAGTGAGTCCAAGTAAATTAGTTTAATTTTTTTTATTGCTCACACATTTAAAAATTCATAACCAAATAAGCATACATAGAATAGATAATAGACGTTCTAATTTCCATTGAATTTCACTAATTTCTATTTAATTGACAGCAGTTCAATACTCATTATCTCATATTATCATTATAATTCCGTATAATTAATAAGCGTGGTTTAAATGGAATTAAATTAGAAAGGTTTCCATTTCAATTAAAAAAAAAATAAATAATAGTATGACTATTAATTATAGATTTTCAAATAATAATTATATACTTCCTACTTACCAGAGACCTACCAACTGTTGAATGAATGTTATAATACAAAGCATTACATTTGCACGAGAAGTATTTCGAGACTTTACTAACCCAATTGTGTAATGGATCATTTCCAAAAAAAAAAAACGCAATATACACGAGGCGTAAGGGAGTGTTGCGATTACACGAAACCTACAATTTGCAAAGAATGGTTTCCAGTTTGGAGCAAATTTAAATATAAAGAAATTATATTTTAAAAGTTGTTAAATTATTCTATATTCTCTATTATGTAGTACAACATTATTATGTGGATGTCTAGAATCGTGATTAGCTCATCAATTTGGGAGTAATTGGAAATCTCAGAGAGAAGACATAAAACAACCGATTAATTCTAACTGTAGTTCTTATCAGTTGAAATAGGATCTATTTCAATTAAGATTGGTAAATTAACTATAGTTAAGTGAAATCTTATTAATTAAATTCGTAACTTTCAATATAGTGTGTGCTTCTGCGTTTGATATCTACTTTTTTTTATAACATAACCTCTCCACCTTAATTAAGCTACAAAATTTTATTACGTACTTTTTTTAAATATAATTTTAAAAAGCTATAAAACGAAATGTTACTCAAACATACGCTCATTACTTTTATACATGTACCACATTAAGGGATAGATGAGTTTTCTAAAGGGTGCGGTTAATTACGGCTTTGTTTCAAGTTCCTTTAGCGCTTATGAAAATAAATGTTTCTGTATATGTGCCCTTAATTCCATTATCATTGTCGGTAATGAATCTTGTAAAGGGATGTTGGATTTGTATGGATACACGCGTATCCCTTACACATTATTAATTTTATTTTATTTTTAACGATGTTCACTCTTAAATATAATTACATAGTTACGTCTGTGTAGTAATAATTACAATTATATAAATTCATTAACTTTATATTTATTAAGGCTTAAAGCAAAGTTGAATTACCTAATCGTATAATTTAGTTGTTTACAACTTAACGTTTATTTCTAATTAATGGATACTCATGTGTACTTTGTTCGTTAAACTTTAATTATGAATCACCTCAGATGCATATAAATACAGCAATATTAATTTAGAATTTATAATTAAGAAAATCTTTTTAATTACGAAGATCTAGAAATGGTACATGTAGGTAGCGGACCGCGAAAATTATTGTAATAAACCTTTGTCAAATAGCCATTGTTACCGCGATAGAAAAGATAATTAGTGGATTTTTAATATCTTGATAACACGTCGTAATTTGCTAATGTTTTAGGAATATTTTATTGTATGTATTTTTATGTAAGATGTGGGGATGTAACTGATATTTTGCTAAGGGTTTAAAACACATGTTGGGGTGTAACTAGCAGGTGTACACTTAAAAACTGCTTTACAGAAGGGGCATAACGAATCATTGAATTTTTTATGCGCACATTCTTGATATAAAAATATCACTAGTTTAATAATTAATTACGTCGGTACACACTGCAATCAAAACGTCTTTGTTTGGTACTTTGTTTGTCTAGGGTTGTAAAACACATGTTGGGGTGTGAGTGGCAGGTCCACGCTTCACTGAAGGGGTGTAACGAATCATTGGAATTTCTTATACGCGCTCTTGATGTAAAAATGTCATTGATCTAATGATTAATTGTGGCAATCAAAAGATATCTTTGTTACTTGGAAACTCGAGAGAGAAATGTAAGGTTTGTTACGGACGAATGAATATTTTTAAAATTAAGATATCGTTCAATAATAAATATGAAACTGTTCCAACGTAATAATTTTTTATTTTTTTTATTACTTTTGGAAAACGGGGTTGATTTTCGGGAATAAATATGGCTAGTTTGAAATCGGAGGGAAAGGCAGTTGCTGTTGAAATTTTGATTGAGCCGGATCACTTTGATTTGTTTTAATTAGAAACTCCCATTATAAATCGTTCGGTCTATAAATATTTTGTCGTGTACCTTTTAGCAAAACTAAAACACCCATTCGTTCCTTTCTTTTAATGTATGTTTTAATGTAATTTTTTCCAAAAATTAATCTATAATTAATCGCCGCGGCACCGAATTTTAAACCGCGTATCTTAGCTCGTCATGTTGGTGGTAAAGTGTATTTGTGTATGAATGAAAGCTGGCAGCAAATAATTTTACAAGCCTACATAACGTATTAAAAATCAAGCATTGCCTTGCAAAGGTATCTCATTCGCATGCGGGCTCATTAAGCTGAAATCTGCTAAAATAAAAGACCGTTTAGGGCTCTCTCACTCTTGTGTTTGGGTGAATTAGCATTGTTGTTTGTTGTTTATATTTATATTTGTGTAGAGGTGGGCCTGGACGAGCGGGTTTAGGATACCGCTTGGTTATTATTGTAATAGGCAATTGCCGAGTGTGTACATACTTCCGGGTCCAGATGATCATTAAACACGTCGAATTTTATTTTTATTGTTGTATAGATGAATGCGTAACCTGAGAAAGGGGCGCTGTATTTTTCTAACGCACTCAAACAAGTAAAATTGTTTGCCTGCGAACGGATTTCTCTTTATATGTAATTTCTTGTAACTGTACGTATGTATTTTGTACTTTAGTAGTCACTAAACAATGGTATACGTGTAAATTCCTTGTCTATTCTCTCTTGTCCTTGCCTTTACTTTATTATCACCTGTGCAATTTCACTGTTGTGCTTATTTACTTAAAACCGGCATGATTGGTCTTAAAGGGCTACATGTTTGGTATTACGATTTTTATTCCGATTTATTTCTGATACAATTGTGGGTGTGACTACACGTTTTTTTAAATTGTGTTTATGTGTAGCTAAACTACTTGCTATTTATTTTCCTCTTAATGTTATAATGTTGTACAATGTACGCACTTTAACCGCTTTTAATGGCGTTTTGTTATATATTTAATCTTTTCATTGTTTTTTTTGTGTTATTTGATTTATTAATGTACTTGTGCCATTACTTATTTCTGAATAAAGTGAGTTTTATTGGTGGTTCTTTCCCACAATAGTACATTAATGGGTTGAAACATGATTGCGCAAAGCTCGTTAATTTTAATTTGAGTAGTATCATTTTTCTTTACCTGCCCCACACTATATAACACTTAACCTCATCCAGCCTATCTAATTCAAATAGCACAAAGTACCTACCACTACATGGCCAATCCTTTTGATCAGATTTGAAGTTTGCGAGTAATTAAATATCAGACTTAAATAGATTCTAATATTTTAATTATTGCCAGGAAAGTCATTGTAAGGGAAGAAATTAATTTGAGTAATAGTAACATAATTGTCAGTCAAATCAAAATAAACACTTAGCGATGGTTTTGTTCTGGAATTCGCGTACTTGCAAATAAGTGACGTCATTGCGAGCGTGGTTTAGCAATGGCCGGCATTGTTTACGTGAACGTGTGGTTAATCGCGGGTATTGCATTTGATATTCGTTATTAAACGGCGTCTATTGATGTTTTTTTTTAAAATAACGAAACGTTGAATAATGACGTGTACGGATGTAATGTGGACAATAAAGGCAAAATGTAAGGTTTTTCATTTTTCCCAAAGACAAGAAAATGTGCATTGAATTCGTAAGAACAAACTTAATAAAACCTCTGCACGTATTTGCTCAACACATTTTGAGAAAGATGACTATGTACCTAATTTACAACATGAACTCACTTGGCTATTCCCCAAAGAATGGTCGATTTAGAGCCTTAAAAAATTAAGCTGTCCCTTGGAAAAATTTACCAATGCCTAAAAAGAAGCAAGATACCTCTAGAGGTTTTCGTTATGAAAAAAGAAATAGAAAACCAGTGCTGGAAGAGATTTGCAAGAGGTTTTTTATTTTTTGAAATACCTACCTATAATCTGTAACGTAGTCTGTTTAACAATAATTCTAATATCTAACATCTAACGCGACTCAGTTTTGGGAATCTATCAAAATACACAGGTTAATCCATTGGTCTAAGCAAGTTTACAATAAATTATTCAAAAAA
Organism: Vesta saturnalis; assembly: GCA_036346205.1. NCBI lineage: Eukaryota > Metazoa > Arthropoda > Insecta > Coleoptera > Lampyridae > Vesta > Vesta saturnalis. The sequence goes on from JARFJB010001987.1 coordinate 4,543,029, forward strand.
TTCAGCAGGAGTCAAAAAGCATTATTCTCTGCTTTTCTCTCTTACCGGTGCTTTACTTTCTTTTTGGTAGGCAATATTTGAGCTTTAGCAAGCATTGGTAAAAACAGGTGGTTCTACCAGTGAATTCTGAAAATTCTTTTGTACGGTGGTTTTAGGATCCTCTCACAATTTGTGACAATTTTCTATTAGAAACAGTCGGATGTCCTCCAGCCATTGTAAAAGCTGAATTGTGTAGGACATAAGGACTGGCTTTAGTTTTCTCTCTAATTGTCTTGACAGTTTTCCATCAGCAACCTGCTTGAAAAGCTGAGTTGCACCAGACATAAGAAATTAGTTACAAATTGCTGAGAAAATAAGATACATCTGTTGACAGCATGGTTGGGCAAGAATGTACGTACACTTATTTAAATATTTGTAGAACTGCTTTGGATGATACAAGCTATGAGGAAGGTTTTGCTGGATTAGGTGAAGGAGGTATAGACGCTAATAATAGTACTACAATTAGTTCTGGTAGTAGAAGTATAAATATACATGACATATTTATTTTAGGGTCAATACGGAAACCGAAGCTGATGATTCTGAATAAAATTATAACCGGTCTCAGGCAAAAAATACAATTCTTAGAAAAAGGCAAGATTTCATAGGAAATTTATTTAGCAATATGCAAATGAAAATGTTAGAAGGATCAAAAAGACGTATTAGTTGGTTAGTCGATGATATATCAAGGACAATAGTTATTTATTCTGCTGGGTCATGGAGTTACCGAATGCTTCTAAAAAAAGGATACCCATTTGGTGCAGTTCCCACTCTTAGGTATTGGTTGAGGAAAATAAAAATTCCACCAGGAATTCTAAAATTTTTTTCAATGTCATAAAGATGTCTGAATTGAGTTCCTTAGATAAAATATGTGTACTTTTATTTGATGACATCAAGATTTCCAAATACTACTTGTATGATGAAGCAAATGATGAAAAGATTAAGGACTAGTCAAAAGTTGGAAACAATCAGTTTTCTTTGACTTTTATTGTAAGATGACCAAAGAAAAGTTATTCGAAATCATACAGTTTGCAAAATCATCAGGGTATAACAAACTTTTTACGGTTGTAATAAAATTTACGTTTATTTAAGCAACTTAACATGCATTGCGTGCATGAAAACAAGCGTTTGATTATTTTAATTAGAACCCGTACGCATAGCGTTCGTACATCAGTTTCAAAGATGTTCATGCACAAAGACTACTGTAGCGATTCTTGTTGATGAGATTTTGAAGGTGGATGTAGCATCCATGTTGCTTTGTTAAATTTTTTTATTAAGTGCTATACATTTCATGGTGAGATACAAAAAACTATTATATTAAAGTTTGAGACGTTTGCTTTTTTATTTTTTAATTTTTACTTTAATTTCACCTTTACTGATACATTTCATACGTTACATACATCTACCCAATTAATTATTTTACTGTTAATCCAAGTTACAGTATTTATGCGATTAATCAAGAGTGAGATTTATTAATTTGGCAATTATAAAACGTACAAATCCAGATTTATTTCAACCTGAAGTAATATTACGCAGCAATTTTCAAAATCGCTGACACAGCATGCATCCATTCCGTTATCTACAGTGTGACCAAGAGTAAGGTATTCCCACTCAATTAATTACTCACAATATTAATTATTCATTAGGTTATAACGTTACTAACATTAGCATTAAGTATTTCCGTTTATAATTAGATATAGGTCGTGTAAATAAACTTTGTTATTGTAGAAATTTTCTTTTAAATTTATTCTATAATGGTTTACTTGCTTATTCCATATTCAAAAACAAGTTGGCGTCCAAGTATTTAATTATTAGTTTTAGGAAGAAGCAACCCTGATTTTAAAGCGAACATATCTAGGTACATGTAAATATTTTTTGGTTAATAAGGCAAATCGATAATTTTATGAACTGAGCAAAAGGCACCAAATCTTCCATTTATTACCCAAACTGTTAAGCAGCTAAAATTTGTAGACATGGGTGTAGAAGTATACTTATAGAACTTTAGGATTTGTACACAGAATTTAAAGGGCTTTACAAGGTAATGTTAAGACAATGGCAGTAAATAACTATTTGCGTAGTCACGGTATTACTGTTTCAGGATTTCATGTAGTGGCAATGGTTAGCGATCTGGGAGAAAGTAACAGAGGATTATATAATGAATTGAATATTAATCATTATAACATTTTTTTTAACAACCCTGCCAACAATGAAAAGATCTTTGCCTTTGCTGATGTTCCTCGTCTGTTTAAAATTAATTAGGAACAATTTTCTTGATCATGAATTTCTCATTCATAACAAGGAAATTAATAAATCAATTATTCAGGAAGTATTAGATGTGACAAGCACATCTGAATTAAAAATAAGTTAGAAAATAAGTAAGGATTCTCTAAATATTCAAGGGGCAGTCAGACAAAAAGTAAAATTTGTTGCCAAATTGTTTTCACATACAATTTCCAAGGCTATAACTAGATGTAGCACTTTGGGTAAATTGAAACAAGCCAATTGGATGGACTGTGCCAAATTTTTTAAATTGGTAAGAACATTATTTGTCTATTTTGTTAAAAAATACACTGGTTTGATATTATGAATGTAAGAGTTCCTATTGGGGATACTAAAGATCGAAAGAAAGCTTACGGTTTAGTCATGCCTCTTCAGAATGAAATTATGAATGAAATGACTCAAGCTATGCAACATCTTAGGGTGAAAACAAAAACATGTTTATTTCCATTTTAGAAAGGTACAATGCAATTTATATACCAGAATATTGATTACCTACTTTTTTGGTGTTATGAGAGCAAAAATAGGCCCTTATGACCATCCAGATGCCTTACAATTTAAGTACAGGCTTAGATCTTGTATTCAGGATCGCAATGAAGGATCATATTCAGACTTTGGCAATGTTGAGAATAATGATACACCAAGCATAGAAATTGATTAAATAAACTTACGTGGTGCTGTTTTTCTTCAATAAAAGATAATCAAAACCATGAAGCTCCCTTAGAAGACCCCTTGAATAGCAAGGAGTTAAATCAATCGGAATATGATTCCTTAGAACATCTAGCTGGTTACATTTGTCACAAGACTAAACAAAGTGATGCTTCTAGAGATCTCTCAGATTACACAGCCCAACAAAATAAATTTTTCTTTCTTGGTGCCGGAAAACTAAGAACTGATTTTGGATATTTTTGATGTGCTGATTCAAAAAATACCTGGCTTTTTTTTGTAGCAGCTCTAGTTTTTGAGATACGGGCTAATTGATCTTAGTTCTGATAAAACGCAAAAATAATGAAATTATGACATCTTTGGAGGACAAAAGTGAAATTTCATACCTAAATCATTAGAGTCTAATTAGCTAGTTTGAGTTATTTGGTATTATTTATTCATTAGTGTAAAACCCAACTTTCCAATACTCCTATCAAAAACTAATCAGTACGCCATATTACCTCGTATATATCTCTGCTTTACTAGAAACAGTTTATATAAAGACATTAGAATCTAATTAGCCAGTTTGAGTTACTTGGTATTTATTCATTAGCGTAAAATCCAACATTCTTATAGCTACCTCCTCAAAAACTAATTAATACCCGGCTATATTACCTCGTATCTCTGCTGTACGCGGTACAGTTTCCTATTTAATTTACATAGGTAAAGTTGTGGTATCATTTGGTATTATTTAGTGATAAGACATTTAATTAAAATCATGGCATCCAAATGCAGACGTAGCTGTGCGAATCATCCAGACGTTTTTTGCTAAGAGAAAGTGCCTAAAGTTTGGAGTACCAATGGTTTGGAGGGAATCAAGAAACCATCACGATGACTGCTATTTTTGTCTCGTAAATATCAAAGGCATCAATCGGGACAATAGACAGAAATGGAAATATCCTGATCTAGACTCAGCTAAGAGGCCTGTACCGCATAGTAAACGTAAACAACGAACCTTTGGTTGCGAGAGAGAAAATCATATTTCCACCCTTGCATATCAAGTTGGGGCTTATGAAGCCATTTGTGAAGGCTTTAAATCGAGATGGACTTTGTTTTGGCTACTTGATACACAAATTTCTTGGGATTAGCACGGAAAAACTGAAAGCCGGAATATTCAATGGCCCTCAGATAAGGCAGCTTATTAAAGATCCACAATTTACGGCATTAATGAATGAGATTGAATCTAAGGCTTGGTGTTCATTTGTTCAAGTAGTACAAAATTTTATTGGAAATCATAAGGCAAAGAATTATATAGATTTAGTGGAAAATATGCTTTCGAACTTTAATACTCTCGGTTGTAACATGAGCATAAAAGTTCACTACCTCCACAGCCACTTAGATCGGTTTCCAGAAAACCTAGGGGATGTGAGTGAAGAACAGAGGGAAAGATTCCACCAGGACATTAAAACTATGGAAGATCGATATCAAGGAAGATGGAGTAGCTCCATGATGGCCGACTACTGTTGGAGTCTTCAGCGAGACTGTATATATATATATATATATATATATATATATATATATATATATATATATATATATAAGGTAAATGAGTATTTGTTTCGTTGTTTTATTATGTATACTAAAATGCATAAAAGCACATTTTAGTACTTATTTTGACTGTTTTTGGTGCATATTTTAGGGCTCTTTCAGTGCATACTTCCCGAGATTTATGACATTACTGTATGTAGAAGTATGTGACCTCATTTCCTTGTTCCTACGTTATTATTATTTAGGGAATACCAAATTTAAAAGATTAGCTATTCTGTTTACGTTTAAGTTACCGAGTGGTTTATTTATTTTATGGGAATTTTGATTTATGCAACTTTACAGCGACAACGTTTGATATTTTATATTTTTAATAAAAGCTTTAACGTAACAATTGGTGAGAATTGCTTTATTAAAATATTTGCTATTTTGATGTATTTTATATTATGAGATAAGTGTTGGAGGTTTAACGTAACGTAAATATAGAATAAATAAAATCGTTGGCCGATTAGCTGGTTTATTAGCACGTCATTTTTATTGCAAACACGTGCTTGTAGGAAACATCGTACTGGCTGTTAATTTACCGATTTACCTGGTTTGCGACAAAAAGGTAAGCAAGTTTTTTTGTTTGCTTGAAACTTAGCTGTGAGTCTTTCTCATTTAGATATTACGACCCCTATATTGACATTCTGGCGCCCATGTCATTTATGACTTACCCTTATTGTGTTTTACGTATTACGAGCGATGCTAAACGCATAAATTAGTAAACGCCCACCCCCTTTGTCACTGAGATAACGGCCTCCTTTCTTATCTGTTACTACCGGTCTACTGCCATTTTCCCCCGTAACAGTGCATCCCAAACTTTCTATCTGAATATACCTAAATTTCCAACAATTCTTACAACAAAACTCATTTTTTTGTAAACTATGTACCGAGTTTGAATAAATTAGGTTAATATGTATCTGGTACATTTTTATGCGAACTTTAACACCCTGTATGTTGCAAACGAGGTATATAAAACTTTTTTCTTAGAATTGCCCGTAAAATGGCCTTCGATATTGGAGCGTACTTAAGATCACCTTGTATAAAGGAAAACTACAGTTGTCAATATACGGGAAATTCTATCGAACTTACCTCTTGCTTCTCGGTTTACTTATTGCAGTACCGTAGCATTGTACTTAAACGTTAGCGAACTATAAAATCCCAAGGTACAAGATGTATCTAGGAACAGTAGTAACAACTAACAGTAAAATAAAACTAATAATGTTATGTAATATCACACATTGCTTTTATATACAGGGTGTCCCAACGATAGAGTAAAGTAAGTTTATGCTTAACTAGAATTATTTGTGTAAATATTGTATGGACCATGGGGTAGAGGTGAGAAGTGTGCATTTTCTTAAAATATTGGAAGTTATACAGGGTGTACCAGAAAAGCAGGACGTGAAAAAGTATGATTTTTTTAAATAGAACACCCCGTATTTGATTTTAGTTTTTAATTCTACGTGTCCATACAAACATATTTTGTCATACAAAAGATTGGCTGAAAGTTTTTAGTTCTTGAGATATTCGCGTTTAAAGATTATTATGGTCATTTTCGTGGGGTTGATGAATGGGCAATTGTTCCGTTATTTCACAATAAAAAAAATTGATATTTCGTGTGAAAAATGAGTGATATTATACTAACGTTTAGACCGAGTAGTATTTCTAATTTTCTCAACAGGGTGTTTGTTATAACCATTCAAATTTGAAAATTCTCAAATTAAAAAATCAGTTTTTTAATTGCACACCCTATATATTTTTATTTCATTTTATTCGGGATTAAAAATCTATCATTTTGTCAAATATATCCTATATCTATCTTTGATAGTTTTCGAGTAATTTCGATTTTTCACACTAGCTACTTTATTTTCGATAACATTGCATTGCATGGATCTTGGTAGCCATGGAAAATAATAATTGCGTTACTAAGATACAAAGGTTTCCTACTTGTCAAAATAAACACATATTAAATTTGTCGTTTTCGCATTTAACTTGTTATCAATTCTTGTATCAATTATGGATTATTCGACAAATGAATTAATTGATATGATATACCTGTTGGGCGAGGCTGAAAAACCCTTTATTGGCACAACGAATCTACAAAATGAAATATCCTGAACGTCGAATACCAACTACTGTTGGCTTGGAAAATTTGATGGATAGATTTGATTCTAGCGGTAGTGTTAAATACTTCAAACGTAAAGTTGTTAATAAAAGGGCAGCTAATGAAGAAAAGAACTTGAAATATTATTAAATATTCAAGAAAATCCCCAAGTGAGTTCTAGAACATTAGCGACGATATGTGATACCTCCAAATCAAACGTGAATCGAACAACGCTGAAGTATAAGTACCATCCCTATCACATTGAGCTTCATCAAGAATTGCGAGAAGAGGATTTTGTAAGACGAATTGAATTCTGCAATATCATTAATCAACGGCTGCAATTAAATAACAACTTTTTGTGCTCCATAATGTTTTCCGATGAGGCGACGTTTAAAAGTAATGGGGCTGTAAATCGGCATAATATGCACTATTACGCCATTGATAATCCATTTTGGCTACGAGAAGTTCAAAACCAAAATTATTGGTCACTAAATGTGTGGTGTGGTATACTTAATGACCCAATTATCTGTCCCTATTTTTTTGATGATCCATTAACGGGCCGCAGCTATTTGCATTTCTTACGTGAAGAATTGCCTGTGTTACTTGAGGATATCAATTTAGAAGGACGACTAAATATGTGGTTGCAACAGGATGGTGCACCTCCACATTTTTATCGGGACGTAAGGGAATTCTTGAACCAGCAATACCCAGAGAAATGGATAGGACGTAATGGCTTTATATTATGGCCACCCAGGTCATGCGATTTAACTCCACTGGATTTTTTCCTATAAGGATACATAAAAGATCGGGTGTATATTCTTAAACCTACAACAAGGGAGGACGTGAAAAATAGAATTCGCGAAGCTTGTCGCACAGTGACCCCTTTTATGTTATCCGAAGTGAGACAGAACATGAGAAAAAGGCTTAATATGTGTATTCAGCAAGAAGGCCGTCTATTTGAGCATTTACTAAGACGTAATGTTGAATAATTATTGAATTACTGTTTCTCATTAATAAAAACTGTTAATATTCTCGCTTAGGTGGTTTGTATTATTTCGTCGCAATTGTTTTCCATGGCTACCACGATCCACAATAATGTTATAGTATCGTATGTAACGTAGCTAGTGAGAAAAATCGAAATTACTCGAAAACTATCAAAGATAGATATAGGATATATTTGACAAAAATGATAGATTTTTTAATCCCGAATAAAATGAAATAAAAATATATAGGGTGTGCAATTAAAAAAATTAATTTGAGAATTTTCAAATTTGAATGGTTATAACAAACACCCTGTTGAGAAAATTAGAAACACTACTCGGTCTAAACGTTAGTATAATATCACTCATTTTTCACACGAAATATCAATTTTTTTTATTGTGAAATAACGGAACAATTGCCCATTCATCAACCCCACGAAAATGACCATAATAATCTTTAAACGCGAATATCTCAAGAACTAAGAACTTTCAGCCAATCTTTTGTATGACAAAATATGTTTGTATGGACACGTAGAATTAAAAACTAAAATCAAATACGGGGTGTTCTATTTAAAAAATTATACTTTTTCACGTCCTGCTTTTCTGGCATACCCTGTATAACTTCCAATATTTTAAAAAAATGCACACTTCTTACCTCTACCCCATGGTCCATACAATATTTACACAAATAATTCTAGTTAAGCATAAACTTACTTTACTCTATCGTTGGGACACCCTGTACAAACACTTGCCCATAATATCAAAATTGGTCGAGCTAAGAAAATATAAATAAATATTTTTTATTATTTATTAGAATTTCGTTTAATTTAACAAATACACGAAGATAAATATTTATGGAAGGATGATTAATTAACACTACTAAATCAACTCTTTTCATGGTCAAATTTATTCATTCAATAACTACAGGAAACTTCAAAATGTCGTACAAACATGAAATGCGCGGTTTCGCTTAAGAAGTAATGTCTACATACCTGAGGCATTGCCAATTATTCAGGACCATTACCGCATAACGTATATTTCCGGCACGTGAACAGTCAGATGTTCATTTTTCTTTTACGATTATCAATTTGTCTTACCAACAATCTGCATAAGTCAAGTGTGTTCCTTATACATACCTGAAAATAAAAAAAATGTATTAATCATTAAATTAAAATAAAAATCATATTTGTATTTATTAAAAGGAAAACGTGGTAAAATTTTTATTGTGATAAATAAATTTTCTCGTAGGATGTTAACCTCCTCTTATTGTTTACTTGCTACTAGATTATCGTAAAAGGAAAAACGGTGGGAACATCATTTATAAAGCTTAACTAAAATTGTGTTACTGAGAGCAGTTTATCACCTTAAAATCTAGTATTGATGGGTAGATTTAATTAAACCGTTTTTTTTTTATTTACTTTAATAACCGTTACCTCAACGGTGCTTTTATGAATAAGTGGACAAATTTAAAAATAGACTGTTTTGCATATGAATAAATTTTGCAATCGTCCTTGTATAGAATTTCTTCAGTGCTATATTATGGAACATGACATATTGTATGCGAAATGCCAAAAAGAGATGGTAATCTCCTACAGTGTTTTTAAGTACGTATTAATAAATATTCGCTAATAAAAATGTACCATCCTTTTTGTTGCAAAACAACGTAAAAATGTAAAAATTACAAAACATTAATGCAACGATGAGTCAGTTAAGAATGTCCCACACGTTAAGGATGACGAAAAATTCATTAATTTTTTTAATTCCACGAATAAAAGTCATTGACGAGTATAACAAAAAAATTTGGGCACAATTTATTTCTAACAAACAATAACTTGTCATTCACATGCCAAAATTAGATTAAAGTTTTTTATTGTAACAAGGCGTACGATTTATGGTAATTTTGCGACACCCACGTATACTGTAGGTACCTTATTTAAGATAAAAATCTCCCGTGTAGCTTGAATTCTTACACTTAATTATTTATTTGATTGTCTTACCGTGTTCTTGCTATTTTTATACTGTACCAAGCGCTAATGAACTTTAGGAACATTATTGATAATGTTAAAGATGTTGTTTTCGGCGAATATTCGACTTTAGAGAAATGTCACTTCGAATTAGTTTCCTTTCTGTTTGGATTAAATCATCGACTAGATATTTACAACTTGTGTAGAAGCAGCAGAAAATTATAGCAGACAATTTGAACAAAATGCTAATTAGACTTAAATCGTGAAAAAAGGCTTTGTTTATTGGCGGAAAATTATAGATCAGTAAATTATCTGCTGGAAAAAACATAAAATCATAAAATAACAATTATTCGACAAGTCCTTATATTAAAATTCACCACCACTCTCCCAAATATCACCGATATTCAATGAGGGACTCACGAAGTGAAACACACCCCTTAATAATAAAAAAAATCTACAAAACACACTGAGAGTAGAACACATTTTCGTTTATATAAAAATATCTTGTAAGGATCCAAATCTAGCCTGAATATAAGATTACAGTGGGATTCACAGAGTGGTTGAGACAGCCCAGTATCTCGGTTGTTGTTGAAGATAGAACCTTACGGTTTTCGCGGTCCTGTGCCACTTTTTTGTGAAACTGAAGATGTCCTGAACGGATTTTTACTAACTTCTTTCGTTCATAAGTTACAGGGTGTTTTTGAAAATTCACACTTTTTGGACCCCCTCCATATCTACGAAGTTTCTCAGCGATAATGTCAAATTGAAAACTTATCCCATAGAGAATTTTATGTAGAATTCAGTGGCCACTCAATTTTTTTTTCGGGGTAAGGGTAAGGTTATGGAGATACGACTCAAACTTATGATTTTTTCAATGGAACACCCTGTATTTTATCACATCATTAAATTCCTTATCTTTTTCCTTCAAAATGATATATAATATACAGGGTCATTTTTAAGTTGACGCTTTTTTTTTAAACTGTGTATAGAATTAATTAAAATAAACAACTTTTTCAAATAACATTTTTTAATTAACTCAAAAATAAAATATTTTTAAGTTGATGCTTTTTTTATAGAACTAATTAAAATAAAGAACTTTTTCAAATAACATTTTTTAATTAACTCAAAAATAAAAGAGATATTTCGTTTTAAAGGAATAAGCAGTCATGTTCTATTTCAAATGACATGTTCAATGTTGTCACCATTCTGTTCTACACAACGCTGTGTGCGATGTAACCACTGATCGGTGACAGCGCGTAATAACGAAATTCGTTTTGTTTTAATTGTTGCTGCTGCCTAGTCTATGCGCCCAATTAATTCTTCCCGCGTATTTACCGGTGTTTTAAAAACTAACGCTTTCATGTAACCCCACTGAAAAAAATCGCATGGTGTAAGGTCTGGTGAGCGAGGTGGCCACGCAACCTGCCCATTTCGACCAATCCACCTGTTTGGAAAAGTATAATCCAAGAACTCCCGCACTTCTGGTCTAAAATGAGGAGGTGCTCCGTCTTGTACAAGCCACATGTTTTGCCTTATATCCAATGGCAATTCTTCCAGCAGATTAGGTAGATGATTTTGCAAAAAATTCAGATAATTCTCGCCCGTTAAATGGTCTGGCAAGATGTACGGACCAATGAGTATTCCATTTACAATTCCAGCCCAAACATTTACGGAAAATCTTTCTTGAAAACTTGATCTCCGTATAGCATGACCAAAAATGAGTATTGTGGAAATTGTTGATTCAATTTCTAGTGAATATTGCCTCGTCCACGCACAAATTGTTTCTTGTAAAATTCAAATGATCTGCATTGTTTTGTAAAAGCCATGCACAGAACTCAACTCAACGGGAATGGTCTTGAGGAAGTAGCGCGTGTACACGTTGAACGTGAAATGGGTACAACTGATTTTCCCGCAATGTTTTCCACACCTTTGTTTGACTTACACCGACCTCACGTGCAATTTCTCTAGTACTTATCGACGGATCTCCCTCAACAATATTCAAAATTTGATCTTCATTCTGCATATTCACCGGTTGTCTCGATCTTCCTACATGCCCTCCACGACGTTCTCTTAACTAACCAGTATCCCTTGCCCTCTTAACGAGATTTATAAAAGTACGGGATGTCGGATGCACTCTTAATGGAAAGCGTTCTGCATACAGCCTTGTGGCTGCAGCCGCACTTTGACAATACTCCCCATAAATCAACCGCATGTCCACGAGTTCATTATTTTCATATACATGAGCCATTCTTTATTTTTCAATAATCACAAACTGACTGAACTCTAACACGAGATTAACTGACAACAAATTGACACATTTCTGCTTGACATAAAAAGTGTAAACAGAAACAAAACAAAATTAACAGCCGTCTTATCACAGAGATTGTTTGCAGTTCCATAACAATCCGAATATGCGTGGTGAGGCTATAAACACCGGTAAACACGCGGGAATAATTAATTGGGCACATATAACAGGCAGCAGCAACAATTAAAGCAAAACGGAAAAACGTTATTTGAAAAAGTTGTTTATTTTAATTAGTTCTATACACAGTTAAAAAAAAGCTTCAACTTAAAAATCACCCTGTATAAACATAAATTCTTCAAAAATGCTCCAAAATCACTAAAACATTGATTTTTAATAGTAGGCTATGGATTTTTCATACCAAAAAAGTTCAAATTGAAGAAATACTACTTGTGATTTTTCTATGAAAGGAACAAGAACAATACTAACACTAATTTACTAACAAAACACAAAACGTGGGTAACTAATAGAAACAAATAAATAGTAATAAAAAGTTCATAATGTAGAATAAGCAACTAATTAAATATTTACTCACACTATTTCATTTCGAAATTATTCGGTAACTTATTCATTGAATTGTTCAAATTGATGTCCATTTTCCCTAACACACAATTGACACAATTTCTTAATAAGCCTTAATTCATTTAAAATTATGAAAGGCCGATTTTGTAAATTCTGGAAAACTGCCTCTGTTGTTGCACGAAGTTCTTCAATATTATGGTGCCTCTTACCGTATATCCTATTTTTCAAAAAAACCCACAAAAAAAAATCTGACAAATCAGGTGACCTTGCAGGCCATTTGTTCCAATCCAATGGTCCTGGAAAGTTTCTTCTAAAAACGGCACAATCAACCTCGAATTGTGGGCAGGGGCACCGTCTTGTTGGAAGTAAATGGCATTAAGATAGGCGAGAGGAACATTCTCCAGGAATTCTGGTATTACTTCTTCTAAAATTGCCAAGCACCTATTCGCGTTGAGAGTCCCTTCAAAAATGCGGTATTTTATTGATGTCCCCAATAAGAAACAGGCAACATTAAAACCAAATCGACCCTGTTGTTGATGCTCAAAAATTAGGTGTTGCTTTTCATCATACCAGTGCCTTGTATTTTGCCTGTTAAATAAACCGGCACTGCTTATATGGGCTTCGTCTGACCATATACCAATTACAGAAATTCACACGCCTCGCTGCATCACCAGGGTATAAATGCTGGACAATATTCACTTTGTAGGGTTTCAATTTGTGTTTTTTTAAAATCCTTTGTACCCGTGATCGGGGAACGCCAGTGTCATTTTTCAATTTCGTACAAGAAGTCTGAGGAGAGACACGGACGCTGGCTAAGACATTTATTTCATTCACTTCATTATTTTCCTTGTTATACGTCTTGGGTCAGGGTTTAGAATACGCACCATAATTTAATAGATTATTCTTTAGTCGAAATATCGTTGCTCGACTAGGTTGACGCCTCTCTGGATATCTAACGTTTTAAAAACAATATGTCATATCATGTCTTATTGTAAGTTACTAGTTTACCTCTTTAAATATAATTCTAATGCTTCGTCAACATTTTCATGGCATTGATTGAAACATTGAATGATATCATTCTTTTCGCTGTTCTGAAAAAATCTTTCAGCCATTATAAAATTTCACCAATCAACAAAATCGCCAAACACAAATACAATAAAACGCATCAAAATTTATCATCATGACAGCACATGTGTTGATTTCTCCACAGTCACTTGATAAAACAAGGCTCCAAAAGTCAACAACAGTGTTTGTAGCATCCATGACCTACTATAAAAAAATCACAAATAATAACCCCTGTAGTAAAACTTTGAAATCCATGGCACTCTATTAAAATTCAATGCTTCGTAATTTTGAAGCATTTTTGAAAACTTCATGTTTATATATTATACATCACTTTCAAGGAGAAAAAATAAGTAATTTAATGAGATAATAAAATACAGGATGTTGCATTGAAAACATCATAAGTTTGAGTCTTATCTTCATAACGATACCCCGAAAAAAAAATTGAGTGCCCCCCTGGATTCTACGTAAAATTCTCTATGGGGCAATTTTTCAATTTGACATTATCGCTGAGAAACTTCTTAGATATGGAGGGGATCCAAAAGGTGTGGATTTTCAAAACCACCCTATAATTTATAAACGAAAGAAGTTAGGCAAAATCCGTTCAGGCCATCTTGAATTTCACAAAAAAGTGGCACAGGACCGCGGAAACCGCAAGGTTCTATCTTCAACAACAACCGAGATATCTGGCTGTCTCAACCAAAATGGGTTGCACTGTACAATACGTCCCTAAAGAATTAAAAAATTCTGGAAAGAAACTGAAAGCTCCGTTTCCACAAAAGTATCTTCATTAGGATGCAAATATACCCTGAAAATTAGATCAATATACAGGATGTCCCTAAATTGCATGGCCAAAAGAATAATGAACATTACTTACGTGAAAATAAGCCGATTTAACTACACTTGCCTTAGTCCAAAAGTTGATAATAACGAAGCTACAGGGTGTCAAAGTTGAAAAAATAAATCACATTTTCTTTCATATCCTTCGACTGCTTTGAGCTAATTTTATAAAATTTCTTATATGGGGGTTTCTTGGGATTTATCATCCATATCGTTATATTTCCTAGAGGACGCTACAAGTGACCATGTTTGAACCGCTACAACTTTTTTGTGCTACACTGTAGGCTCTTTAATGATGGAATAATAAGTTTTCCCTACCTTTTCTGCTTAAAAAAGGTATACCGTCTTGATAACGCTAAGAGCACCGGCTTCCGAGAAAAACGTATCTAAAGCTCATGATACATGCAAATTATCCAAAAGTGTAATAATAATCTATAATAATAATATGAGCAATTCATGAAGCCGATTTATTGAAAAAAATAAAGAAGAATGAAGTTTTTCAGGAACAATAATTATTGAAGAAAAAACAAAAACAGTAAATTAACAATATGAAGAACAAAGTTAAACAATTAAATTGCATTATTATCAACCAAAAGCTAAATAAAACTTAAAAAAATAAAATTATGTTATGTAAGTTTTATTTCAACAAGGGCCATTAATGGACTTTTCTGGAAGGTATTTAATTTGCTAATTCAACAAATGTTCAAATGTCCACCAATTTCTTGCATGCACAAGTTAATCCTTTTTTAAAAATTACATTGTACTTTAGACAATACGTCAGGACTATTCTTCAATAAATTGGCTTCATGAATTATTCTTGTCAACAATTCTTCTTGCGTATTAACTGGGGATGCATAAACTTTTAATTTCAAGGCACCCCACAAAAAAAATCTCAGGTGATCAAGGCGGCCAGTTCACAGGTGAGTCACCTCCTATTCCAATCCAGCGCTGTGGATAAACCTCATTTAAATGTTGTCGTACATTTAAAGTAAAATGGGGAGGTGCACCATTATGCATAGACCAAAGGCCACGACGAATGAATAAGGGCAAATCTTCCGATAAAATAGGTAAATTTTGTATTAAAAAATTCAAGTACCTATCTCCATTCAGCCGATTTGGCAGTACAAAGGGACCAATAATAGAAGTGTCTCCAATTACAGCCCAGACATTTACTTGAAATTGATGCTGATAATGAGATACTCTCGTTTCATGAGGGTTTTCAACAGCATAAACATGTTCATCATGAACATTAAAAATACTGCATCTAGTAAAAGTAGTTTCGTCCGTGAACAAAACTTTGTTACTAAAATTTAGATTTTAGATTCTTCTATGAATATTAAATCGACAGAAAGCTAAACGTTGATCGGGATCCATGGGCAATATGTCTTGAACTTTTCGAATATGAAAGGGGTGCAATAATTGTTCTTGAAAACCTCTATGAACTGATGATTTCGAAATTCCCAATTGCAATCCTACACGCCGTGTGCTGGTCTTTGGATTTATTTAAACAGCTTCCAAAATTTCTTCTTCTATTTCCACCGTTCTTATGGTTCGTATGCGTCCAGAATTTATACGGCTTGGTCGAAACTTGCGGAGACGTTTTTCGATATTAGCAATAGTGTGCCGATTTGGAGTTCTACGGAAAGGGTATTTTTCCCTATAAATTCGTACACTTCTTCGACCGTTGCAATGACAAAGTCCATAGGCTAAAAGCATATCCACCATTTCAGAATTAGTGAAGCTATGAGCCATAATTAAACTAACGTTTGATAAATAAATTCAACTGTCGACATGGTAACTAAAAAGCAAAGGCGACTAAAGTTTTTTATCTAAGTAAAAGCGCTTGCGCATATGTGCGATGCATTAGAAAACATTTTTTCCTGGCGTTCGTCTTATCCAAATTTTTCACGAGAGAAAACATATTCAAAATTAATTGAAACTAATTAAAACTAATTGTTATTGCGAAAAAAAAAATAGAATAGTCAAATAAGTTATTTTGATACTTTGAATAATTTGCATGCATCACGAGCTTTCTCGGAAACCGGTGCTCTTAGCGATATTAAGAAGGTATATCTTTATTAAGCAGAAAAGGTAGAGAAAACTATTATTCCATAATAGAAGCACCTACAGTCTAGCACAAAAAAGTTGTAGCGGTTTAAACATGTCCTAATGGTCGCTTATAGCGCCCTCTAGGAAATACACCGAAATCGATGATAAATTTGAATTTCTCATCCCAAGAAACCCCCATATAAGAAATTTTATAAAATTAGCTCAAATCAGTCGAAAGATATGAAACAAAATGTGATTTATTTTTTCAACTTTGACACCCTGTATCTTCATTATTATCAACTTTTGAACTAAGGCAAGTTTAGTTAAATCTGATTATTTTTACGTAAATAATCTTCCTTATACTTTTGGCTATGCAATTTAGGGACACCCTACACAGTGAGATTCACGGGGCACAATTCATGCCTAAAAAATTAAAAAATTCTAGAAAACAAATAGAAATTTGGAGCACGTTTTCAGTTACACAAAAATGTCTTCAAAAGGATCCAAATCTACTATGAAAACTAATTCGACTTACAGTGGGATTCATGAGATTCACCCTTAACGAATAAAAAAATCTAGAAAACAAAACAGAAAATTTTACCACAACTTTCGTTTGCACAAAAAACAACTCTGTTAAGATCCAAATTTACCCTGAAAATTAGGTCGCCTTACACGGAGAGTAATTGAGATTTACGGGGTGCAATTCACCCTTAAAAAATTAAAATATTCTGGAAAACAAACTGGAAGTTGGTTTGCACAAAAATATCTTCATTAAGATCATAACCTATCATGAAAATTAAATCGACTTATACTAGGATTCACGAGGCACCATTTACCCTAGAAAACGAACTGAAAGTTGGAGCACATTTTTGTTTGCACAAAAAAGTTTTTATTAGGATCCAGATCTACTGTGGAAGTTCATTCGACCTACAAGGGGTACAATTCGCCCCTAAAGAATAAAAAAAATTTTTAGAAAACAAAGCGACAGTTGGAGCACGTTTTCGTTTGCACAAAATTGTTTCCATTACGATCCAAATCTAACATCAAAAATTGGTCGACTTACAGTGGAGTTGACCCTTAAGTTACCCCTAAAGAATTAAAAAAATTCTATAAAGCAAACTGAAAATTAGTTAGCATATTTCCACAGTTCTCGATTTTACAGCACGACGTTTCGGAAGCCTTCTTCCGTCATCAGTCTTTGTTCTGAGAAGAACTCTTTTCGCACTTGAGTCGAATTCATATGTTATGATTTTTTCCAAAGCACTTGATTGCTCTCAGATAAAAACTTTGATGCTTTTCACTTACAAGCCTAACACCTTTGCCGTTGAGCCTCGGAATAATCCAATACATATTTTTTAGAACTTTTCTGCTTGTGCGCTGTATGTGGCTTCTTTGAGTTTCTCGCGAGTTATATTCTCGTCCTTTGCCACTATCTGTATGTTATCCCGTTGGATACGGTGGTCTTTGTTCCAGTTCCTTGATCTTTTTGTTTCGCCTATCCATACATTCTCTCCTATGTATGCCCTGCTGCATTCGCATGGTAGTTTGCATACACAATTCTTGAAATTCTGCTCTTCATTGTCTGGTTTGGTTTTGGTTAGTATTCCCCTGAGGGTTCTTGTCGAATTTGAAGGCAGTGCGTATCTTGTATTTGCTTCCTATCCTTCGTATTTTGTCTGAGGTACTTCGTATATATGGTATTATCGATGTATATTTAGGTTCTTATGTTTAGGCTCGGTGTTAGGTCGGGGTAGCCGTTTTATTTAAGTGTTTTATTTTCTTTTTCTTTTTTCAGGTCATCTTGTTTTGAGCATATTGCTTTTGCTATACCGCACAGTCATCTTGCCACGCCTAACTTTCCTCTTTTATGGTAATTGGGGTTGTAGTCTAGGTACCTCCCGATGTGGGTAGGTTTCCTGTATACACTTGTCATGAAAGTGTCGTCATTCCTGTGTAATCCAGGAATAGCGGTTTTTGTTCCGACTCCCACTCCATTGTGAATTTTCTGGAGGGTGCGCGGCTATTTAGATGATGTAAGAATTCACCTAGCTTATGCTTGTCGTATTGCCAAACTACGTAGGTATCGTCCACAAAACTTACATCCTTGGTTTTACCTATCCACACGGGGAGATACGTACACTACAACCCCCATCACCACAAAAGCATGAGGTTAGTTGTGGCAAGGTGCTTGTACGATGTAGCGAAAACAAAATGCTTAAAACAATAGGACTTGAGAAAAGAAAATGAAAATATCGCTAGAACATCGTTAAAAGTGTCTACCCCGATCTAACACCTAACCTAAACAGGAAATGTGTAACCGAAAAAGAAAAACCTAAATATACATCGCTAATACCATATATGCAAGGTACCTCAGACAAAATACGAAGGATAGGCAGCAAATACAAGATACGCACTAACCAAAACCAAACCACACAATGAAGACCAGAATTCCATGAATTGTGTATACAACCTACCATGCGAATGCCGAAGAGCACACATAGGAAAAAGCGAACTAAGGAACACACGAATAACATCAGCAAAGGCGAAACAAAAAAACCAAGAATCGCCTAACATGTCTGGAACGAAGACCACCGCATCCAATGGGATAACATACAGACAGTGGCAAGGGATGAGAATACAACACAAAGAAGCCACATACATCGCACAAGCAGAAAATCCAATAAGCCAGACTAGTGTAGAAATGAAACCCATATACCCATATAGATCCCAATAATGCGCGAAGGGCTTAAGCGGAATACACCTGCGCAATAAGCGCATTAAACTAAAAAGTTAAATATATATATATATATATATATATATATATATATATATATATATATATATATATATATATATATATATATATATATATATATATATATATATATATATATATATATATATAAGTTCTAAAAATATATATATTGGAGTGCTCAGTGGCTCAGCGGTAAAGGTGTTAGACTTGTAATAAGAGTTCTAATCTACGAGTAGTCAAGTGCTTGGGAAAAATTATAACATATGAATAGTGAGGAAACTAAGACAGAAGGGTTAAATAAGGAGAATATAGAAGAAATGATGGATGAAACTGAGAAGGATATTGGAATAAATGAGGTAGAGAAAACAGTAGGAAGGTTGAAAACGGCAAGGTAGCAGGCGTAGATGAAATCACTGGTGAAATGCTTAAGTATGGTGGTGCAAAGCTTATACGAAGATTGTGTGAATTATTCAATGTATGCCTTATGTCTGGAAAAGTGCCGAGTGATTGGAAGAGCGCGATCATTGTACCATTGTATAAACGTAAGGGGAACAAGAGTGATTGTAAGAACTACAGAGGAATAAGCTTGCTCAGCGTGCCTGGGTAAGTGTTTGGAAGAATATTGATTGATAGAGTACGAAAAACTACACAAACTAAGATGTGGGATGTGCAAGGTGGCTTCATGCCAGGGAGAGGATGTGTCGATCAGATGGTTGCTCTCCAGCAGGTGATCTAAAAGTGTTTAAAGGTAAAAAGGAAGTTGTACTGTGCGTTTGTAGATCTGGAGAAAGCATATGACAGAGTGAATAGGGAGTAGCTGTGGCAAATATTAAATGAATATGGCCTAAATAAAGGTCTAATAAATGGAATAAGGGCAGTACACAACGGTAGTCGGGCATGTGTTAGGGTGAGAGGAGGTGAGAGTGAAAACTTTATTATTGAGCAAGGAGTGCGACAAGGCTGTATGATGTCACCGTGGTTGTTCAATGTATACATGGATAAATGTCTTAGACAAGCATGTACCGATACAAATGGTGTAATGGTTGGTGACATAAATGTACTTCTGGTGTATTAAGTGATAGTGCGGATGAGCCGCAAACCGCTCTGAGGAAGTTTGATACAGTCTGTAAGAGCATGGACCTGAAGGTAAACGTGAACAAATCTAAGATTGTGGTGTTCAGTCGGGAAGGTGGAAAGTAGAGCAGAGTATTTAGTCTGCAAGATGAAATTGTGGAGCAAGTGGACGAGCTGGTATATCTCGGTAGAATGTTTACTGCAGATGGTACAATTGAGAGCGAGATTGGACGAAGAGTCAATGCTGGTAGAAAAGTGATTGGAAGTACGTGGACGATAACGAGAAATAAAAGCATGAGCCTAGCTGCGAAACGAATAATCTATAATAGCGTATTCGTCCCGTCAGTACTGTATGGAAGTGAGACGTGGGTATGTCAAAAAAAGCACGAAAGAAAAATAAATGCCGTGGTATGAAATTCCTGAGAAGCGCATGTGGTAAAACGAGAAGGGACAAGATAAAAAATTAACGCGTAATGACGGAGTGTGGTGAGGAAAGGCGATGATGGATAGATATAAAAGTTGAAAATGTAAACTTTCACCATTAACACTCATAATAAAATACTTATCTTTTTGGGATTTTTTAAAAAATCCCAAAAAGATAAGTATTTTATTAAGATATAAAAGTTGTACATTACGTTAGTTTGGTCACATTGAGAGAATGAAATTCCTGAGAAGCGCATGTGGTAAAAGGAGAAGGGACAAGATAAAAAATGAACGCGTAATGACGGAGTGTGGTGAGGAAAAGACGATGCTGGATAGATATAAAAGTTGTACATTACGTTGGTTTGGTCACATTACGAGAATGAACAACGCGAGATTAACGAAACAAATATATGTGGGTGAGGTTAGGGGAAAGACCGGGCCTGGTAGGCCGCGTAAAACTTGGCTGAATGTAGTAGAATCTATGATAAAGGAAAGAAAGATAAGGAGTTTTAAAAACAAAAGGGCATGCCAGAGACTATGTATGAATCTTGCGGAAGCTAGGGAGTTATGCGGAGATAGGAAAGCATGGAGAAGGATTGTGAATGATTATTTTGCCTATCCCGCAAGGGAATGGCGTGAAGGTTAAGTTATGAATTCGACTAAAGTGCGAAAATCGTCGTTCTCAGGACTAAACCTAATGGCGAAAGCAAAGTACGACGATCAACTCAACTAATGTGAAACCACAGTTACAAAACCCTTATAGTACAGAAACTGAAAATTGTAGCATATTTTCGTTTGCACAAAAACATCTTTACTACTATTCAAATCTACCCTGAAAATTAGGTCAATTTACAGTGGGGTTTACGGGGTGTAATTCGCCGCTAAAAAAATAAAAACGTTATAGAAAACAAACTGAAAGTTGCAAGACATTTTTGTTTACACAAGAACGTTTTCATTAGGATTCAAATCTATTATGACAATTAGATCAACATACAGTGGGATTCACAGGGCGAAATTTACCCTTAAAGAATTAAAAAAATTCTAGAAAACAAACTGAAGGTTATATCACATTTTAGTTTGCACCAAAATATTTTTATTAAGATCCAAATCTACCTTGAAAATTAGGTCCACTTATGGTGGGATTCACGCGGTGCAATTCACTCCTAAAAAATAAATAAAGGAAACCGAAAGTTTCGTTTACACAAGTATGTTTTCATTAGAATCCAAATCTATTATGAAGATTATATCGAGTTACTGTGGGATTTACGTGGTGCAACTTACCTACAAAAAATTGAAAAAAATTATAGAGTGGAATCTGCCCGTAAAGAAATGAAAATTTTTAGAAAACAGACTGAAGGTTAGAGCATATCTTTCGTTTGCACATCATCCGTCAGAATTTAAATAAATTATAGTGGGTTTCACGGGGTGAAATCCATCTTTAACGAATTACAAAAAAACACAGAAAGCATACTGAAAGTTGGAGTATGTTTTCGTGTGCACAATAGAAAACAAATTATCCCTAAAAATTAGAGCTACTTGCAGTGAGATTCATAGAGTCAACACCCTTCAAGAATTAAAAAAATTCTAGAAAGCAAACTACTTGCTATTGCAAAAGTTTTTTGGCAATAAAATTGAATATTCTTGAATGCACCCCAAACTAGCGTCGAAACTCTTGGCATTCAATAATATCACTTTATGTGTTACCCAAAAATCAAACTCACTCTTTTCATTAATTAAAATCGCGTTTGCCAATATTTTTAAACAAATTGCCATTGGTAGAACACTGGTTTATACCATATGACGCCAATTTAAAGAAAAACCGTGCATAGCAGAAATAGACGGCTATAAAATTTTAATATCTTGATTATGGACGATCATTAACAACAGCTTTGAACAATGGCCATGTTCAGTTTTCTTTATTTACTGCAACAAACGAACAATACTGTAATTGTCAGAGATATTCCCATGGGAAATGCTTTCTTACGATAATAGAAGCGTTTACTTGCAGAGCGTTCTGATTATCTTATTCTTTTACCTGCTAATTATGTTTGATCTTTCCTTTCGATCTTTACCAATTATTTTTACGTTTGCGGATAAAAAAGTATATGTTATTCGGAGTAAAAGTGACTTTATGTAGCTCAGCTGAATTATTTGCCTCACTTCGTTTGGCAAAGTAAACATTCAGCTTCGCCCCATAAAGTATCACTTTTACTCCTAATAACATAATATACTATTGTGCAAACGAAAATGTGTTGTAACTTTCAGTTTGTTTTCTAGAATTGTTTTATTTTTTAGGGGTGAATTGTACCCCGTGAATCCCATTGTAAATCGATCTAATTTTCAGGGTAGATTTGGATCCTAATGAAGATATTTTTGTGCAAACTAAAATGTTCACGAACTTCCAGTTTCTTCTCTAGATTTGTAGTAATTCTTTAGGGGTAAATTACTCCCCGTTAGTTACTCTGATTTTTAAAGAAAATTTGAATCTTAAATGAAAATGTGCTCCTACTCTTAGTCTGTTTTATAGATTTTTTTTAATACTTTATGGATAAAACGTGAATCCTCCAGTAAGTCGATCCAATTTTCAGAGTAGATTTGGATATTAATGAAGGTACTTTTGTGTAAACGAAATTGTGCTTCAACTTTGTTACACGTCCAAACCGCACTAGGCGTCGTGCATGCTTACTAATGTAAGCGGGTTGCCAAGCCAGCTAACATGGAGATGGGCGTGGTCGAAATAATAAGTAAAATGAATGATTAATATGCTCAAACATCTTACACCTACACTCAAACAGCTCAGTCCGGGAAAATATGTCTCTAGGCGCCACCACAATCGGAACTTTGCTAATATAATTGTCTTAAGCTGGATGTTAATTAACCCTACTTGATTGTGGAAAGTAGGATCATGCTTACTCGGTAAACTCCTATACGAAGGTTCTAAAACAAACACTCGTCCCAAACAATTCAACTCAAACTCAAATAAATTTAGCACTACCCAGGTTATTAAAAACTTTTTGAATACACCTCGTAAACTAAAATATCCAAAACAAAAGTTATAATACGGTAACTGAATATTTTCTGCGTATCCCTCGTATACATACAACGTTAAATTTCTACTTATTACTGAATAAAATATTTCTTCATCCAATATTCGGTAATTAATTTTTAAAATTCTTAACATGAACGATATCTTTTAAATTTAATTTACTTTTTATAACACTTCTGAATCGTATTTGACATTCGTAAATAATTTAAGGTTTCAAAACTCCAACTTTTTGTTATACTTAATGAAATTTAAACTAACAGCTGATCCGTTAATTGTGCATTGCGCTAATGAAACTAACATGAAATTTTGCAATCAACCTGGCAAATATAAACTTTCAGGTTGTTCCTTAATCTTAAAAATCCAAAAAAAAAATTAAAATATGCAAAGCTTACTTTTAAAATTGTCAAAACAAGATCACCAATTAAGTAAATGTTACAACTGTGTTTCATACCTGGCTAAATAAACAACAGAATAACAATCAACGGTAAATACATATATTGTCCTGTATAAAATAATAAACAAATGACAAGAAACAAACACAAATATATTTACATATACCACTACAGCGTGGTTGAAAATCAAAACCACACGTCACTACCAATTTCTGCAAAATTCTTAATACTATACAACCCAACACAACATAATTCGAGAACGATTATCTTTTCGCTTCTAAGCTAATTAATATTTAATCACATTACACAAATGAACTAAACCAAAGAGATAATCGTGCTTTACTAAATTTTCAAAATACTTAGATATATTCCTTACTTAAAATTGTTCATTTATCCTACGCTTTTCTTCTTTCTTCCGTAAATCAATTATGTGTAGTCCATTTGTAATCCTTAAATTGCATGAACGCCCATTACAAAGGCTCAACAAAACTTATTCCTCTGTGCACTCGCGAATAGTTCACTATGCGAGGTTATTACTCCCACAAACATGTAATAACGGTAAACCTTTGGTTGCCTCTTAAAAGAAAAATTCTAGCAACCTTTACACCAATTTAGTCCCTTATACAAATAAAACTTTCGATGTCATATAACGTTACTTAAACATCGGCTTAATATACAACGAACACTTCGTTCACTTAAAAGGTGGTCTCATAAATACTTTTAGCTGAATCTCGTTACAAGAACACGCGCTAACCTTGACGCTACTAACGTTCCAACTGTTATCTTTATTCAAATCTGCTTACGCACTTATTATTTTCTTGAAGAAAAACACATACTAATTTTATCTTCAATCTCAATTTTATTATTGTTTTATTTATGAATGTCTTTTACGATTCATCCCCGGTTCGGGTTACGCAGTTGTTTAAACAATTACTGCCTCATTAAAATTCACAAATATAACTCCAACATCATCCCATTCTATCACACACTACCTCGCGTGCGTCTCTCACCAAAAGCCAAAAGCTAACCAACCCTAACTAACTCGTCAATCCCTGACTTTCCTATTTATAACTTCAGCCATCCATCTTTAAACATGTCTTCCTTCCGCGTTATATTCTCCAATAGTATTCATTCAAAATTCCATAGTTCCAATAGATGCTACCCTCTATACAAGCACGCGTGTAATTACAATACATCGCCATATTTGTTCTTACTTACAAATTTTCCAATTACTTCATGAAGAAATCATTTTTCGTCACCACATTCATTCAGTAGCCACTCTGGACCATTACGCAACTTTTAACAGTTATCTCCAACCTGCGCTCGATCTCCTCCCGCAACATTTGCAAAAATCAGTACCGTCTAAGGTCTCAAATTCCATATACATACACATATTCTCAAAACAATTGCACAACATTACAAAAACTTTCTATAATTAACACTTAAACACACCAATCTTTCTCTACATATTTTCTAAAACGTTCTACACTTATACTTCACATCTTCTGGCAGAGATTACTCATCTATCTTCAAACATTCCATTCCTTATGGTAGCAAAACAGTAGCGATACAGTGGCAAGCATTATCGTCCCATCGACCAATTTCTCTTCACATTTACATTCATCAGAATCTAATTATTCCAACACTAAAGTCTCTATAACATTCAAATACACGTATTTACATACTGTATAATATTTCTCCTAAATTTCCAGTGGCGTATCATACACCCACATACATTATGCATACACACAAAAAAAAATTTTTTTTCGTTCAAACTCAATACACTCGTACTTAAAACACGTAATACACGTCATTATAACATCCTACATACAGGATGCGTCAACGCAACCTGACAACTTTCAGTTTGCTTCTACCCTTTTTTTAATTCTTTAGGGGAGTATTTCACCTCGTGAATCCTGCACTCAATAATATTTGGGAGAGTTGTGCTGGTAAATTTTAATATACTTCATAATGTGTCGCTATAAATTATAATAATTTTATATTATTATAATTCGCTGATCTTTAATTTTCTGTTAATAATAGTATATTATACATAGAGGGGTCAAAGTGCAGCACTTAATCGCGCGAGTGGGGTTTGTTGCCTCGAGGGCGAAACCGGAGGGCAACAGCCACTCAAGGGATTTAGGCACTTTGGTCCCGAAGTACATACGCTATTTTTTGCAGTTCCAAAGTATTTATTTTTTATGTACAATAATTCCAAATTTGTTCGTGTCAATGTGACAAATTTGTATAAAGTTATCTAGAAATCTTGCTGTTTGAAAAAAAAACAGTCGGTTAGCATGGGAATTAGTAAACAGCGGTAGCCATATTTGAAAAAAATTTTACAAAAGGGTAATAAATATGTACGACGAATTTGATCTAGAAAAGGCCGCTGAAGAGGCTTTAGAAGACTTACTGCATTCCAAATCTCGTAAAATTTACGATAAAGAGTATGATATATCTTTAAAGTGGTGCTGTGAAAAGAAAATTACAAATTTTAACGAAGATGCCTTGCTGGTATTTTTTAATGAAAAGGTAAAGAAATTTGCTACTTCTACATTGTGGGCCCAGCATTCAATGTTAAAAACTATGCTTAATGTTAAACATAATGTTGAAATGAGTAAATTCCACAAATTGACGACGCTTCTGAAAAGGAAAAATTTTGGTTACAAAGCGAAGAAGTCAAAGGTACTAACTATAGAACAGATTGATACATTTCTAAAGGAAGCTTCAGATGACACATTTTTAATGACAAAAGTGAGTGTGTCCAAAAATCATTATACTCACTTTTAAAAATGATTTTTTTGTAAGTAGCACTCATATTTGGTGTGGCAGGGGCTTGTACTGGACTTGAATTAGTCGAATTGTCAATTAATGATGTGACTGATTTGGGCAACAGACTTCTTCTTAACATTAGAGCTATCAAAAATGGAACAGAGAGGAACTTAGTTGTAAAAGATTCAGATAAAACTATCATTAGTTATACAAAAATCTGCAAGAAATATATGTCAATGAGAAAAGCCGAAACTCCCCATTCGTTACGTTAACAAGCAGTGTACAGTGCAACCTGTAGGAAAGAATATATTTGGAAAATTGCCCCAGAAAGATGCAACATTCTAAAACCTACCAAATGCGTTGTCATATACAGGACATTGTTCGCAGCGAACCTCTGCATCTCTACAGGTGCGACTGTTGACGTTTTAAAAACACATGCGGGATGGAAGTCTGCAACTGTTGCAGAAGGGTATGTGGAAAACTCCCTGAATAATAAGAACCTTATCGCTGAAAAAATTTTTGGAGGTGGAGGTGATCAAAAAACACCAGCTACCTTACTCCCAGAACCCTCGTGCCAATCTGAACGGCCCACAGGCACTGATTCATTAGGAAATGCGTCCAACCTCACATCCAGCAGTATCGTTTCGGAAATCAATCGTCCGAGATTTTATTAATTGTAATAATATAATGTTAATGTTTCGTAAAAAAATTAATAAAAAATATTTGAAGTTTGACATCTGTCAATGAACTCTCTAGGAGGTTTAAGTCCATATTTAATCCCTAGGGAATAAATGACCCACTTTAGTCCCTGTAGACTAAAGTATCTATTTTAGTCACGGAAGCGCAAAAACAATATTTTGTTAGAATTGAAGCTCAGATAGGTACGCCAATGGACTGTCCGGAATATTCGGAAAAACTGTTTGTTATACTTTTCTACTGTTTTCACTCAGGTATATTTACGAAGAACAACCTCAATTCACTTTAACTTAGAATATGTCTTCATTTTTTTTAATATTCCAACCAGGTACAGTGAAAACACGGAAATAGTTAACAGTAATGATTTATTAGAGTAACATATTATAAGCGTAAAGAAAGTTTCGCATCAGCGTTTTTAATTAAATTTCGTCGATTTAATGGATTGAAACGCTTAAATATACAAATTCCGACTAAACTAATATTGAACATTTAAAAAAGAATTATTGTTAATACAAATGTTAATGTCTTATTTACATATTATACACTTTAGCAAATGAGGGCGTTGCCATGTCTTATTACTCACATTTAAATTTATGTACTTACGTATAATATAGCAACACACGCTTGTAACGGTTACGCAACGGATGCATATACATCTTAATACAACTACCTGTATAACAACTTTCGGTTTTCTATTACGGTCAAGTAACCAACGGAAATGAAAAACTATAACAAACCAAGCGTTAAGCTTTATAAAGAAATACTTCCAATAATTAATTAATTGCAGTAACACGAAATTTCATTTATTTTAATGCATGGTATTTATTTCTTAATAAAGCAAACACTTAGGGAAGATAAAATTAGCAAATTAAGTTTTTATTTCAACATTTGAATATTTTGCTAATTTGTTATTAATAAAATTAATATAAAAATATGTTTGATTATTAGGGCGTGACTGTTATTTCTATTATAGATTCTTCGGGGAAAGTTTTTTTATATATGGCTATTATTAATTCCACTTTGTAATGCTGATACTTTTGGGTATTATACTTTCCTCCAAAATAATTCGTATACACGGAATGCGTAATTTGCCAATTTATACACACCAGTGCTCTTGTTTTCAGGAATTTCAAATCACTATAAGGACTTTTGTTTAAAATTGTAATAAAAATCGATGCACTGGAGGTTCGCAAATATAAATCAAGGAAGTCTCCTACCGTTGTAGGGTGTTAATATGATCAATCCGCACTAACCGTCGTGAATGTTTATCCAAGTAAGCGGGTTGCAAAGCTACCTGAAATTCAGATGGGTGACGGGTTTGATATAAAACGTAAAATGGCGGAAATTTAAAGTCAAATACCTTACACTTACCAAAAAACAATAAATACCGACATTTAATATGGGTTAGAATGAAAGTGGAGTTTCGAAGAATTTTTCTTATTGCATGCTATGCACCGGTGAATGGAGAAAGAGACCAGGAGCGTGAGAACTTCTGGAATGAAGTAGAGAACGTGTTGAACGTATGTAAGCCAAACGAAAGAGTGATTATAGTGGGGGATTAGAATAAGTAAAGAGGAAGTGATGGCTGCGGAAGGAGAGAAAATGCAGAATGATTTTGAGGGAAACAAAAAACTCTTCTGCAAATGGGTCAAAAATACAAAACGTGGTCCAAAACAGAACGCTGCAGGAGTGATGAATGATAGAAACGAAATAGTATGGGACGATTGTGAAGTGAGGAAATGCTGGCAAGAATATTTCGGAAAGCTGTACAGTAGTGAGGAAAGTAAGACTGAAGAGTTAAATAAGGAGAATATAGAAGAAATGATGAATGAAACTGAGAAGGATATTGGAATAAATGAGGTAGAGAAAACGATAGGAAGGTTGAAAAACGGCAAGGGAGCAGGCGTAGATGAAATCACTGGTGAAATGCTCAAGTATGGTGGTGCAAAGCTTATACGAAGATTGTGTGAATGTATGCCTTATGTGTGGAAAAGTGCCGAGTGATTGGAAGAGCGTGACCATTGTACCATTGTATAAGGGTAAGGGGAACAAGAGTGATTGCAAGAACTCCAGAGGAATAAGCTTGCTCAGCGTGCCTGGTAAAGTATTTGGAAGAATACTGATTGATAGAGTACGAGAAACTGCACAAACTAAAATGTGGGATGTGCAAGGTGGCTTCATGTCAAGGAGATGATGTGTCGATCAGATGGTTGCTCTCCAGCAGGTGATCGAAAAGTGTTTAAAAGTAAAAAGGAAGTTGTACTGTGCGTTTGTAGATCTGGAGAAAGCATATGACAGGATGAATAAGGAGAAGCTGTGGGAAATATTAAATGAATATGGCGTAAATAAAGGTCTAATAAATGGAATAAGGGAGGTATACAACGGTAGTCGGGCATGTGTTAGGGTGAGAGGAGGTGTGAGTGAATACTTTAATATTGAGCAAGGAGTGCGACAAAGCTATGTGATATCACCGTGGTTGTTCAATGTATACATGGATAAATGTCTTAGATAAGCATGTACCGATACACTGGTGTAATGGTTGGTCACGTAAAGGTACGACTTCTGGTGTATGCAGATGACACAGTCTTATTAAGTGACAGTGCGGATGAGCTTCAAACCGTTCTGAGGAAGTTTGATACAGTCTGTGAGAGCATGGACCAAAAGGTAAACGTGAACAAAACTAAGATTGTGGTGTTCAATGGGGAAGGTGGAAAGGAGAGGAGAGTATTTACTCTGCAAGATGAAATTGTGGAGCAAGTGGGCGAGCTGGTATATCTCGGTAGAATGTTTACTGCAGATGGTACAATTGAGAACGAGATTGGACGAAGGGTCAATGCTGGAAGGAAAGTGATTGGAAGTATGTGGACTTTAATGAGAAATGAAAGCATGAGTCTAGCTGCGAAACGAGCAATCTATAGTGGCGTATTCGTCCCGTCAGTACTGTATCGAAGTGAGACATGGGTATGTCAAAAAAAGCACGAAAGAGAAATAATTGCCGTGGGTATGAGATTCCTGAGAAGCGCATGTGGTGAAACGAGAAGGGACAAGATAAAAAATGAATACGTAATGACGGAGTGTGGTGAAGAAAAGACGATGATGGATAGATATAAAAGTTGTACATTACGTTGGTTTGGTCTCATTCAGAGAATGAACAGCGCAAGATTAACAAAACAAATATATGTGGGTGAGGTTAGGGGAAAGGCCGCGTAAAACTTCGCTGAATGTAGTAGAATCTATGATAAAGGAAAGAAGAAATATAAGGAGTTTTAAAAACAAAAGGGCATGTCAGAGAGGACGTATGAATCTTGCGGTAGCTATGGAGGTATGCGGAGATAGGAGATCATGGAGAAAGATTGTGAATGAAAAATAAATAAGAGGCAGGGATTGTTTTGCCTACCCCGCAAGGGAATGGCGTGAAGGTTAAGTTAAGTTAAGTTTAATTCTAGAAAATATTAGGCGCCACCACAATCTAGAATTTCTCTAAAGTAAATATTCCTAGGCAAGTTATTAATTTAATCCTACATGACTGTGGAAGAATTGTAACTTACACGATAATATCATACACAAATCAAGACCAAGCGTCCAACACGTACCACACACTTTCACTTTAAAGAGAATGTTAAATATCGTCTCAGTACTCTTACTAAAGTAATTTTAATCCCAAAACAACGTCAATTCAATTTTGAAAATCTATAAGTTCAATTAATATTAAAAACAATATTATCTAACACTTAAGAAAACATTCAACCATGCAAGTTGTCAGACAATTGTTGATCACACCCTGTATACCCATAAAACCAAAGTATTAAGAGGTTGTCTGTATACTTTCAAATTTACCCTCGTATACGCATAAACTAATATTTATAATTAACATCAAAGTTCTGAAATAAATAAATATCACCCAATTTGGAAAAATCAGTGCGTCTTTAACGTTTTCAGGTATGAATCGCTTTGATACAAATCTGAATATTTTATTTTTATCAATTTAATTAATCGTGAGCAATATTGTAATGAACGGCTTCTGCAACCAAGACTAATACTATATACTCAATGATTTTAATGAATTGAAACCAATTAAATTTTGTGGTCGATCGGTCCCCAAAAATGAAACAATTGTCAGACCAATCCGTTATAGTATAGCCAAAATTTCAAAAGCTTTATTACTTTTAAACTGTGCAATTCTTTATGCAACTACACATAAAAGAAAAATGCCATCTAATAATGTAATATTTTAAAATTCTAGATTGAACCGACACTTTAACGAAATCTTACATTAAGATTATTAGGGAAGGTCTATCATAATTTATATAAAAGGATAAGAATAATAAAATAAAATATTTACTTTGAAATCCCGCATACCAAAAAATCAATACACATACGACAACATATTTGGAAAAAACAGCTAGAACAAAAATAAAAAACACCAATATCAGCCAAGAAGTGAAAGCCCAAGGAAAAATCGCCAAAAATTCCAAAATTTTATGGTTTACCAAAAATCCATAAAACTGGCGCACCTCTGAGACCTATAGTGAGTTCAATTGGATCATCACTACAAGATTCAGCAAAATATTTTGAAAAGCAATTACAACCTTACTCTGAAAACCAAAGGTCATATGTAAAAAATTCGACTCACTTTTTCATTATCCCTCTATCCATCCTCCTAAGTGTTCCTGAGTGCTTTAGCACGATAGGCCAAATTTAGCCTGTTCAGGTCCACAATTATAAAAAAAAAAACTTTTTGGATGTAATTCAAAAAGAAAGAATAAAACAGGATGACCTACTCGTGAGTTACGACGTGGTATCTCTGTTCACAAATATGCCAATTATGGAAACGCTGGATATAATTAAAACCAAATATAATTTACCAAAGGATATTGTTAACCTAACGGAGCATTGCGAGAAAATACTTATTTTATATATGGAGACCAAAAGTAGAAACAAATCGAAGGGGCACAGATGGGCTCACCATTATCACCAGTTCTAACAAATATATTTATGAGTGAATTCTTAGATGTGTATATAAAGGTATATAAAAAAGACAGTTCCCTTGGTCACACAGTATACCGAAAAACAACACACACCAACAGATACTTCAATGCTAAATCTCACCATCATCCGGCACAATTGCAAGCAGTAGTGAAAACACTTGTGACCAGATTAATAAGATTAACAGATGAGCAATAGACAGAATATGCAATCTTTTAAAGAAGCATAACACAAAACCCATTTTCAAGCCAGATAAGAAGATAGGAATGGTTCTCCAGAACCCAAAAACAAAAATAAATCTAGAGGATCAGGATATCTATACAATCCCATGCGGACATTGTAACGAAGTATACATCGGCCAAACTAATACACGAATAAGTACAAGAGTAGAGGAGCATCGGTTGCGCTACAAGATCAGCTGTGGCGCAAAAAAACAATTTTGAGCAAACAAAAAGAATAGCATGCGTTGACATTCTGACGAAAAGGATAATAAGGGAAGCTATTGAAATTGAAAAACATCCAAACACGGAGGCCACCACCGACATGAAAATTAGTATAAAACAAACAAAAAAATCACCGTCCGAGAATAAACACAACAGAAGCTACGAAAACAACAGCGAAACCAATTTTTATTTTCACCAAGTAAAAGTAAAAAAGGGAAATCGGAGAAAGTGAAAGCGGAGAAACCCATCAAAAGAGTATATAATCAGGATACTACATAGGATGTCAGTTCTGTTCGAGTAACGAGAAGCAGAGCTAAAGTACTAGCGACCTGAGGATGGCAAATATGATTTAGCCGAAACGTCACGAAGAATATAATTAATGATGTTAATATATACACACACACGCACCCCCCCCCTCACACAAACGCACACACACACACACACACACACACACAGATATATACAGGGTGGCGCATTAGTGTGACAAAGTCCCATATCTCCTTTATTTAAAGAGGTACAAAAAAAAAATTAAATACAAAAGTTGTAAGATATATTCTGGTGCATATTCCAAAAAATTTTTAATTATACAGGGTAGATCATAAAAGCTTAGAAGTAATTTTAATTTCTTTTTAAATAGAAAACCCTAGATATTATTACATATTTAGATTCTACATACACATACACATTTGATGTATAATGTCCTATACCTAAGTCTAACCGTTTTTGACAAATTTCAAATTTTTTGTCAAAAATGACGTTTGCAGGCCAAAACATAGGTGGAAATATTTTCTAAACGAAGCCTTTATCAATTAGTTATGGTTGGTTTCCTTGGAAATGGGGACCTACTCTAATGGGCTGTATTGATATTTTTGTAATACATTCATTCAGGGTTATCAAAAATGGACAATAAAAAGTAGATTCAAAAAAACCTATAGTCATTTTTTTTAAATGGAAACCCCCTATTTTTTTAATTCTATCTTATTTAGCATTAAAAATAAAAGAGTGACTTTGTATAAGAGTGTATGTTCCAAAAAATTGTAGTTTTTGAAATAATGACATTTTAATATTTTTTATTGTAAAAAGGCTATACGGCTTACAGGGTTTGTTGTTAGTTAGTATCGCTAAACCGATGATCGCATGACATGTGTCAAAATAGGCTTTTGGTTATCGGACATGCACAAACGATCTCCAAAGAAAGTTTTTTAAAAATAAAAATAAATTAACATTTTCCCATACGTACCCAACTTTGTGGCGGACGCTGTATACATTCTGTAAACCCCTATGAGGGGTAGTGTTTTATCAGCGGATTGAACTCATTGGGTTAATTTTAAAAATAATAAGTCACTCAATGTTTCTCGTGCACGTAAGTAATAATTGGGTAGCTGATTTAGTAAATACCCTTTTAAACATTTATCACAAAATATTTAAGTCTCAGTTAAAATTTTTAATCGTTATAATCTTGATCGTTGTAAGCTCGTTAACTAACAAATATGTATTTACATCAATATTATTAATATTCAAAACAGCCAACTTCAATTTGCAATATATAACACCTTTATTAAAAAGTTTCTTCTTCTATTGCGCGGGTTTAATACTGAGTACTTTTCTTAATACAACAATTGATGTTTATTACAAATCTGTTTAAATACAATACATTTTTGAAAGCTTTACCATGGGTTTAGGTAGTAACAACTAATGTTATAACTACATCATTCATTTTAACAATACAGATGGCTATGTTCTCCTTCACAAAGGTAAATCCACGCACGCTAACAAAGTTCGTCTTACTCGACACTTTCTCTTTTATAGGTGCTAACGTCCATTTTGCTAAATGTCATCAAATTTTTACCCGTCAAAACAAACCAACCACTCGTAAGGGGTTTAAATGTCACGTGGTTTTGCCGAGCAAGAAATTAGAAACAATTTTCGGGACACCCATCTACCCTATCTTGAAATTTTTAAGAAAATTATCCAAATTCGACATTCATATTCATTCAACACAATTTTTTTTATAAGAGTATTACATACGCGCGAAGTTTCTTTCGCAAAATTCAATAACCTTTAACACCATTTGTCCTTGATTCATACACGAACTTTCTATTTACTGCTAGCTCCACATAGATCCTTATACGTAAAATTTTTAGTTTTGGCGCCAAACCAGATTTTGTTTAGACGCAGGTATTTTAGCAATTTAAGAGCAAAATGTAAAATTATATATCGTAAGTACTGCTTCTATGATATGTAAGTAGTAGCTAAAAGAAATAGTTATTGCACTATATTACCTGTTTATGGAGTTTTTGATACATTATTGAAGTCAGCTTTGTAGTGGTTAAGGGTTGTTCGCTTAAACTGCCTTCATTTGGGTGCCACATTGTTACGGATTCTTTTTAGTTTATAATTAATTATTTAATCCACGATATGTAATTAAAAGCTCACTTGCTAAAGTGTAACGTTTATCTTTATTTAAAAAGCGATGATGTAAAGTTTTTTACTCTGCTTGTTGATTAAAAGAATTGACCAATTAGCCGTATTGGGTACCTTACAAGCTCTTATTAGTAAGTATTAGGTGTAATAAAGGATTACTTTAAAGTTTCTGTTTCGCGGATTTTAAACACAGTAATTTTATTAATATAACGATTGCTGTTTATTACAAATATGTTTAAACGCTATAATTATATTTTTGGAAGTTTTATAATAACTCCCAACTCACATTTACTTAAAAACTCTTTAATATGTTATCCCCAACAATACTCAGAAATACACCAAATTTTTTAGGAACGTCATACATACGCGCGAAGTCTCCTTCCACAAAATTCAGTAAATTTCAATACCATTTGTCCTTGCTTCAAACACAAAATTTTCGATTGTGAAATTCTAACAGGTTATACGAATAAAACGTACATATCATTAATTCACTCACGCTACTCATTTATAGCAATTTTTAACCTGCGTTACTGAATATACAGTAGCATTACAGTGGCACTCATTATCGTCTAAACAGGGGCTTTACTAAAACTTTATTTCTCATTCAAATTTAATTCTTCCAACTCATACAGCTTTATACAACGTTAAAATGCGCTTTTACCAAAAACGTCAACACTTTACTAAAAATTCCAGTGGAACATTTACAGCAGGCTTACACTGTGTACACAAAATAATTCTCTTGTGCAATATTTTACTATTGTATCACTTATTGCTTTAAACACACAGCTTCAAAAAATTTTCTTGACTATATATTTGACGACACCCAGTTTTCATTACATACACGCTTAAGCTACCAGCTAATGCAAATGGTATTACCTTTAGGAATAACTTGAGGTGACGAAACAGGTTTATCATCAATCAACCTCGGGGAGATTTTATGCTCGTGTTCGTCGTTTAATAATAACATTATCGTTTCAAGACAAAGGGCAAAGGGTTGATTTTAGTACTTTCCTATTTTTTGGAGCTATTTTAAGCTCTCAGCGGATTAAAATAAATGTGTCGTATGGCATCTTGCATTTGTTGTCACTCAACCCATTTTATCCACAGCCTGTATAAAAATAGACAATAAGTTACTATAAATAACGTTGTTAATATATTTTGTGTATATAACAAAGAACTTCGTATACGTAAAGTACGGATTTGTGTGAAACAAACCAGGTGAAGCAGTTAATGAAAGTGACGCTTGGATTAGATTTAAATATTTCACTGATCGTTTGCGAGTTCGTGTTTGAACAAAAACTAAATATTCAATTGTTATTTTCTGATCAATTAAAACTGTACGAAAAGTGCCTCTTGTCGCTGTGAGCTGAGAAAGAAGTTATACTGAAAATCTGTGTGAATTCAAAGTAATTACTTTTCTGTGTTTTTTTTTGTGATTTCATTAAAATTGTAGATCTATAGTAGTGTATAGATACCATTCAGGATAGCGAATCAATTACCGAAGCGTGTTCACCCTGCCTTTTGTGATCTTCACGCTATTCTGTTTATTATTGGTTTCAATGTGCACTGATATTAACATTATAAAATTTATCAAATTTATATTTTCTACGTGTCTAATATGATGTTAAAGATTAAGATTGTTTAGTTTCAACTAATGAATTAAACTTTAAGTAAACAAGATTGTGTATCACTTCCCTTCGGAAGCTAATTTATTTATTTTTGACTTTAAAATAAGTGTACATTTTACCCATTGAATACTATTGTGGTTTGTTATTATTGTTATACATAGCGTTAATGAATATTACACGTGATTTTCACAGCTTTCTCATGTTTTTCGAATTATACGGCCTTCCAGTGACGACGTTTTCTTTATTATTGGTTCATAATTACGACGAAGGTTTTTTAACGTTGATTAATTTATCTTTTATAATATTAAGATTTTTGGAAATAGAATTTCATGGATAAAACTAACGTAAACCAAAATTGGAGTAAATAAGAGTGATGACCTTTAAAATTGATCTTGCAGCACGCACTTTTACGGTGTTTTCATTGGGTTAAAAGTTCAAATTAAAACAAAACGCTAATCAAAATATATTAAACTTGAAGAGCACTGGCGGCAAGGGAATTTGCTATTAAATCTCTTTCATTTTTGGCGATTAAAAATTTCATATAGGTAACAGCAAAGGATATAAATAAGTGTCGTTGAAAGTCAATTTATTATACTAAAACGAATTAATAAAGCGTTACAATTTATGCGACACTTACATAGAGAAAGGAAAGGAAATATTAATGTATGCATCAGTAATAGACATATACTTACTGTAACTAATCATATTTGTTTAACGATTTTATTACAACAGGTAGTGAGAGGCGATAGATAAATTAGCCAACGGATGTAATCAAGCAATCAGCAAATTGAGTTTAATAACATTGATATATTTGTATACAAGAAATTACACATACACTAAATAAAGACAAAAAGTATATTCAGAGATTATGTGAATCACAGTGTTGTGTTTTCTTTCTGTACGTAATAGAAGACTTTCTTTACAAAAAAGATTAACTTAAATATAATTACTAAAATAAAAAATTATTTACAAGTTGAAATAATTGTTTATTAACTACATTTACAATCATCAATGGAAAAGTTATTTTAATATAAGTTAAGCCCGAACTTGAAAGGAACAAATTGTATAATGTAATCAAAACTGCATAAAAAAAACGGTAACTTGACTACGTTATCTGTGAGCTACTGCGACATCCATAATTTTCATTACATAGCTTCTCGCGTTTGTGCCCTACTTCGTGAATTTTTTTTTAATAAATAAACAAACGTTCCACAAGAACAAATTTGTGAACCATCATAATTTTCACTACTACGACAACGCGAATCCGCATGTCACTAGACTCTTAGACCACCAACATAGATTGTCACTAAATGTCTGGTGTGGTTTATTGGACAATCGAATAATTGGACATTATTTTTTTCGAAGGACACCTTACGTCCAACATTTAAATTTATTAAACAATTAATTGAAGATATTCCTCTGTTATTTAGACTTAATCGTGAGTTATGGTTCCAGCATGATGGGGCGCCAGCACATTATGGATAAAATATTCGAATCTATCTAGACGAACAGTTTCCAAATCAATGGATTGGGCGTGTTGGTCCTGTGGAATGGCCACCGAGATCTCCAGATTTCACCGTTCTGGATTTTTTCTTATGGGGCTATATTAAAGAAGTTGTCTACAGGACACCACCCACAACAGTAGATGATATGAAAGGCAAGATCCGGGCCGCCGTAGAAACTGTTCGTCCCTAAACCTTGGAGCAAACAAGATCTTTTGTTAGACGACTTCAAATGTGTGTGTACCAAAACGGTGGAATTTTTTAACATTTACTGTAGTTTATTTTTTACTTATTTAGGTTACTTTATTTATTATTTATTTATTTAGTTAGTTATTTATTGTAATATTTTCGACCAATTAGTCTTGTGAACTTAACCCTTGATGCAATTGTACAATTCGTACAATTTTTTAATGATTTGCTGAACTGTTATTGTTCTACATAACTCATAAATCTTGCTGACTTGAGCATAAATACATTAGCTAAACTTGTCATTACTCTCACTTCATTTTAGATTACTAAGATGGCGTTTCTTGCTCCATATTTTCCATAACTTATTGCTCCTGTACTTTCAAATCGTTCCTTCGATTTTGGAAAGTTTTTAGTTATACCTAGATTAAGTTTTTGGCCGGCACATAATATTGAGGATTATTGAATAAATTATTTTTATTCCTATTTCCTTATGCAATAATGAAGCGTACCTTACTAATTTATTTTTAGAATAAATTATTTACTAGTTAGAATAGGAAAAAATCATCTTAGAAATTCAAGATGCTTGAGAATGCTTCATTGGACACCATAAAATGCTTATAATTAATGGTCTGTTCACAGGGCTTTACTAAAAAATTGTTTCCATAGACTACTTGATAAGTTTCTTTACAGAAATTCTGCTAATTCTCAATAAATGTAAAATATCTCCATAAATATTAACTTTAAGTATAGGGAATGCACATACCATTTTAAAGAGAATTATTTCCTGGTTTTAAACAAATCATAAAAAATATACCATCCCATTAAAGAAGAGCCGAAAGAAAAAACATCCTGTAGTGTAGTGTTAATTAATTATTAATATTTCAGTAAACCTCTACAGGGCTCAAAATTTTTAAACAATTGCGATTAACTCTGGAACTATCGTTTGTAAGCGTCATAAATGGTGTACAAAGGCCCTTTAATTTTTAACGGAGAATCTAAGTTAGCAATAAAAATATAGGGGTTCTATTTAAAAAAAACGAAGTACGGTCCTGTAGCGCCCATAACGAGGCGCCCCTAAAAGTTGTAAATATCCGATGCAGCTCAGAAAATGAATGACATCTACTAATTAATCTTAAACAATTAGCTAGTAGGACAATCATGGTAACAACAGTTCCATTTTGAAGAACGGGATCGTCTAGTAATACAAGAGTGGTTGTGTGAATCCTTTGTATTTTTAATTTGTATGTACGTTTCGGGAGTATCATATTCTTAATCTACAAATATAAAGTCCTTATAGTTATGTAATATTAAGTTATACCTAACTAACTGTCAGGTTGCGTTGACGCACCCTGTATGTAGAATGTTATAATGACGTGTATTATGTGTTTTGAGCACGAGGGTATTGAGTTTGAACGAAAAAAAATTTTTTTTGTTGTGTGTATGCATAATGTATGTGGGTGTATGATACGCCACTGGAAATTTAGGAGAAATATAATTCTGTATGTAGATACGTGTATTTGAATGTTATAGAGACTTTAGTGTTGGAATAATTAGATTTTGATGAATGTAAATGTGAAGAGAAATTTGTCGATGGGACGATAATGCTTCCCACTGTATCGCTACTGTTTTGCTGCCATAAGGAATGGAATGTTGTTGGATGAATGAGTAATCTTTGCCAGAAGA
The DNA here is from genome assembly GCA_036346205.1 of Vesta saturnalis. Lineage (NCBI taxonomy): Eukaryota > Metazoa > Arthropoda > Insecta > Coleoptera > Lampyridae > Vesta > Vesta saturnalis. Next base: position 4,583,413 of record JARFJB010001987.1, read on the forward strand.
TGTGAAGTATAAGTGTAGAATGTTTTAGAAAATATGTAGAGAAAGATTGGGTATGTTTAAGTGTTAATTTCCGAAGGGTTTTGTAATGTTGTGCAATTGTTTTGAGAATATATGTATGTATATGGGATTTGAGACCTTAGACGGTGCTTATTTTTGCAAATGTTGCGGAAGCAGATCGAGCGCAGGTTGGAGATAACTGTTAAAAGTTGTGTAATGGTCCAGAGTGGCTACTGAATGAATGTGGTGACGAAAAATGATTTCTTCATGAAGTAATTGTAAAATTTGTAAGTAAGAACAAATATGGCGATGTATTGTAATTACACGCGTGCTTGTATAGAGGGTAGCATCTGTTGGAACTATGGAATTTTGAATGAATATTATTGGAGAATATAACGCGGAAGGAAGACATGTTTAAAGATGGATGACTGAAGTTATAAATAGGAAAGTCAGGGATTGACGAGTTAGTTAGGGTTGGTTAGCTTTTGGCTTTTGGTGAGAGACGCGCACGCGAGGTAGTGTGGGATAGAATGGGATGATGTTGGAGTTATGGTTGTGAATTTTAATGAGGCAGTAATTGTTTAAACAACTGCGTAACCCGAACCGGGGATGAATCGTAAAAGACATTCATAAATAAAACAATAATAAAATTGAGATTGAAGATAAAATTAGTTTGTTTATTTTCAAGAAAATAATAAGTGCGTAAGCAGATTTATAAAAAGTTAACAGTTGTAACGTTAGTAGTGTCAAGGTTAGCGCGTGTTCTTGTAACGAGATTCAGCTAAAAGTATTTATGAGACCACCTGTTAAGTGAACGAAGTGTTCGTTGTATATTAAGCCAATGTTTAAGTAACGTTATATGACATCGAAAGTTTTATTTGTATAAGGGACTAAATTGGTGTAAAGGTTGCTAGAATTTTTCTTTTAAGAGGCAACCAAAGGTTTACCGTTATTACATGTTTGTGGGAGTAATAACCTCGCATAGTGAACTATTCGCGAGTGCACAGAGGAATAAGTTTTGTTGAGCCTTTGTAATGTGCGTTCATGCAATTTAAGGATTACCAATGGACTACACATAATTGATTTACGGAAGAAAGAAAAAAGAAGAAAATCCAAGGATTAATGAACGATTTTAAGTAAGGAATATATTTAAGTATTTTGAAAATGTAGTAAAGCACGATTATCTCTTTGGTTTAGTTCATTAGCGTAATGTGATTAAATATTAATTAGCTGAGAAGCGAAAGGATAATCGTTCTTGAATTATGTTGTTTTGGGGGTTGTTTAGTATTAAGAATTTTGCAGAAATTGGTAGTGACGTGTGGTTTTGATTTTCAACCACGTTGTTGAGGTATATGTAAATATCCTTGTGTATGTAAACATTTGTTTTTATTACTTTATGCAGGACAATATATACTTATCGTTAAATTTTTATTCTGTTGTTTATTTAGCCAGGTATGAAACACAGTTGTAACATTTACTTAATTGGTGATTTAGTTTTGACAATTTTAAAAGTAAGCTTTGCATATTTTAATTTTCAGATTTATGAGCAACCGGAAAGGTTTATTAGCCAGGTTGATTGCAAAATTTTCATGTTTGTTTCATTAGTGCAATGCACTATTAACGGATCAGCTGTTGTCTTAAAAATGTCATTAAGTATAACAAAGAGTTGGAGTCTTGAAACCTTGAATATTTACGAATGTCAAAACGATTCAGAAGTGTTATAAAAAGTAAATTAAATTTAAAAGATTTCGTTCATGTTAGGAATTTTAAAAATTAATTACCGTTCAGTGAATGAATTTGAATGATCAATTTTATTTTGGAAGTTTTGGTATACGAGGCGTATTCAAGAAGTTTTTAATAACCTCGGTAGTGCCAAATTTATTTGAGTTTGAGTTGAATTGTTTGGGACGAGTGTTTGTTTTAGAACCTTCGTATAGGAGTTTACCGAGTAAGCACAATCCTACTTTCCACAATCAAGTAGGGTTAATTAACATCCAGCTTAAGACAATTATATTAGCAAAGTTTCGATTGTGGTGGCGCCTAGAGACATATTTTCCCGGACTGAGCTGTTTGAATGTAGGTGTAAGGTGTTTGAGCATATTAATCATTCATTTTACTTATTATTTCGACCACGCCCATCTCCCTGTTAGCTGACTTGGCAACCCGCTTACATTAGTGAGCATGCACGACGCCTAGTGCGGTTTGGACGTGTAACATAACTTACCAAAATTTGTCATACTAATAAGTCATTAGATTAAATTAAGTTTAATGAGGTAAACTACAGTGAGTATCAATTAAAATTAATAAAAAACGGAATAAGCAAGTTACAAGTAATTGCTTGCTCGACATTGTGACCCTAAAAATGGTAAGAAAATTTTCAGTTTTAGTACAACTAAATCATTAATCTATAAGAATTTTTTCTGTATACGGTAGCTTGATAAGCCTTCACGATGCCTAGTGTGGTTTGAACGTGTAACAAGACGATGTAAGTCCTGTTTTTCTGGCAGAAGTCCTATACTAATAAGCTCTTTTGTAGAAACATTACAAGTCAGGGTTTCGTTTAATGGTAAATGCACAGCGAGTGTAGCTTTCTTGTGCAACCCTTTTTTCCTTGTTTTCTACGGGATTGATGGTCCTTTAAAATCTTCTTTTCGCTAGGTATCGGGCGGTTAGTCACCATCGGGGTACGAAGGGAGAAGCCGAAATTAGTCAACATTCGATGTAATGTAACGGTTTTATCGCGAAATAAGATTCAATTTACGCAAATATTAATTGGCATTTGTTTCACTCGTGTAAAACAGTTTGATATCGCTCCAAACTCAATCGCATAGTTATTATAAGAATAAAATAATTAAAGACGCGTAATTAACCCTTTGCTTCCAGCCTTTAAAAACGGCCTCCTTAAAATACAGTATACGTTTACCAAAGAGTAATATCAATGCACATAAATAACCTACTTAACTCAAGGTTGACGATATTCGAACATAAGTAGGTTGTAGCCATAATACAAAAAGAAGCAATTAAATTAAACGGTGTAATCTTTAGCAAGGGCCGTATTTTGAAGGAACTTTATAGAAGTGTCTCTTAATAACATTAGTTAGGTTAACACTTAATTACCAATGCATTTTTTCTATAGAGATATCATAGTCTCTGGCAAGTACAGTTATTAATTTCCACTTTGTTCAATTGTGGGCTTTAGTGCTTCTACGATACTTCTCTATTACTGCTTAACGTGCTTCACTACATCAAAAACGTTTTATGATTTTTGTTTACGATATTTTAGGTTAAACGAACACGGGAAAGATGTTCGTCTGAAATACTCGACGTTTTAACTAAGCGATCTAATTTCTAACCCTAGATTGGTTACCTATGGCTCTACGTGCTATTATCTTAGTTATTCTTAAGTTTTGAACGATATTGGTTAAAGTGGTTAATTTAATAATTGTATTTTACGTCCTCGTTAATCTGATTTAATCGCACATTGCTCTAGAACAACAGCGGAATTAGGGTCAGTAGAAATTATTTCTATTAGACAATGGTCAGATAGACCTAGAGGGGAAACGACGGAAGTCTTATAAACAAGTTTGATGTAAGAAAGAGATCTAGAAGATGGCGTATGGCTAGGGTTATCAGGGATTCTTGTGGGTTCAGAAACCGTTTGTGTGAGATCACAAGCAATAGAAAATGTGACTGTGCTATAACCAGCTGGATTAGTAGTAGATAAAAATCGAAGCCAGTCAGAGTTATGAACATTGAAATCTCCTACAATTAAGATATCGTAAGATGGAAACTCAGACAGACGATATAGTCAACTTCCAAACTAAGGTAATCCAAGATTAGGAGACCGACCTATAAATGCAGAGCATAAAATTGTTGCACCAACTGTTAATTAATATTTAGGTTTAGTTACCCTTCTTTCCCATACACAAGACAGTTACCGACAAATCATGCCCAAATATACGCTTTCTAATACGGGTCAAGCCAGCACAACGGAGCCCCAATATGTTTCATTACGGGGAACGAAGACATAAACTGTATTCATACAGGTTAAATCTAAAAAAGACAATCTCACATTAATGTAAAGATTAACAATAAATATTCTTATATAGTTTTCGGGAATACGTATAACATTTTAAAGTTAAACAAAGTTAAGGAACGCAAATGAATCATACAAAGTTATGGAAAAATGGTTCTTAAAAGAGTAGGGTTGGTTAACCCACCATACCTTTGATTCGCCGAATCTTCACAATTTCCATTTTATATGGAAAAACCAAACCAAAGACTTTGTACAGCTGTTGAACAATGAATCGAGCCAAGACACGATACACGTGCTTTTCAATCTTTATACTGATGCCAGTAAAAAGGTTTTTATTCAAAAATAAAATAAAGTAAGCTGGACACAAGTATCCTTAAATTGTGAATCTAACTACCACAGCTACTAACTAGATATCTTGGCTATCGCAGTTGCTGTTAAGGAATTTTCAATTAGGACTGCTGAGCTTCGCCTTAAGTTCACAAAACTGGAGTTGTTCCTTAAAATTGGATAAGGGTAGATACAACTTTGATGGTATTTATCAACCTAGAACTCACATGGATCACGTTGATGCGATTAGTCGAAAACCACTTCAGGTCAACGTCAAAGCTGCTGATTGCTTGCAAAGTGTAGGAGAAAAGTGTTATCGTATGGTCGAATACAAACTCTACAGAACACTTAATCATAAAAACAAATCCGCAATTCCTAAATAGGTTCAATGGAGGGTTATGAAACTACATTATATTGACAATGGTCATCTAGAACCAAAAACATTTTACAAGCAATATCTCAAATGTAGGAAAGTGAAAAAATTTAAAAACAAGGTGTTTCATGTTTGTGTGTTGAAAAACCTACAGGTGGAAAACATGTTTATCTACATTCGTTTGAAAATGTTAACAATTCATTCCACACTCGTATTTAAATCACTTAAGGCCTTTATAGAACTTCAAACGATAATACATATGACTTGTTAATTATACTTGTTAAAAATACTAGTTCTCAACTACAGAAGCGAAGTAATATGTACATATTGCGCGTTATTGCATACCTAGACGAAAACATATAACGAAAAGGTTTACTGTAATAAATGCTTTGTTTACTGTTGTTGAAAAAGACTGTAATTCTTAGAAAGACAAAATCTCCGTAGTATAATGAGGTATTAATGTGATCGTTAATACGACCACTGCCGAATCAGAATCTATACTTTTATACGGTTTTCTGTCGTGACGAAACATGATATTCAGTTATCAAGTAATACCTCGAAATCAAGCAGATTAGGAAGGCTGTTTAGGATTTTGAATCCATACTAAATGACCACTGCCGTGAACAGTCTCTATCGAGAGACCGCAGACGATTTAAGGAAGTATTAAATTGAAACCCTCAACATTCAAAAAATAAAATAGGCGAGTTTTATATATTGACTTCTATGCTTCAAATAAGGGTATACTAATAGTAGGAGTGGCGATTTTAAGTTTGAAAAATCAATAATCGATTACTGAAAATAATCGATTTTTTTATTAATCGATAACCAAATAATCGAATAATCGGTTAATCAAATAATTGATTAGTCACATAATCAATTAACCAAATAATCGATTATTACTGTAATCCATTAATCAAACAATCAATTAATCAAACGTTACTTAATTGGACAACGTCCGTTCAGAGGAAAATAACATAGTGCATGCCTCAAAATTATAGTTAGGTAAAATTTATTTATGTATTTAAGTATGTACCGCAAATAATACATAGAACATAGTGAAATATTATATATAAACTAGAGCGATATGTGCAAAAAATTTAATGCGAATTAAGGGTGGAAGTTTGAACAATTGGTAATCAAGTACTGAAGAGATAATCGATTTTTTAATTAACGTTAGTCAAATAATCGATTAATCAAATGATCGATTTATTAAATAATAGAACGACATAATTTATTAAGCGAATAATCGATTAATCAAATAATCCGTTAATCGATTATTTAAAAAGCTTATCAAAAACCTAATTAATCGATTAATCGATTATAATAGATTAATTTATATTTTTGCTCAGTCCTAATGGACTGAAATTAAGTGACATATTTATGTTAACAACTAATTGGAAATGCCGTATGATAAGAATTGCCCATTCGTCGCTAACTCCTTAGTGACCAGCAATATGGGTTTATGCAAAGTCGTTCAACAGGTGATCTTCTTTCATATGTGATCCAAGTTTGGAACAATACAGTAGAGCAGTCCGGTAAAACAGTTGTAGTCGCTTTAGACATCTCAAAGGCATTTGACCAAGTTTGGCATAAGTGTTTACTTGCCAAACTCACCTCGTTTGGGTTAAATGATACGCTCATTAACTGGATTTCTAGTTTCCTTGATAAAAGACGAATACGTGTCGTAGTTGATGGCTTTTTTTCAAAAGAAGTTAACGCGATCGTACCACAGGGATCCGTTACAGCGCCTACACTTTTGCTGCTGTACATAAATGACCTTATTTCTTCAACAAACTAACCCCATCCATTGCTTTGCTGACTATAGCACTCTTCACTGTAGTTCATCTCAGTCTACTCATAGTGATAATCCACCTTCTATGCCAAATCAATAACTTAAAGCTGAAATGGCAAATTCAATCAACAAAGACATTCAACGTATTCTCGAATAGGGAAGCAATAATCTAGTTAAATTTAATGCTAACAAAACTCAGTGTTGCCTTAAAAAAGATCGATCATTTCCTGTTGTAAGTATGAATGGCTCAGTTCTTAAGTTTTCAGACTCTATTACTCTGTTGGGTATGACTGTATCTTCAAATATCTCTTGGGTTGACCATCTTCAGTCAGCTACCAAAACAGCTGCTCGTAAAATAGGCTTTTTGTACAGATCTAAGCAGTACTTTACCTCTCGACAACTCCTTCTGCTGCATAAGGCCCAAATTCGGCCTCATCTGGAATATAATTCTCACCTCTGAGTTAGTACTCCCCAATACGCTCTCGATATCGTTGATCGTATTCAAAAGAGAGCGATTAGGCTTATAAATGACTCGTCCTTAACTTCTCACATACAGTCCCTTGAGCATAGGATGGTTTCAGTTCTTTCTTTGTATTATCGTTATTATAACGGCTGTTGTGCTGCTGAATTATATTCTTTGATACCATTTCGGACTATCTTTGCGAGAAACACTCGGTTCGCTCATTCACATCATCAGTATGCAGTACAAATCTCCACCTGTCGTACCAAACAGCGCAATCCACATTTTTCTACACGGCTTCTAAACTCTGGAATGATCTCCCTAGTTCCTGCTTTCCTCCCACTTATGATATGAGAAAATTTAAGGTAGCTGTTTATAGGCATCTATTGGGAATTCATTATCCCTCTATCCATCCTCCTAAGTGTTCCTGAGTGCTTTAGCACGATAGGCCAAATTTAGCCTGTTCACGTCTACAATCATAAAAAAAAATTATGGTTCTAGCGTCCAAGCTTACACTATGTATTGTGCAACTCAGTTTAACACTTGATGAGGCCGATATCCTATAGACTGTTGATTGATTTAAATTTTGAATGTGGAGAACTATTCAGAGCTTGTTGCTTTTGTATATTAAATTAAAATTGGAGAACCGCTTGTTTGTGTAAAATTTATTATGATGAGTTTTATATTCTTATTTTGGCAAAGGTCTGTACCTAGATCAGCATTATGAGTTACAATGCTTTTTGTTCATGTGAATATTTTAACGTTTAAGGACTTTCTATGTATCTCGCTCTACTTGTCTTTAAGAGAGAGAAGGTTAAGTAAGAATTTCAGTTTAATTGCTTTGGTCGCGTCGTATTCGGTGAACGTGTCATGTTACTTTCGTGCTGATGATAAGTAAAGTGCTGAGTTTTGGAAGGAGCGAATTGGTTATCGTTGTCAGAGATCCTTGGTGTATGAGATAAAATGGCAGATGAAGTTAAGGTGTGTGGATATCGTTTTGTACGCATACCTAGTGTAAGTGGGAAGAGAAGAAATCTGTTATTGGTCGAAGTTCGGTTTTTGAAAGTGGACGTTATCTAATTGAGCAGGTGTTTTGAGGGGTTGAAGGCCCGCGGGGGTAGGCGGTGACATGAAAGATGGTAAAGTGAGTGTGATATGGAGTAGATACCGGTGAGAACGTTGATTCTGTAATTTATCGCGGCATTGTTTAAAGTGGTTCTCATTCGCGTATTTTTGATTATTTATGACGTTAAAACAATCCGTTATTGTAGTATGAGGAACTTTGAAAATAGTAGAGTTAAGGTCTTTCATTTCGGCTTAGCTGATATATATGTATTTATTTATTGTATATATTTGAGCAGTCGTATATAATGACCTCCGAGGACCCGGGTTTTGTTTAAGTATGTAACTATATATTGTACTATGGAAACTTATAGACTTTCTATTTATTGCACATGCATTAAAGTTGCTCGGAAAAGTATATTAACTCCAGTAATAATATCGAAACAGAAAATTGACAGTTATTTCATACAAAAATGGTACATTTTTTTTAAATTAAACTTGACGATTAGATAACAGGAATTGGGACAATTATGAAATGCGCCAACGAAGCATATAAGTAAGAACTATCTTAATTTTTGTTTATTTGTTTTACGATCTTTAATATTTTTTTTATGTTTGAAACGTAAAAATACGTAACGAATTCGGCTACTCTTTGTTGCGGTACTTGGAATTGTCGTACTTCATTCTTTCTGGTGAATGCCTTTAGTATTTTCCCTTTTTCTACTATGTGTTCAGTATCAACGCAATTGCGCGAATCATTGAACAAATCAGCAGTAGCGTTACAACCCGAAAACGCGACGTGCTCTAAAAATTTCAAACTCACAAACACAAAAATTCTTAAAATAACATGTATGAACATAATGTTCCGGGTGGCCCTTCTAGTATGACAAATCCCCTTATGTAAGAAAATAGGTATATTTTTTTTTCAAATAAAAGTTGTTCATACTCATCAGAACTTTATTTTTTTTGTAAAAAATGTATATACAGAGTGGAGAGAAAAAGTTACATTTTGGTAACAGAATACCAATAAATAAATAGCGCTTCAAATAAATAGCGCTTCAAAAGACAGTTCCAAAAATATGGGCAAGATGGTGAAAATAGATTGTAATTTAGTCTTCTATCAATTAATGCTCTCAAACGTTATCCACAAGAAATCAGTGTTGCCAAGATTTGAGAAATCTAGATTCTCTCCATTTCTAAATGCAACATCATATGTATAAATACATTCGAATAGAGCATTTCAAGAGATTTATGGTGATATAGCATGTTATGGGCCTGTTATTAAGAGAAATGCTAATCAACTTATGTTGAAAAAAAGCAATGTGGTTCTTATACAGAAAGCATTGCTTTGACAACAAAAAGTATCTCCAATAAATAAAATAAATTGGAAAATCAAAACATACCTTCAACGAAATTTATTAGACTTGTAATAATTCAATCTGTAATAATTGTTCTATATGCCCTCTCATCTGAGCGATACAGGTGGTATAACGCAGTTCCATGCTATCAATAGCCTTTGAGACATAATTTGTTTGCCTTGACAATTGGATAGCCCCTCCAATTTTGCGTGTGAGTTCCTCAGTACTGGTAGATTGGCTCTCATACATCATGTCTTTGACAGTATCCCAGAAAAAGAAATACCTTTGGGGTTAAGTCAGGACTTCGTGCAGGGAAAGAAATATTATCATCTTTCCCAATGGCTTTAGAGTGGACTCCGTGAATTCTCTGCTCAAGAAATTGTCTACACCAACCCCTCGATGGTAGAGTACACTATCTTGTTGCCAATTCAAATTTGGCCTGTAGACAAGGGGAGTTTCACTATCAATCATTTTTATTATATCATTTGCAGTAACTGCATGTATCTTTCGGAATTTGTATTGCGTTAAAAAAAATAGGTCCTATTATGGAGTTTCTCTATATACCATACCAAACCTTAACGGATCTTCTCCCTTGCTTTTTGGTTTCTCTTATTCGGTGTCTATTTTCATAATTCCTATAACAGGTTTCTTTTGGTTGAAAACACCTGCGGCAGTTGTAAATATGGATTCATCTGTCCAAAATACGGTTTATAAACTGCCATCCATCAATAATGAACTGAAAATCATGCGACTGTCCAAATTATTTGGTTATAGCTTTAGTTTCGGTTGAAATCTAAAACTTTTATATTTGTTAACCTTGAGACAGGTTATTAATGTAGATATCGGAATGTATAGATGAAGAGGCGCCTTACGTGTTTAGCTGCTTGGATTTTCGTTAAAGTGGAGTAATATGTTTAATCGAGTATTCTCAGTAATAACATAGCTTCTTCTTATTCTTTTTTCTACTGGAAAACCTTTTTTGAAAGAATGACATAGCCTCCAAATTGTTTTGCGAGTTGGAATTGTGCTATCGGGAAACTTTCATTGAAGTGATTATTTGCCAATACAGCAGACTGATCATTTTTTATAAGAAATTCGACCATACATACTTTTTGCTCCATGAGTTACATATTATTTGAGCCAACTAAACAAAATTGGTAATCTAGTTTTGACAAGAGCTCTACTTTTCAGAAATACAACAAGCTTTTTTGTTGCTATGGAAATGATATTTTTTATGCATCCCAATATTCAAGATTTACCAAAATAAACTACTTGTAGCTCTTAAACTATGAATAGAAGACCTATGATGGAGAAGAACTATAATTCTCAAAAGTTGGCATCACTGATTTTATATTGACAGCTTTTAAAATATGAGAGCATGAATTGGTAGAAGACTAAATTACATTTTTTTGGCGCCACGTAAAACTTTCTAGCTCCAATAGAATCCATTTTACAGGCCTTTGAACGTGGACACTGTTTTTTATAGATTGAAATTTTTGAAATTGTCTTTTAAAACGCTATTTAAATATGCAATAGTATGCAGGGTGTTCCATTTAACAAAATGTAACTTTGTGTCACCACTCTGTGTATAAATTTTTTTAAGATAATTTTTTTACAAAAAAATAAAGTTCCATTGAGTATGAACAACTTTTACCTGAAAAATTTTTATACCTATTTTACTTTCTCACATAAGGAGGTGGGTCATACTAAACTGGACACCCAGTACATTATATTCATACATCTTATTTTAAAAATTTTTGTTTCCAGTTTTCGGATAGTAATGCTATTGCCGATTTGGACAATGCAATTGCGTTGACATGTGAAACCAAACTATTGATGAATTACAGATTTTATGTTTGTTTTGTTAGAGATGATCATTTTGCGATTTATTAAGTAAAAGTTATGAAAATTTGAGAATAAGAGTTTCCTTATTTTAATGTAAAGTTTTGCAGAGTTTTGAAACCAAATTAATGATACATTTTTAAGTTATCTGGCCTATTTAGTTTATATTCCGGTATAAGCTGTTTAAACAAAGTATTCTTTGATCGGTATAGAGTTTTATGCTGTGAAGCTTTTAAGCGTATTAAGGAATTTTTTTGAGTTTAAGTAATCAAGTTCGAGATTTTAATGAGACAACTTAAAGTTGGAAAGAGAGTTTGTTTTGCGAATTACGAGAGCGTTTAGTGATTAAATTTTAATAGTGCGTTGAAGTTAATTTACGGATTTAGCCAAAAATTAAGGTAAGTGAAGTGATGGCTCCAGCACTGGATGCGAGGAGTTTTTAGGAAATGTGTAAGTTTGACGATTACTTGATTTTTGAGTGAACAGTTGGCATTCTTGACTTATGCTGACGTTGGAATTGAACCATTAAAAAGAAACTATATTAAACTTATGCAAAATTTAGGTAAATACAAATATGTAACAAAGCAATGGAAACATGGCAACCGGTTAAATTTTCTGAAACTTTGGTATGTTGTACTCGATTTAGTAACCAAAAGTGTCAATTGGCCCAACTCAATCCTATGACTAGTTTTCGAGATACAGGATGTTAAAATTGAAAAATGCCCAGTTTTTGGGAATTTGTATTTTCAAATTTACCAGCTAGATTACATTTCTGTTGCATAAATACGTTTACTGCTTATTTAAGTCATGCATTAGTAAATATATCACTACAAGGTGATTCACAAATATATGAAGGTGGTTCTTTGCAGAAACTCACTATTTTCAGTGTAACTTCAGGGAACCATTTTTTCAAAAGGTACTATGCAATATGGTATTTTGACGATAAAATGTTGCATAACAAATATTTATTATACAGGGTGTTTTACAGAATGAGCCACAATATAAAATTATTTTTTTTATGACTTAATTCAAAACACTGTACTTCCGAATTGATTTTTGAGAAAGTTGATACAATTAATATATTTGTATATATAAGCTTCAATATATACAGGGTGATTTATTTATTAAACGTTATTGTATTTTAAGATAAGTACAAAAACCATGCATTTATAAATTTCCTCGGTTAAATGTAACCATTATTACAGTATATATTATTTGTAGTAGCCTCTTAAGAGCTATGAATTTTATATCCCATACTATGACCAGTTTTCGAAGTACAAGGCGTAGAAGTTGAGAAATGTTGAATTGATTAGTTCTTCTTATTTAAACTGAAAATTTTAAATTGATTTTGTGTTACCTATATAGGTATAATGTAAGCTTGGTTCGACGTAAATTAAAAGTTCCGCAAAAAATATTTACGGTTACAGGGTGATTCACGAATTATTTACAATAGATTTTTGCGAACACTTAATATTTACAATTTTGCCATATATATTTTATTTCTTAAAGTTCATGCCTGCTCACTCACAATTTCGCAATCTATACTGTTCATACAGGATGAATCATAAAGGTATACTGTCAGCTACCAAAAATAAATAGGCTTTGAAATTATTACAACGATACCTTGTATTTCGTGAGTGACTTTTATGTTAATTTCATAATATTACATTAAGTACTCATGAACATAATATATACAGGGTGATTTCGTTGTTTTATAGTTACCTACAAAATATATCACACCTTGTTCCGATATACATGACAAGTTTTTATACACTAGGCAGTATAGATAATGTCTATGTGAACTGGAGGATGTCGTGCAATTTGTCTTTTAAGAGATGCAACTTGTAAAAAATCAATATTCTCTTCCTCATTTAAGTAAATTAACTGTTAAATGATAATAACACAACTAAAAACTTAAAACACAACACAGCTACATACAGAGTTAAACAGCATAAAATAATAAAAAACTTGGTAAGAATTTGACAATAGTAATATGTCATTTATTTTTACTGAGGTAACTAGTTGAGTACAGCCAACTATGATTAATTCTCCTTTAATATTAACATTTAGGTCTTGCAACAGTGATATAATTATTGGAACTCATCTGTTATTGTTAAATGAGAAGCAATTTGTATAAAATATTTTATGGCCAACTACAAGGTATTGCGCTTGGAATTGAAAATCTAGTCCGTCGACGTAGGAAATGGAATAGATTAAACCATAGACACGTCGCCATAGAATATTTAATAAACGCAACTGGTCTATACCGTCATCCATATTTAGCCGCCCAATATATCCATGCCACTTTCCAAAGGGACGAAAGTAACTCAATAGAAATACACGAACTTATTCGTGAACTTGATTGCCGATAGTTGAGAATTTATTTGAGATTTCGAAACCCCTTAAAATATACGATGTGGATAGTGTTTGATAATGATAATATTAAAAAAAGTCCAATTAGAGACAACTATTGCATTTTCATACTTGGTGCTGGAACTACAACTATGAAATACTTGCCTTTACATAAAAAATTAATATTATCTATATTGTCGAGTGTATAAAAACTTGCCACGTATATCGGAATAAGGTGTGATATATTTTGTATGTAATTATAAAACAACAAAATCACCCTGTATATAATATGTTCATTTTCTACTTAGTGTAATATGAAATTAACATAAAATTCAATCATAAAATATATATATGGCAAAATTATAGATATTAAGTGTTTGCAAAAATCTATTGTAAATAATTCGTGAATCACCCTGTAACAGTAAATATTTTTTGCGGAACTTTTAATGTACAGGGTGGCCAACTAAGAATGCGAGGTACTGTATCTGGGAAACTATCCATCGTAGAGGTTTGCGCAAAAAAAAGTTATACTAAAATGGCCAATACAAAAACCTGGAAAATATTTTCAAGTTTCTGAAATGGCCGCTAGGGGACGTAACTGCAATCTTGAATCTAAAAAAGTTATGTTTCTGTGAATTCTGCTATATTAACCTAATAAAAAAATAACTGATCTTTGAAGTCGAGGACAATCTGAACTTTTTTTGTTTGGCACTTTTTGACGTATCTATAAAAATAAAGTTAATAAAGGTTTCCTTCAATCACCCCTCGTATCTTCGAAACGGCTAATCCGATTTTAACAAACTGGGGCGCGTTGAAAAGATATTTTCTTGGGCTACAAATGTTAAAATAATTGAAGTTTTGTTAGTTTCACATGTCGTCGCTAGAGGGCTTTGTTCGGCATTCCGACAGAAACGGTTAATTTTAGCAAAAAAATTAAATGCATTGGTATGACTTTTTTTATGAACAAGTAGCTAAATGATGCGTAAACAAGCTCGCGAAAACCGCATCTCGATATCATCTTGTTCCTAACCTAAAATATCGGCCAAAGAAAACTTTATACGAAAATCCCTTAAATTTTTATTTTTTTTTAACTATATTTTTCTGGAATTGTTTCTATTATGTAAGTTGTGGCCCTAAAAAGGACCGATTTAAAGGAGGAAGGTTTTTAATGGCCCCGTAAATGCTCGAAATGCTGACCATCACTCTGTGCATTGCTGAGGCCACTTATGGGTAGGCAAACTGCAGCTTCAATTTCGGCTCTGAATAGGTTACCTAGAAACTGCGAATTTAAATGTTTGTAAATTTATACACCAGAATAAAATTACCCTTTTTGAAATTACTACGGGCAAGTAAGCAATGCTAAAAGTTATACGAAAGGCCTATTTTTTGTTTGTTTAAATGTATATTCACTATGGTTATATATACGAAAAATACAATTAATAGAAGCAGACAATGGAAACAGATACCTAAACAAAACATAGATAATCCTCAAATTGTCAATAGTTGTTAATACTTTCGCGTTACTTTGAGCAATTTTTGTGCTTTCAAAATGCGCTTTACGAATAATGAAGCTGTTGATATGCTTGCGGTTTATTTTGAATGTCTTCAGAATGCCGCAGTAGCTAAAAGACTTTACGCATCTCGATATCCAAATCGGCTTCCTTGCGATGTAAGAGTTTTTCCACGATTAGTGGCGAGCTTACGAGCCAATGGTAGTTTTCGGCCTACAGTTCAACGGCAAAGAATTGGAAGAACACAAGAAAATATTAACCGTGTACTGGGCTATATTGAAAGAAATCCTCATGTTACCACAAGAGCATTATCCACTGAGTTGGGTATATCACGGACAACGATTCAAAATATTTTGAAGGACCATAGGTAAGTTCTAATGGCCATCAAAATATATAGGTATTCGTTTAAACTTTTTTTAATTACTTTAAGAATGCACCCATATCATGTCGTTCTGCGAGGAAGATTTTGATCGAAGGTTAGACTATTGCCATTGGATGTTAGGCATGATACGCGAGAATAGAGAATTTTTATTTCAAATTCTTTGGACCGATGAAGCCACCTTCAGTAGTGGCGGGAGAGTCAATCTGCACAATGTGCATTATTGGTCTGCAGAAAATCCCCATTGGTTGCGTGAAGTTCAGCGCCAAGGACATTGGAGTTTAAATGTATGGTGTGGCATACTGGGGGGCAGAATTATTGAGCAACCCTAAATGGCAGTTGGATGGTTGCCCAGTACATTTTGCTATTAATGTGCGAGAGCATATTAATGCAGCGTTTCAACAACGGTGGATTGAAAGAGGAAGTCTGTTTCCATGGCCTCCGCGATCGCCAGACTTAACTTGCCTCGATTTTTATTTATGGGGGCGCTTAAAGAACATCGTGTTTCGGATTCAACCTACTACTAGAGAAGATATGAAAAACTGGATTCGTAACGCAATACGTAACACGAGAGCCGAAATTGCAGCTGCAGTTTTGTCTAGTCATGAGAGGCTTCAGCAATGCATAGAGCGTGATGGTCAGCATTTCGAATATTTACGGGGGCATTAAAAACCTTCCTCCTTTAAATCGGTCCTTTTTAGGGCCACAACTTACATAATAGAAACATATCCAAAAAAATATAGTTAAAAAAAAATAAAAATTTAAGGGATTTTCGTATAAAGTTTTCTTTGGTCGATATTTTAGGTTAGGAACAAGATATCGAGATGCGGTTTTCGCAAGCTTGTTTAGGCATCATTTAGCTACTTGTTCATGAAAAAAAGTCATACAAATGCATTTTTTTGCGAAAATTAACCGTTTCTGTCGGAATGCCGAACAAAGTCCTCTAGCGACGACATGTGAAACTAACAAAACTTTAATTATTTTAACATTTGTATTATTTGTATTATTTTTATAGATACATCAAAAAGTGCCAAACAAAAAAAGTTCAGATTATCCTCGACTTTAAAGATCAGTTATTTTTTTATTAGGTTAATATAGCAGAATTCACAGAAACATCACTTTTTTAGATTAAAAATTGCAGTTACGCACCCTAGCGACCATTTCAGAAACTTGAAAATATTTTCCAGGTTTTTGTATTGGCCGTTTTAGTAATAACTTTTTCTTTTCCGCAAGCCTCTACGATTTATGGTTTCCCAGATACAGTACGTAGCATTCTTAGTTGACCACACCGTACATTGAATTAAGCTTACATTACACTTATATAGGTAACATAATATCAATTTAGCTTTTCAGTTTAAATAAGAAAAACTAATAAATTCAACATTTTTCAACTTTTACGCTTTGTATCTCGAAAACTGGTCATAGTATAGGATTTAAAATTCATAACTTTTAAGAGGCTACAACAAATAATGTATGCTGAAAAATGGTTACATTTAACCGAGGAAATTGTTGAATACAAGGTACTCATGGTTTTTGTACTTTTCTTAAAATACAAAAACTTTTATTAAATAAATCACCCTGTATATAATGAAGCTTATATATACAAATGTATTAATAGTATTAACTTTCTCTAAAATCAATTCGGAAGTACAGCGTTTTGAATTAAGTCATAAAACAAATAATTGTATACTGTGGCTCATTCTGTAAAACACCCTGTATAATAAATATTTCTTGTACAACATTTTATCGTCAAAGTACCATATTGGATAGTACCTTTTGAAAAAAATGGTTCCCTGAAGTTATACTGAAAATTGCGGGTTTCGGCAAAAAACTACCTTTATATATTTGTGAATCACCCTGTATTTATAAATATTTTGAATTGTATGTATTTACTAATGTATTACTTAAATATGCATTAAACGTATTTATTCAACAGAAATGTAATCTAGCTCTTAAGTTTGAAAATACTGGGCATTTTTCAACTTTAACGCCCTGTATCTCGAAAACTTGTCATAGGATTGACACTTTTGGTTACTAAAATTTAACTGGTCGCCATTTTTCCATTACTTGGGTGCGTGGTCCTTTATAGGAAAATGTAATTTGAGAGGTAGTTTAAACGATTTTGCTTTTACCAGACGAATCGCAGTTCAAAACATTTATACGGGGTGATTCTAGACCCAAAAATAATAAAAAAAGTTCATATAAACCCAGGTCCGGAAACGCTTCATTTAGGACCTACAGGGCGTGAAAAAATTTTATTTTCCTCGGTTGATCTGAGAGGTATCGACCAAGTATACCCTTTTTGCTTAGAACTGAAAAGGGAACAAACTAATTCAAACCGAACGTCAATATACCGGGTGGTAAAAAAGTTAAAGCAAATTAACTTTTAGCATACCATTGTAGACAGCGCCCTCTGCAGACAGCATCAAAATCAATAAAATATTTAAGTTTCTCGACCACAAAAACCCCCGTGCTCCAAATTTCAGGACCATATTCAAATTTGTTCGCAAAATATCTCCATAAAACCGACGAAAATAACATTTTTTCACACCCTGTAGGTCCTAAACGAAGCGTTTCCGGACCTGGATTTATATGAACTTTTTTTCTTATTTTTGGGTCTACAATCACTACGCAAAGTTTGTCCGTAGAGTTTCTGGACACCCCGTATAATTAATTTAAAAGGTTCATTATTGCGTGAATTCATTAAAATGGGGACGATATGTTTTATTATGGATTAAAAAATATACATTCTATTCATTTTAATTAATAATTAAACTTTTCATTATTCGTTTGAAAATTTTAAATAATTACTTTTCTGCTAAAACGCGCATTAAAATTCACTTATCTACTTTTACAGAAAATTTAAGTTCATGTACAAGAAAATTTGTAATTGAGAGATTAAAGAATTCACTCTTGTATGTAACTCCCTTAACACAAAGGATAATTAATCAAAGTCGAAAGCAGTGTCCAAAATACAGTTGTTAAGCATTTTCCAACAAAATTTGATTAAAGTTTACAAGAATGTATAGTTAAGATTTATTATAGAAATTTTTCGCTACTTTCAAAATTGTCGTTATTTCATAAGAATGACGTAAAGTTTCTTTCAAATTCCCGTTTACTTATTTGGGATTTAATTTATTTCGGTTGTCCTCATCACGTTTCCAAATATAGTAGGAGATATACGTGAAGTAGTTTATCTACATCCCAATGTTAGTGTGGGTTATTTAATGGGCGTTTACAATAATTGTCTTGCGGAATTAAGTTTACTAATAATTATTGATTTTAAATTGTGGGTGCTGTTTAACGGTTGCGAATTAAGTGTTTTTATAATTAAGCGTTTGACATTGACAAGTTCGGCCCTTACAAAACACACCTTCGCTTGCCTAAGATTAAAGTAAATTTCAAGGCACTAGATGAAGAAAATGTGATAATATAGGAGCGGCAAGTTTTATTTATGTCAGCATATCCTTAATAGACGTTGATGGATTTGGGAATATTGCAGTGAAGTATAATGGGCGTTTTCACAGACCACCAAGACTACTATTTAGTTGTGCACAACGTGACCCATTTTAGATACTTTTATTAGGCGTATCGACAGTTATACAGATTAGTCGAACGGTATCTGCTCGATTTTAGTGAAACAAAAATGTTAAAAAGAGTCACGTGTGCATTAGAATTAGTTTCAGGAAAATTAGGTATCGAAGTAACCTTGTCAAATATTTACAACATTTATATGAAAGTAAGGAAACGCCTACAGTGGCCACTATTTTGCGTACTACTTGTAATGATACTTCCGAAAAGCCTTTGTATGGGTTAAAAGTTTAAACTCGAGAGAGATTCGGACGAGGGAAGTTCCGGATTTTACTGTACGTTCGCTGTAAATCGATTTTGCGATAATCAAGTATAATTAAATTTGTTTAACCACATCAAGTTATGAAAATTAATATAACTTATTATTTTTAGTTTCAATTGAATGATTTAGGAAGGTGGGAGGGATGTGTAGCTCAGTAAGGGCTTACGGTCACCTTTTCCTTAGCCTTAATCTATTCTCCCCCATCGTCTTCCTATAGGATGGAAAGTCCAAAATTAAAAAAAAAGATGGTTTCTAGGGAAAAATACTGGACACAAAATCCTGTCCCGTTCGGATATCCGGGATGACTCGGTCATCGAAAGCCCTTACTTTCTAATCCATTACTGTAACATCCACGGTATCAGATCTAATCTTAATGCTGTTCACCAACGTCCTGAACAATTATAAACTAACATTTTGTTACTATCTGAAACACAGGTCTCCACTGAAAACTCTAATTCACCCGACTTGCAATTTCCCCAATACAATCTTACTTAAACTTTCGATTTAAAACCGCATTGTTCTATCGTTGCATTTGTAGGTCTCTCAATTACAGTAACTTTTAAGACTATCTTTTGTCTCAGTTTCCATCCACCACTAATCCTGCTGGTTATAGTGTATAAACATTTGCTATTTCATGTGATCTCATACAAATAATTTCTGAAACCACAAGAATCTTTTTTTTTTTTTTATGATTGTGGACCTGAACAGGCTAAATAAGGCCTACCGTGCTAAAGCACTCAGGAACACTTAGGAGGATGGATAGAGAGATAATGAATTGCCAATAGATGCCTATGAACAGCTACCTTAAATTTTCTCATATCATAAGTGAGAGGAAAACAGGAACTAGGGAGATCATTCCAGAGTTTAGAAGCCGTGTAGAAAAATGTGGATTGCGCCCGTTTGGTACGACAAGTGGAGATTTGTACTGCATACTGATGATGTGAATGAGCGAACCGAGTGTTTCTCGCAAAGATAGCCGGAGATGGTATCAAAGAATGTAATTCACCAGCACAATAGCCGTTGTAATAACGATAATACAAAGAAAGAACTGAAACCATCCTTCTATGCTCAAGGGACTGTATGTGAGAAGTTAAGGACGGGTCATTTATAAGCCTAATCGCTCTCTTCTGAATACGATCAACGACATCGAGAGCGTATTGGGGAGCACTAACCCAAAGGTGACAATTATATTCCAGATGAGGCCGAATTTGGGCCTTATACAGCAGAAGGAGTTGTCGAGAGGTAAAGTACTGCTTAGATCTGTACAAAAAGCCTATTTTACGAGCAGCTGTTTTGGTAGCTGACAGAAGATGGTCAACCCATGAGAGATTTGAAGATACAGTCATACCCAACAGAGTAATAGAGTCTGAAAATTTAAGAACTGAGCCATTCATACTTACAACAGGAAATGATCGATCTTTTTGGCGGACATAAGGCAACACTGAGTTTTGTTAGCATTAAATTTAACTAGATTATTGCTTCCCCATTCGAGAATACGTTGAATGTCTTTGTTGATTGAATTTGCCATTTCAGCTTTAATTTCTTGATTTGACATAGAAGGTGGATTATCACTATGAATAGACTGAGATGAACTACAGTGAAGAGTGCTATCGTCAGCAAAGCAATGGATGGGGTTAGTTGTTGAAGAAATAAGGTCGTTTATGTACAGCAGAAAAAGTGTAGGCGCTATAACGGATCCCTGTGGTACGCCCGTGTTAATGCTAACTTCTTTTGAAAAAAAACCATCAACTACGACACGTATTCGTCTTTTATCAAGGAAACTAGAAACCCAGTTGATGAGCGTATCATTTAACCCAAACGTGGTGAGTTTGGCAAGTAAACACTTATGCCAAACTTGGTCAAATGCCTTTGAGATATCTAAAGCGACTACAACTGTTTCACCGGACTGCTGTACTGTATTGTTCCAAACTTGGGTCACATATGAAAGAAGAACGACTTTGCCTAAACCCATATTGGTGGTCACTAAGGAGTTTGTTAGTTTCAAGGAACGTGAGCAGTTGCTGATTGATGGCTTTTTCCATGATTTTAGACAAAATGGAAGTGATGGCAATTGGTCTGTAATTTGAGGGATCGGTCTTATCACCTTTTTTGGGAATAGGTTGAACATTTGCTAACTTCCATGATGAAGGGAATTCCCCAGAAGATATAGAGATCGTATAGAGCTTAGATAGGACTGGTACTAGTTCGGGGGAACATTTCTTTAAGACAATAGCTGGGATACCGTCTGGGCCAGTCGCCTTATTGAGATCAAGCCTACTGATGATCGATTCCAAGAGCTTGTACCGAAAATGAATTGGTTTCATAACGTATGAAGAAGAGTTGGCTAGGGGCACATCTTTTCCAGAATCATTGAGACACGAGTTTGATGCAAAAAATCCACAAAACGTTGGCTTTGTCTACAGAATCAGCAACTACCGATCCGTCAATAGATGTCAGGGGGGGAAATGAAGATGTTCGAAAGTTTTTACTAATGGCTTTTGCTAAAGACCAAAATTTACGACTGCCTAAAGGAGATGTAGCTAGTTCATTGCATTTTCGTTGTTCGAACAACTTTTTAGTTTTAGTGATGACACTTTTGCAGATATTTCTAGCACCAACGTATTCTACATGACTGTCAACCGATTTATTAGATTTCCATTTAATGTAACATTTATTTTTTAAAGATATTGCATCAGAACAAGCCTTATTGAACCAGGGTTGAGAACGTGAATGAACTACACGGTACTGTTTTTTCGGAATGTATAACTCCATTCCCATGAGAATGACTTCAGATACTGAAAGAGCGATGTCCGAAGAAGAGGACGACTTAAAATAATATTCACGCCATGGAAAGATTGCAAAGAAATCCCGTAAATCACTCCATCGAGCTGACTTAAAACACCACAAGGTTCTATCGGTTTTGCGAACAACAGTGGAATTAGGTACAGTAGAAATGATTTTTATTAGACAATGGTCGGAAAGACCTAAAGGCGAAAGAACGGAAGTTTTATAAACAAGAGGGTTTGATGTAAGAAAGAGATCTAGAAGATGTGGAGTATGGTTAGGGTTATCAGGGATTCTTGTGGGTTCAGAAATCATTTGTGTGAGATCACATGAAATAGCAAATGTTTCTGCACTATGACCAGGGGGATCTGTAGTAGATGAAAATTGAAGCCAATTAGAGTTATGAACATTGAAATCGCCTACAAATGAGATATCGCAAGATGGAAACTGAGACAGGAGATAGTCAACTTTCATACTAAGGTAATCGAAGAAGTCTTGAAAGTTGCTGTCATTAGGAGACCTATAAATGCAACAGTAGAATTTCACAAAATTAGGACGAGAATGTTTAAACCAAATCACGTCAAAATTTTTATTTTCTAAGGAAGAAACCCTCTTGCAAGCAATTCTGTCCTTGATGTACGCACAAACGCCTCCTTTATATCGAAAGTTAGAGTGAAGATGGTATTGAGGAAATTGCAAGTCGGGTAACTCGGAGCTTTCAGAGGAGACTTGTGTTTCAGATAGAAACAATATATCAGGTTGTAATTGTTCAAGATGTTGGTGAATAGCGTTAAGATTAGACCTGATAACTTTAACCATACTCTACATTTCTTAGATCTCTGCCATACGTCAAACATACTTGTTCATAAAACTTCAATTCCCCACTCGGTTTATCTAACCATTGCCCAATAGAAATAACTTCTACTGTCCCTAGAACATTGTGGTGTGTACAGGGTGGCCAACTAAGGACGGCCGTCGGCCATATCTCAGGAATGGATTATAGCACAGGTTCGGAAAAAAAATTTTTATAACAAAAGTGGCCTCGAGAAACGCCTGGAAATTATTTTGAGAATTGTAGGTCCACCGCTAGAGGGCGTATTTGACAGTTAAAATTATAAAAAGCAAAATTTATTCAATTAAGGGGCATATTAAATATTATAATCAGATTCCACGACAAATTCTGCATATTTTTTATTTGACAAGTTTTAGTCTATCTCTTCAAATAAGGGGTGGGGGAGAGTGGGAACCTTGTTACGACAAAATGCCTTTAATTCATGTTCTGCTTGACCGATTTTAATAAACTTGATGTTGTTTGAAAGAGATTTTGTTAAACAATAGAAAATTTGAAGCAATCTGATGAATAACATAAATGCTAGAGGGCGCTGTTTAATATTTTTTTAATATTGTGTTTTCTCTTTACCATTTTAAATGGAAGCATAAAAATTTAAGTAGGTCTTTAAAAAGTAGACTAAATTAGTAATAAAACAGTGAAAACTGCAAGTCGATATCTTTTTCCTATCCTGAGATATCGTAAGAAACAGGTAAATGGCGGGAATTGTTCTTCCAGCGTCTAGTAGGCTAGTTCGCGTTAACGGAAATTATTAAATTTAGCCTGGATGAAAAGATCTTACATTGGTCTGCAATAATTTAAACTGTTATCATACTAATGTTATGGTTGCCGCTAGATTACCTAAATGTAATGCTGTCGCTACTGACAATCAGAACAAATTATAAAATAATAATGTGATAAATCTAACAATTCAAACCTTAAATAATAACTACGTAATTAGTGTCGCCCTAGATGTTCGAAATGTCGTCCATCATTTTCAATGCATGAAATCAATCGCTGACGGGTGGTGGGAACAGCAGTTTCAATTCTGCCCTTGAAATACTTCGTATTGTCTGTCGTATTCTTTCAATCATGTCAGCTCTTGTTGTGGGTCTATCGGCATAAACCAGATCTTTTATTCGCCCCCACAAATAAAAATCTAAACAAGTTAGGTCTGGAGACCTTGGTGGACAAATAAATAAACTTCCACGTCCTATCCACCTTTGAGGGTATGATTGATCTAAGAAATTCCGAACATCTCTAGAATAATGTGCCGGGCACCCATCATGTTGCAAAAACATGTCACGAGGAATCGCCAAGGGTACGTCTTCTAAAAGAAGTGGCAATTCGTTGCTTAAAAAATCTAAATATCTTTCTCCATTAACAGTCTCATTAAAAAAAGGCCCAATTATTTCTCCACCTAGAATCCCGCACCACACATTTACAGACCAACGACCCTGACGTTGGACCTCCTGCATCCAGTGGGGATTCGTTTCAGACCAGTAGCGCATATTATGCCGATTTACACTACCATCACTATGAAAAGTAGCCTCATCTGTCCACATAATTCGTGAAAGTATTTCAGGATCGTCGTGTATGATATTTCAGAGCCAGTTGCAAAAATCCAACCTGGTATCGAAATCTTGAGCATTCAAACTATGGTGTAGGACCACGTGATATGGGTGCAATCTAAAATAGTATATATTATAAAGTAATCAGATCAATAAGACACATTGAAGTCCTTCGTTGTTAGTAAACGAAAAAGGACTTTAAATGCATCAACTCTCGTAATGTTATTACGAATTTTTTTCGCCCGGCCTCTCATTATTTTTTATTATTGGTGCCTTTTTACTTTACTTTGCCTCACTTAATTATCATGTTGTTTGTTAAAATCTATTCACATAGCATAAGATAATTACATTCAATAATTTGTGTTTTATTGAAACTGGACATAAAATGGCGACAAAAATCCATTAGTCATGTTGTCACAAGTTAACTTTGATGTAATGACATAGTAATGAGATGTAATGAGAAACATATAACGACAAACTAAAAAAATTAAAACATTTTTATCATTATAATACCGAATAAAACATGTCACCTGTGTTCTCGTAAAATATTTTGGACGGTGGTTCGACATATACCCAAGTCTCTAGCCATAGCTCTGGTGCTTGAATGATGGTTAACATTTACATAAGTTAAAACATCAATAACATTTTCCTCTGTTCTACCTCTGCGTTGTCTTCGGTACACAGGGAGTTTCACATTTTCAGTAGTAAGCACACGGTGTGCGAGTCGGAGAAAAACTCTTCTGCTGTGATGCCGTCTGTTTGGGTACTGTAGTGCATACAATCTAGCAGCAACGGTTGCATTTCTCATACATTCAAAATAAACTGTCAACATATCAAATGCTTCTTCATTTGTAAGAATCATTTCGGTACGAAAAGATAAAGAAAGTCTATTAAATGCAACACGATGTATAATTTTTGACATATGCGTGAAAATCATAGCTTGCTTCTTTTCAACAGGGAATTTATTTTATATCTTACATGGCCCTCTTTACTAATTTTGTTGTCATCATTGAATCGTAATTCATATTTTAATCTGTATTTGTTGTTGCTGGGCAAATATCGGTTTTTATTGATATTTTATGCTTTTGATTTACTAACACATCACTTGAAAACAAATATAACATTCTTATATAATTAAAAAAATGTTAGATTTGTCACATTATTATTTTATAATTTGTTCTCATTGTTAGTAGCGACAGCATTACATTTAGGTAGTCTACCGGCAACCATAGCATTAGTATGATAACAGTTTAAATTAATGCAGACCAATGTAAGACCTTTTCATAATTTCCGTTAACGCGAACTAGCCTACTAGACGTTGGAAGAACAATTCCCGTCATTTACCTGATTCTTACGATATTTCAGGAGAGGAAAAAGATATCGACTTGCAGTTTTCATTGCTTTATTACTAATTTAGTCTACTTTTTAAAGATCTACTTAAATTTTTATGCATCCATTTAAAATTGTAAAGAGAAAACACAATATTAAAAAAATATTAAACAGCGCCCTCTAGCATTTATCTTATTAATCAAATTGACAAATTTTGTATTGTCTAACAAAAGCTCTTTCAAACAACATCAAGTTTATTAAAATCGGTCAAGCAGAACCTGAATTAAAGGCGTTTGCTCGTAACAAGGTTCCCACTCTCCCCCACCCCTTATTTGAAGAGATAGAATAAAACCTGTCAAATAAAAAATATGCAGAATTTGTCAAGGAATCTGATTATAATATTTAATATGCCCTTAATTGAGTAAATGTTGAAACTGTCTAATACGCCCTCTAGCAGTGGACCTACAATTCTGAAAATAATTTCCAGGCGTTTCTCGAAGTCACTTTTGTTATAAAATTTTTTTCCCGAACCTGTGCTATAATCCATTCCCGAGATATGGCCGACGGCCGTTCTTAGTTGGCCACCCGGTACAGTCATCTAAATGGAGCGATTTACGGAATTTATTGCTCTTTCAGTATCTGAACTCATACTCATGGACATGGAGTTATACATTTCCAAAAAAATCGTATAGGCCACTTTGGTTCCCAGCCCTGGCTTATTAAGGCCTGTGCTGAAGCATTCTCTTCGAAAAACCAATGTTATACCAAATGGAAACCTATAAAACGGTCAAGAGTCGTGCACACAACATTGATGCTAGAAATACTAAAAGTGAACAACGAAAATGCAATGAACTAGCTACCTGTGGTTTGGGCAGTCGTAAATCTTGGCCTTTAGTTAAAGCCATGGGTATAAACTTTAGTGCATCTTAATTTCCCCGTGGCATCCTTTGACGGAGCTCAATCTGTAGACAAAGCCAATCTTTTTGTGGATTTATTTGCATCAAACTCGTATTTTAATGATTTTGCTCCAAGTGAATCTCTTTTTTATACGCTACGAAACCAATTTATTTTCGATACAAGCTCCTAAAATCGGTAGGCTTGATCCGAGACAGGATCTCAGCTATTGTCTCAAGAAAATGTTCTCCCAAACTAGTACCAGCCTCTATTAAATCTCTATGTCTTCTGGGTAATTTATGTTATCAGGAAGTTGGCAAATGTTGAACTTATTCCCAAAAAAGACGACAAGAACGATCCCACTAACTACCGACCAATTGCCATCGCGTCCATTTTGTCTAAAGTCGTGGAAAAAGCCATCAATCAACATCTAATATCTTTCCTTGAATCTAAAAAGCTTCTTAGTGACTAATAATATGGCTTCTGGCAGGGCCGTTTAACAGGTTTTCTTTCCTATGTGAGCCAAGTTTGGAACAATACATTGTAATAATCCGATGGAACAGTTGTAATCGCTTCGGATGTCTCAAAAGCGTTAGCCAAATGGCATAAGTGTTTAAGTAAAAGTAAAAGACGAATACATGTGGTAGTTGATGGCATTAAGGAAGGCGTGTCACAAGTATAATTAATTGCTCCTGCACTTTTTCTGCTATACGGGGTGTCCCTTTTTCGTTTGCGAGCAAAGATAGAAAGATGCGGTTTTCGCGACCCTGGTCTACTTTTCCGTGAAACGAAAGATACCACAAACAGAATTGTCATAGTCCCCTTAGTATTTGAGATGCAGGGCGAAATTCAAAATTTGCACATTTTAAGCACCCCTCGTAACTGCTTTGCCGTGTAATTTATCGAAATGGTGAAAAGCGAATTTTATCCAGAATTTTCCGTAGAATTTAGTGACGTGCATAGTTTTCCCCACAAAAAGT
Source organism: Vesta saturnalis (assembly GCA_036346205.1). Lineage (NCBI taxonomy): Eukaryota > Metazoa > Arthropoda > Insecta > Coleoptera > Lampyridae > Vesta > Vesta saturnalis. The sequence continues at coordinate 4,611,142 of JARFJB010001987.1, forward strand.
TAGTTTCTTCGCAATAAGCCAAAGTTTTATTTTTTTTTTTTTGGAATGCCCTGTATATTTTTTTATTATATAATAGAGCTTACACTACACTCAGTTTTCAAAAAATATATAGTGTGTGGAATTTCTTTTGCATTATTAACCTCAAAAATGAATGTTAAGTTAATTTAACATCTTGACGATATAGTTGGCCGTGAAAAACCAAGGTTAAGGGTTAGGAAGTTTTCGCAAAAACAAAATTAAAAAGGAAACATAATAACTACAAATATACAAGCCTAATATAAATTACTAAAAGAGATATTCGAACTGATTACCATTCTGTCTTATACATGTTTCACACACTCTTCCAATTCGTTCTATAACATTAAGTACAATGAAAGAGTGATCGTGTAAATGTCTGAAAGCATTTCTAACTGCATTTGTCAAACGTTCAATGTTATCATATTGAGTTTGGTATATTTTTGCACGCTTGTCTGTTAGAAAATATACATGTATTTTTATTAAACATATTTGTCACAACTAAATTTTACCTGACGATGGCCTTTTTAATTCGTTTGTTTTTTAATATAATCATAAGGCGGAAACAATTGTAGTTAGTTAAATAGATTTTGTGGAGCAGATTTTGGGTATTTTTATTTTTATTAAATGTTGGTATATTTTATTTTACAAGCAACCCCATAAAAAGAAATCTAAGGCTGACAAGTCCGGAGACCTAGGAGGCCATCTTATCGGCCCATTAATGCAATCCATCTATTACCAAAATTGTTTTCCAAAAACGGGCGTATAATTTGCGCAATGTGAGATGGTGCTCCATCCTGTTGGAAATGAATTTGATTCAAGCGAGCTGAAGGAATGTAATGTAATAATTCAGGCATAACCGCTTCTGAAATGTCCCAATATCTAGGAGCGGATAAGTTCTCTTCGAAAATGTAAAATTTTATTTTTGATCCTAATATAAAGCAGGAAACGTTTAGTCCAAATCGCCCTTGTTGTCTTTAGGGGAATATTTGGTGTTGATTTCCTTGAGACCAGAATCTGCTATTGTGCCTGTTTAAAGCACCTGAATTGCCCCGTCTCACCATATGACATTTCTTCACAACTATACGAGGGCAGTTTGATAAGTCAGTGACTTTTTGAATTTCTTACGCAGTAATTTGAAATGCAACCCTGCTTCCGACAGTTGTCATCTATTAGTAGGCTACTGTCAAATTTTGTGTTTGACAGCCATTGAAAGCAGACAACCCGTGAATTTTAACGAAAATGGAAAAAAGTGAATTTCGTGCGCTGATTAAACATTATTTTTGCATAAAAAACCAAGGAAAGGCTGAACCATCAATTTCAATGGTTAAGAAGTGGTTTACTGAGTTACGTTGTGGTGTACCAACACAAATGACGCTGAACGTTCAGGTCGCTCAAAAGAGGTCGTAACGCCAGCAATCGTCGATAAAATCGATGGAATGGTATTGGACTATCGGAGAATGAAAATGCGTGAGGTGGATAAGGCTGTAGACGTCTCAACTGAGCAGGTACATCACATTTTATATGAATATTTGGACATGAAAGAGCTATCCGCGCGATGGGTGCCACAATTGCTCACACTCGACCATAAGCGCAACCGTGTGACCATTTCAAAAGAGTGTATGGCGATGTTAAGATGTAATCCAAACGAGTTTTTTGCGCAGTTTCGTTACCGTGGATCCGTCACAACACACCAGAGACCAAGGAACAATCAAGACAGCGGATTTCTCCGGGTAAACGTGCACCAAAGAAGGCCGAGGTCACAGTTTTTTGGGACGCACGTGGTGTCATTCGCATCGATTACCCCGAAAAGGTTAAAACGATCACAGGCGAATATTATTCAGAGCTTTTGGATAGATTTGATACTGATTTGAAGCAGAAAAGGCCGCATTTGGCGAAGAAAAAGATGCTGTTCCATCAAGACAATGCACGCATGTATACGAGTGTAGTCATCATGGCAAAGATCCATAAATTGGGTTACGAACTGCTACTTATCCAGAATATCTCCAGATTTAGCCCCCTGTGACTATTTCCTGTTTCCAAACCTGAAGAAATGGCTGAGCGGTCGAATGAAGATGTCATCACTGAAACAAACGCCTATTTTGAGGGATTCGAGAAAACCTATTATTTGGAAGGAATAAAAATTGGAAAAACGCTGGAATAAATGCACAGAGCTAAAAGGAGACTAGGTTGAGAAATAAAATTATTATTTGCCGAAAAAATATCTTTTATTCAAAAATTCACTTATCAAACTGCCCTCGTATTTAACATGTTTAAGTACCAATGGCAAGATATTAACCTAGGTTCAGCTTCGCCAGGATGTAGACGTTGAATAAGCCTAAATTTATATCGTTTATAGTTACAAGTATTCTTTGGATTCTTGTTTTCGAAACTGCAATACTACTTTATATAGTTCTACAAGAACTTATAGGATTAGCCTCCACACTGGCTAAAATGGTAACCTTATCATTCTCTCGATTTTCTTTATTATATTTTTTTTTTGGCCTGGGCTTAGAAAATGATTCATAATTAATCAAATTCCTTTTAAATCTATATAACGCGTAAAGTTACTTAATAATCAAAATTAATACCAAGGAAACTACATTTACTTGTTAAAATACAAATTTATTGCTGCGCCAGGGTTTCATTACTCTGACTAAAGCAAATCAGCATATCATATTTTTCAAAGTATTCAAAATTTTGATTTTTGCCATATTTTGCACAATGAACAAACAATACTATTGTTGCACAAAAATAATTTTAATCAGATTTGACAGGTTAATTACGTTTAGAATGAGACTAGGCTCAGACTACTTAGATATGAACGTAATGGAATTGTATCTCAGGGTACACAATGGTTGCATATTTTTGTGATCGGCAGTTGTATGTTACTTGTGATGTTCTACTCCGTTTTGCTAAGTGTCTGTACAAAAGAATTCAAATAACTAGACAACTAATTTTATTTACAAAAACGTTGTAATATAATTGGTATCTAAGAGTGCAGGCATTTCTATGCATTGAAATTAATTATACCAATCTTAAGCAAAATTGCTTATGGTTTAAAAATAGTCGCCTTCGACGGGATAATTTTAAAATATTGATGAGCTCGAAAAAATTTCCGGAAATAATTTAACCTCTTGTGGTATTATTAGTCAAAATTTCATACCTCTACTTTAAACCAATAAGATGCCTTTACCTGCCCTACACCTGAATTATAAGGTTAGCGTTAGGCCACCCTTATTATAATACAAATTCAAATTTACCTTCATGGAGGCCAGGGGGAAAAGCCCAATTGCCTATCCTCCAAGGGCTGAAGCCTTAATTAGGGGTAAAAATGTCACGTGACCATCCCCACACCCGTCCTCTCACCCTAAACACTGGGGTGGACTGCCAAAAAGGCCTTAATTAGGAGTGAAAATACCGCCAAGGGTAGAAAATTCCTTCAAGGGGTTGAAAATCGCCTCCGAAAAGAAGCCGACCCCAGCCAAAAGGTCACAAATTAGGGGTAAAAATACCATCGAGGGTTGAAAATTCCGTCAAGGGGTTGGAAAAGGGACCCCGAAAAGAAGCCGTCAAACTAGGGGTGGGAAATGGGCACGGCCACCTGAGCGTGACTTCCCCTTCTCCATTTTGTCCTCAGTTGAACGCATTAATTTAACATAAAACGCAAATGGCACAATTTGTTTAATTGTGAATTAACAAAATTACATTTGAAACGCAGGATTTACATACATAACAAAATCTAAATGTTCTTTGAATTCTTCTAACATATCCTTCTTTCTTAATGTTGAATAGGAAGTTGACGAATTAATTAGATCAGTGTATTAAGACATATATGTAATAATATTATTTTGATACAATTTTGTTAAAATATATTCTAGGTATAAGGCCGTATTTATTTGACATCTGCAGCAGACTTTCTTGGTTTTCTTAAACAAGTCATTCGATCATAACAACTCCTTTTTCACAATCTTTGGTTAAATTAGTTAAATATATTAAATTAGGATGGCGTATTTGCAATATTTACATAAATTGTACTTTTCAAAGCACAGAACCGTTTAAACAAAAATGATAAATCAACATATGCCAACAACAATAATTTGGCTTCTTGGCAACTAGTGAAATTAATTTAAAAGGAAAAAGGAAAAGACCACGTTTCTTTTCATTTCCTTCCCTAGGGGAGGGCAGACTACTTGAGCTTTCCAAGCACCTTCAGCCACAATCATGGATTTCCAGCATACATGCATACATTACGTACGCATGCATGGTTGAAATAAGGATGGGTGTGGTCTGGATAGGATCGGAAGTAACGGAGTTAGGATTCTTAGGGGGGAAATACTACCCCAACATTCGCCTAAATAGCCGCACATGGTGTGCATATATGCACTGACCACCTCGCTACATGCGTATGAGGAAAACCCCCTGAAAAAACCTCATATAGGGTAGACGGTAACGGATTCAAACCCATTACCTCTCGAATGCTAAGCAGGTGATGTTAACATTACTCTACTAGCTAGGTAATTGATTTAAAACCTCAGGTTTAATTTACAATTTTATTCCAAATTTAGGTGTGAAATTTTCTTGCCGCATACTACACGAGCGTAAATTATTCATGGAAATAATTTAAGCTCTTGTAGTGCTATAAGTGATAATTTCGCTAACTATTGATTTTGCTTTAAAGCTATGGCCACTTTGCATCGTTCGAGCCCATTAATGGTTGTGACAATGTATTTACAAACATTTGTTACGCCCAAAATAACGCTAAATTTGTTACCAAATGCCTTGGAATCGGACCAATGGTTATCTTTTGTTATTTCAAACTAGAATTTAGGAACTTTTTGAGTCCACAGTAAAGATATAGATGGCGATCACGATTGACAACGTGTCGGGGAAAGGTTTACCAGCCTGGTAGTAAAATATTAATGCGATTCGGTAGCATTTAAAATACAAATTACCGGAATCTTTCGATCATAGTACAAAATGAATTAAATAAAGATGTGTGTTCTAACCCTTATAATGACTGAACTAACAACAAAAGGAATCTGTTAGCAATCAGTGAGATACGTTTAAACATTAGATCCGTAACGACCCACGAAAATAATCGTTCACTGTAATAAAATAAAACCGCACATAATAGTTTATCAAGTATAGATTGAGGGTTCCCTAAAGAGGCTTCATTATAGATTTAGGTCATTTGGTCTATGTGCAAAAAGGTAATTGATTTGTTGTAAATTAATAAAAACAACTAGTTTACAGTATATAACATATTAATTATGAACACAAAAGCAACTGTCATTGTTGCAAAAATGCGTAGGTGGTTCGGTACGTGTATATGTTTACATTTTGATTTGAGAAGGAAAATATCATCTATCAAGCTTTATGTGATTGATGAGGGTTATAATATGCCTGAATCATAATACGGAATTGTTTGCATATGCAAACTTATAAGATTATAAAGGATATGAATACTCAACTATTTTTGACTTTTGCCAAAAAAAAAAGAGTTTTTATTAGTATTTAATTAGTAAACCACAATAAACAATAAAATTTAGATTAAACACCTACTGATAAAATCAGTAATTAGTTTCTCTTTTATAATTAAAGAAAATTCAAAGAACTTTCCTTTAAAAGTTCATTGTTTTCATTTTAGAAGTGGCAACACGAAGGAGAAAATCTTGACAAGAGGAGCTTTAAAAACCAAACTTTAGGACGGTACCAATTATTATTATTTATTCATAAAACGATTTTTTCCAAATACCTTTTTTGTTCACTGCCTTTTTTTAATAACCGTTAATTTTCCATAAAAGTGCCGAGTTGTACAAAAAAAACTAAAGCTCTCTTAATAAGCTTTAATTAAAAACGAATTTTATCCTAAACTTCTAATGAGTTATTAGATAATCGCATTGAAAGAGAATATGATCTTCAGACTACATTTGTGTCCTATTTCAGTGATATATTTCATTGTTTGCGTCTTCTTTTGCACTTTACTTCTGACATAAAATCTATAAGGTTGTTTACTACTTTAGTAGAGCCTTACTGTTTTGTATTCTAAGAGATCACAACATTCTAATTGAAAACTCCTCAAATAATAACTTTTTGTTACATTCAGAATGTTAATTTTTTATGCACTAAATTTGCATTTATCATTTTACTGTTGACGCTGACATTTCGTACGGATTTAAAGCGAAAAGTTACATTTAATTTAAGGAATACTTTTATGTCGCCGTTCAACGAAGTTGAACTAATTTAACTAAATTTAAAAGGGCGAAAATCGATGGCAATTTATTTCCGTAGCAATAAGCACTTTTAAAGCTTTAAGCTGTACTGTGTGAATGAAAGAAAACAATCGATTTCGGTTTCAATTTAGAAAGTTAGAAGTTATAAAGTAAACGTAAAAAAATTATACTTCATCGTGAGTTTGGTGATTCTCTTTTGGGACCAACTTCAAAATGGGTTTTCGATTTACAAAAGTTTACCAAATGAAAGATCTCTTGATAGTTACTTATAAGTTATAACAGAATTGGATTGATGTTATAATTGATTTCAAAATTACAATTTATTACTTGTAAACCGGTTGTTACCATCATAGGGTTATAGCCTTACGTTGGGCGCCAAATTTTACTGGGTCTACCAGTTGCAATAGTTAAATAGGTACTATTAATTTATTTTAAATATTTTCATGTTGTTGTTTGGGCAAACCTAACTATATTTAACTATAAAAATGAGGAGGAGAATTGTTTATGATACGTTATTTTATTATTTATTTAACATAACAAACAGGACGGAATATAAAGGAATATAACAAAAATTAAATGATATAACGACAAGATAAGAACTAACAGAGTTATGTTTACTTTTTTATATGTTACAACTTACTTATGATAGCACAAATAAAAATTATGCTCATAATACCTCAAGAAATAAAATTGCGTCGATAATAAAATTTTAGAATTAGAATTATTTGAAAAATCTAGAACACTGGAACTGTGTGTAACAAACAAAATACACCCACATACCACACAGAAATTCAAAAAACATCGTTTCAATAGCTAGGCCATTATCATCAGCGGTGATTAGCTTTTTTTCATCGTCGACCGCTGATGATGATAGCTTAGCTATTGAAACTCGTTCGGTGATTTTTAATTTTTGTGTGCTGCGTAGGTGTATTTTCTTTGTTGGAATTATGTGCACAATAATAATTGAAGAACTAATATTGTGCACATAATAGTAATTCTGCATTACATTTACGTACATTACAATAATTCAGATTAAAAAGTGTGTGCATAATAATTCGAAATTAAAATTATGCTTCTCTATTACTCCCTCGTATATACCGAGTTGGTTAGACCTGTGGCATTACGATCTAATTAGCGTTCTAGAGCTGATCGGTTCGATTTCAGTTACCGTCTACCTTGTATGAGGTTTGTTCAGGTTTTTTTCTCATATACACATTCTTGGTCATATTTTCCCCATTAGACCCCTAACTCCATTCCTTCTGATCGTATCTTGACCGCACCCTTAATCCCACCACGCATACACACGTAACGTATTTATGCACACTAGGAATCCATCCATGTGCCTTAGTATACTGTACAAAGATTAGCATTTTTTAAGTTTAATTTAAATGGGCATTTTACAAAAATCCACACAGGTGGCTCTGACAGGAGTTCCTTGACTTCTGCCCTTTATTTCAGGACTCGTCAGCTTATTGTGTACGCCCTGGTTGTCTCACACCCCGTCTGTAAAGTTGAGTTCCTGTAGCATTTCACTCAAGCCTCACACTGCAAGTGTTCTGAAGTCTTCCGGTTCTATTTGTGGATACCCGAAAATGGACGGAATGTACATAATGGTTTCAAGTTCTTCACTGCAGAATCTACAAGTGAGGTCACCTGTTGGTTTTCATATTCTTTCAAGGTGTACTTTAACAGTCGTTTGTCCTGTTAGCGCTCCCGTTAGAGTTCTACGATTCAGTCCACTTGACCTAAGTAATTCTGAAGCTCTCTTTGAGCAAGGACTATCTATGAAGGCCTTTCTGTGTGGTCTATTAATCCAGTAGTTCGTGTGCTGTTCCAGTATCCATTCCTCGATTATCTGCGGCCAGCATTACGTGTTACTCCTAGAGCATGTTTTAGTCCGTAGAACGGTCTTAGTGCCCCGGTCTAGCAAGTGCGCCTGCTTCTTCGTTTCCTCCGATGTCCCAATGACCTGGAACTCATTGTACGGTGACGTTGTTACGTCCCGACGCGTTATTGACTTCTTCGTAGCATTGATAGCTCGATAGAGCTTTTAAGGCTGCCTGGCTGTCTGATAGTATCAAGATGCACCTATGTACAGCGCATTCTTTTATATTCCCGCGTATATCTCCGTTTGAAATAAGGTAGCGTATTTTCCTAGCGAGATTGTGATTCTCTCGGTTGAAGTTGCGCAGTACACACCCCCTCCAACAACTTTGTCGGTTTTGACCTGTCAGTGTATCAGACCAGTCTCCTAGCAAGAAATTCCTGGCTTTGCCTGCACCCAATTGCTGTTAGTTATCCTGGAGATTGTGGTTTTCAAATTAGTTGGTGCCATGTGGTTTGCTCCCATTTCTATTATGGAACCCCAATGTTTTCAAGTAACTTCCATTGCAGCGGTAGGCGTTGATCTCATTGCCTCCGTAATTCCTGAAAGTCTCTGTACCTTGCAAGTTCTAATTTTGTTGTTTCCTAACTAATCTGATGTATAGCCAATGTGCCACTTGCTTTCAGTCCCCACATTTTATCATAAGTGCATATAATCGTCGCAAGTACGATATCTGCCTTTTTGATGACTTATTGTCTGGTCGGCGGGGAAGTGATCTATCTTTATTTTATCGTTAGTACTATACATTTTGTTCCCCCGCTTCCTTTTACACCCAATCGAAAAATGTCCGTTCACCACATGCAGTTAAATGCCTCATATTCTAGATTATAATATGGTTTTTTATTTGTTCCTGTAGTGTTCTGTTTATTGAACTTTCTGTTGGAACCTGTTGATTCCTTCCCCAAACCAGACAGTCTACTGTTATTCTTTTTAGACAATAGTACTATCTAGTGCTTTGACCACGGACCTTCGTAGCTTGTCTCAAACTAAAGAACAATACTTCAACTTCAAATTGTTTCTGCTATGTTAGTTTAACATATTTGAAAGCCAGTTATGGTAACTAAATAGTATCTGGGCAAAGATTAGTAAGAACTTTAATACATTAAATATTATTAAACCGCTTTTCTTCCTTTCGTAAAAAACGTTACGCATAAAATAGAAAAAATATTATTTGGTCATAGTCTGTTTTCAAACTTACAGGAAAAGTTAAAGAACATTTAAGATTACTTAAAGATGTTTCAAATCCTTTGTTAACTTTCAGGGGACATAACATCTTGTCTCGTTATTACGTTCGCTTACAACGAGAAGCTATTGAGATATACAAATAACGTCAACAAGCAAGCATCTTGAAATTAAAAAAAAAGCAAAACAGTGTCGTAATTTGATGGTTAATGTTTTTTGATGTGCTTTCCCAGACTTTGAAGTAAATTCCTTACCAATGAAATGCTTAGTCATAACAGCACTGCAATGATTTAATATATACTATCAAAATTAAAATAAGATTAAAAGTATACATTCTATTATCATTGTATCGTAACAATTACAGTTTTTAAGTAGCAACGAAAATCTTTTCTTTGTCAGGTTTGTTATGATTTTCCTAGACCTCTAATTGATATGTTGTGAACTATCGTATGATTTTTTTAAATTTTTCTTTATACTGGCATTGTAATGTGTTAAAATTTGCTTTTTGATTGTGGAGTTGTTCAATGCTAGAGGATGTTCTTATTTACGATTTTCAATGCGGTTTAATGTTTTAATTTATTCAAGTTCTACCTAATCTAGATTCCATTGTTAGGTATATAATATGTTTAAATTATAAAGCATTCTATTTAAGTGCGTTTTCATATTTTATGAACTTGTCATTACTACTGACAACGATAACTGTATTTGTTATTCAAACGTCTTAAATTTTGTAGAGTTTATCCTAAAATACACGATTTAAAATCCAAAAAGGTAAGTATTTATAACTATGAGCTTAAATCGTGAAAGTCTACATTTTCGTATTTGTACTTTTTGTTCACAACTAATAGTGTTTTGTTCTTTATAGTGGCGGGGCATCTGTGAATACGCAATCGGTACAAGAATTTGTGGTTGTTCGACATCAACATGATGTAAAATGTGTGATTGGTACAGAAAATGTCGATAAAGGGATCCCAAAGGTCAACATCCCGTGAAAGTGGTTCTAATGCGGTACACGATACGAAATATCTATCGTTGCTACCGTTGACAAAGTCGTGCTAAAAATCAGGTTTGGTCAATTTTGCCCACGTATGGTGATCTCAACAACCACACCTTTATAGAAGACGGTGTCCCGTCTAATTCGCAATTACTGCACACGAATGGATTGATAATCATTTTCTGGGACGTTGGTTGGTTCGCCACGATCCATTGACTAGCTAGCATGGAGCTCTGACCGTCACCATTCGAATTCTCTTTGTGAAGATGGACAAAGGAGGAAGTTTATTGCACCAAGCCACGATATAACAGATTGGATGTTCTCACAAACGTACTATAAGAGTTTCTGTTAAAGTCGGTTCAGAATATTCCCAAAAGGTTAAAAAATTGGTTAAAAATGCTGGAGCTAATGTGGAATGTTCCACATGAAAACGATTTGTAGCATTTTTCTGTTCATGATCAACGTTGTTTTACTACGACAGACTATGGAAACATGCAATTTTCAATACTCACTTGCTTATCGTCCACCCGGAATAAAAATGATGTACAAATGTTCGGAAGGCGCACACCTTCCGTTAATTTAATTGAAATTATAGTAAAAATTTTGACAGTTTTGTTGTGTGGAAGGTTTTAACAGATAAATTAAATGTTTTTTGCCGAATAATTAGAAATAACCTTTAGTTTGAGGCCGTTTACAATTTGGTTAAGTTAAGTGATTAAGCATAAATTGGCTCTCCATGGGTTTGTGCATGCGATTAAACAAATCAGTTGGAGTTTCTTCAAATCCGTTTTTATCAACCAAACATGTGCACATCCTATTTCTATCAACGAAATTTTTAATTGACAATACGGGTATCATGGAGCTTACAAATATGAATTTCATTGACCTTGGCACATGACTCATTCTTCACAAATTGAGGCTAAGGCCACTGCCTATATCATCGAATACAGGATAAACGACTACCCTAATTCTTAAACAGTATTTTAGATAAATGGTAGCATACCAGCTAAAGCTGTACATGCACTACCTATTTTGACCTCAGTCGGGCAATCTCTATTGCGTAAAAGCCAACTCTTTTATGTCGAGTTTCACGCTCATTGTTGGGTAGGACACCATGCCTAAAACTTAACAAGAAGCACGAACAATTACACATTTTGTGGAACAAAATTCTCCGCTTGTGTTCTACTTTCGACCTTTTTGCAGCTTCTGTACTGTGTTACTTCAAACTACGTGGCGCCTCGGCTACCTACGTGTTGCATGATCACACTACCCACGCATCCAGTGCACTGATGAGCTAGACGATTCTCTTTCTTTATTTGACTTGTAACGAATGCCGGACGTATGTTTAACTGTCACTTTGAATACGTTACAAACTAAGCCCTTAAACCTATTTAATTGAAGCTAATTCACGTTAATTTGCCTATACCATGCAATAACCATAGCGAACGTACGATATTGCTTTCTACTGTATGTAACAGGGCCTATTTTGTATCTGTGGCTCTCACAATATCGTAGAACGATTGTTATCATCTGTAGAGGACTAGTATATATGTTGGTAATAATAAGCCTTTTCAGTAGTAATAGTAGGCGCCATAAACTTTATAAAATACAACTCTGAACTTCAAAAAAGGGAGTAAAGAGAGAAGGGAGTTTAAAGAGAAACTTTCAATTAGCACATATACAAAGATACAAATAAATCAAAACGAGAAATTAAGTATCCAGTAAATAATAATTTTGAGTTATCCAAACTATTGTTTTATCGAATCCTATCACGGATATTACTTTACAAAACGAGGCATCAAAAATAGATTACCGAAATTTTAATTCGGCAGAAAGCAGTAACGCATTAAAGTAATTCGTTATTTCTAAACGCTATTGTTTACTCACCACCATAATTGTAAGTAAAACGAAAAAATGTAGACCATTGAGCTCAAGGGTGTAAACACTAGATAGATAGACACAATTACAATAGAATTTACATTAAAGCTCTTTATACATAATTTCAACTGAAGTTGAGACACCAAAGACGGTACAAGACTCACTGTCATATTTTGCCAATGTAAACTGCCAGTTAAAGCAAATCAGTAAACAATGGCTAACAGTTATTATATACACTTTACACACATTTATGAATAGAGAATATCTAAGTAAACTTTGTAAGAAATTCTTTAAAATTTTCTTTAACGTACAAAATTAATAATCAAATAAGTCAATAAAATCACTACATTCAATAACACAGTTTCTACTTTTGCAGATTATACAATTAATCGTAAATTTATTACCTCGACAACCAAATAAAAGGAATATAATTGAGACTAACCTGTTTCCATGTCCCCAAAGATACAGATGTCAGCCAAAGGTATATCGCTAGTGTGTAGATGATGGTATTAACAGTTACAGTAAGTAATCTTGAGCGTTGGCAGAAGGTAATTATGTAGTTTCAGTAAAAATCGTAGGAGTTATTTTTCGAAGTAACTAGAGAACAGTATAACCATGATGTTGATATCATCATTGTACAGAAAATAGTACAGAGAAGTTCAGAAAAAAGTCCTGAAGCAATTTCAGACATATGATTGATGAGTAACTAAACAAAAATGTGAAATAAATTTATTCACCACTTGGTACATATATGTCACGAAGGTTTCTCCTAGACAATAGAAACATTGCGTTGCATTGTATCTCAATTAATTTGGGTCGTTTATTCAAAATTAAGCATAGACACTTCCATGCAGGTATTTTTCAATTCACCAGTTAGATTTTAATTATTAGCGCTACACGTCGCAACTTTTTTTTGAAATTTATATAATTAAGTCCTTAAATCAATTTTAATGTGGAATAAGTAAATAAAAATAAACCAGGATGAGTTAACCAATTATTTATACCCACAAAGTAGAAAATTACAATTTAATTAGAGTCAATGGCGCAACATAGGGGTTTTACTTAGGGTAACGTTATTATGTATATTTGCCCAAAATTTACTAGAAAACTGTGAATGTGGACTAAAATACGTGAAATCAAATTACGCACATCACAAGAATACCTTCGCTTATATCTGAAAGTTTACACCTGACTCATTGCGATCACCTCCCACATTTTAGACCCCCACATATAGAAGCCTATTTTCATCATGCAGTAAAAATTTCATTTTCCTCACTTGAGTAATACATTTTTGTTGCAAACTTAGCAGGATTTAAAAATTATAACTTAAACATGTGAGCTTTTCTTTGTTTAAATTTTAGATACATTTGTTTGAAACTTTTACAAACATTGTATATCAACTTTGAATTAGGAAGGATTTAATTAATTGATTACAGCTGTAAAACACTTTCACTAGCACATTTTAATCTTAGACTGTTGTAATGTTTTACACTAAAAGCACAATTAGCTTCATTAATTTATTACACCTATTATTCTTCAAACTCTTTATCTTTAAATAGACATTTAATTAAATTTAATTGTTTTAACAACCGTGTTATATTACATACTAATATACAAACTGAAAGGTAAATTTTATGAAAAGTTTTAAAAGAGTTTTCTGTACTTGAAGCTACGAGTAAGATTATCTGAACATGACATGTTTTCAGAGGTTGATACATCAAAGATATATCGCACGGGAAACTTGCCTAATTAGTTTTGTACTAAAATTAACATCATTTACTGTTCTGTTAATTGCCTTTAAGTACACTAATTCTATAACATGTTAAACATGTTCATATTGGTATACATTTTGGTTATTAGTAGTTTGTATTTCTGCTTAAGGTAAATAATTGTACAATATTGTGAATTATACGACATTCAGAAGGTAGTAACTGACACTTGCCGTTCTTAGATTAACTGATAAAATTTCACATTACTCGAGGGTATAACTAGCAAAATCAGTTTCTCAAGAGTTAATTGTCAATATGTATACAATATGTAAATAATGTGCATGATTCACTACGCAATGGGTTCTAGTAATAAAAAATACTAGGTTCAAGAGTTCAAAGAGCCTTCTCTTGTACTGGTACTAGTAAAGAAAACTAGTACTTTCCATAAGTCCCTTATCTTATTCGGTAAGTATAAGTAATAATGAGCTAATCTATTTTTTGTGATAGAAACGTTATTATATAAACGTCATAAAATAGTTTGGCATAGGTTATCTACCTCGAATCTACAGATTAACATATAAAACTTTATAGATGAACATACATACAAGTGACCGCTAAATAGACATTACATCATTTTCGCATAATACCGTATGGAAAATTTTGAACAAAGGTAAAAATTTATGGACCTTAGATTTGTTTAGTTGAAATAAACACGGGATTTTCGATCTTGTACAATTTTTTTTAATATCAGGATACGTATCTTGAAGATGGCAAGTGGGATCTTGCCAAAACGTCGAACTAACCAACGCAGATCAGTACCCGGAACATTGATTTAATACATGGAGCTCAAAATTCAACATATGTATATATATATATATATATATATATATATATATATATATATATATATATATATATATATATATATATATATATTATTAGTGCGTCGAAGTACGGTAATTAGAGTTAAATCAATTTCTAAAATGGTACATCATTTTACAAACCTACTCTTTATTAAATAAGTTCGTAAATAATTTTACAAAAACTAGAATTCACAACTTTCATTAACTTAGATCGTGAAAACTATTAAAGGTTTGCTCTATTCTTAGAATTAGTTCTTGCCTTGTATCAACTGATGTCGAATAAACGCGGTTTTTCAAATAACCCCACACAAAGAAGTCGATGGGGGTGAAGTCATGGGAACGTGGTAGCCAGGGTCTGGCTCCTAATCGTCCAATCCACCGTGCTGGATAATTATCATTTAAGCGCTCACGATTTACAAGCGCGAAATGCGCGGGAGCCCCGTCCGTTTGAAACCAGATTTCGTTTCTAAAATTTAGGGGAATATCTTCTAGATATTCAAATAACTCATTTCGCAAGAAATCATTAAATAATTGTCCATCTAGGCGTGGTGGTAACATATGGGGCTCATGTATTACACCACACCAAACATTAACAGAAGATTCGTGTTAAAATGCTATGGTACGTACAACACGTGGATTCTCATGGCGTCAGATACATAAATTGTGGTAATTTACTGAGCCGCGTCGTGTAAATGTAGCTTCCATAAATTTTATTTGAAAGGTTCTCATCTTCCACTACTTTGCGTAAAACCAATTACAAAAACTATCGCGTTAATCAGCATCACCAGGTTGCAAGTTTTGAACTGACTGCATCTGAAATGGTTTCATGTGATTTTGCCTCAAAACGCGATGAACCTTATTTTTAGAAACAAAAACGGCGTTGCCTTGTAAATGGTGAGCTGCTCTTCGAAAGCTTAATGTTCTATTGCCAAACTTATTTAAAATCACGTTTCGATGTCGTTCATTTCTCCTACCTTCATTTTTCGGATTCTTTTTGAGTCCGAAGTTCCTGAACATTAAATGTGTTTTAATGAAGACTTGTTTGCAAGGTAATCTTCTATTTGGAAATCTTCGTTGGTATTCCCGTACTGCTGCATTTGCATTTCCATTACATATACCATAAATGAAGTGAATATCAACAAACTCAAAGTTACTGAATAACATAATTTTCAAATTTATAGTCAGACTGATAATTATCTTTTTCGTACAAACTGTAAGTATATGAAGTTTATTTATAATAATTTATTTCTAAAAACTCATCTGTCATACTTTAAAAACAAAAACTGTTCAATTGTCCTAAAAATGCAATCATGGCATACCAAGATTCGACAGTAGAGAAATGATGGTCAATACAGTACACGTTGTTCAGAAATTACTCAACGGGAATGCAAGAAATAAATATCGTAAACCTACATATTAGATTAAAAACAATTTTAAAAAAGTTGGAGGAGCTCATTTTGAGAAATTATTGTAAACTTTAAGGACCACATTAAAATTTTTTATTCTTAATGAACACAATAATTTAATAGTGCTCTGTAAAATTTTTCACGATCTGAGGTAATAAAAGTTATTTACGAACTTAGTTAATAAAGAGTAGTGTTGTAAAATGATGTACCATTTTAGAAATTGAATTAACTTTAATTACCGTTTTACAAGTTTTGCCACTGAAATTGACATTAATTGAAATTTTAGCAATTTGGCCATGCATGAAAATAATTTTTATTTTTTTACGCGAAAAAGGTACGTCATACGGAAAAAGTCAAGGGATCAAATTTACTCTCAATTAAATCGAGATTTCTCAAATAATTTTTATTTTCAGAAAACGCAGTAGCGTGCCATGTTTTCCTTCAATAATGTTCAGTTCAAATACCGTACGGACGCCACTGGTAGACATTTTAAAAAATCTTTCTCGAAATATGTGTATTAAATGTTATAGAGATATGAGAGTCATGTGAAAGATATGATAAAAAATTAGTAAACAATTCACCTCTTACATTTTGTCAGAGAGGTTAGGAAACACCTTATATATATATATATATATATATATATATATATATATATATATATTATATGTGTGTGTGTGTGTGTGTATACAGGGTGCGGCATTAGTGTGTCGAAGCACGATATACCCGTTATTAAAGGAGATATCAAAAAAAGTTATTTACAAAACTCAAACTTTATAAAATTGTTTTCGCATTTACAGGTTGTTACATATTACCAGGATGAACCAAACATACTTTTTTTAAATGGGACACTCTATATATTATTTCAAATTTATATTAAGCTCATATTCCCTACCCTTCCAATATAGGGTTTCATTACATTATACAGGGTATTTCAAAAGTTATGGTCAATTGTACACGAATATTATTCTCATTTCAACGTCCTGTATGCCCTAGACAGAACAACCTAACAATAATTCTTTCCAGGCATGACTTTTTGACATTGGTACAGTGTTACGAGAAAGTACTATTTCTTTATTATTGAATATAGAGTATTTATTTTAATAGCTCAGAAATTAACGATTTTAGCTACAGGTAGTGAGTGCTTAATAAAAATGAAAGAACAGAATGTGTATTTTCACTTTTTAAAATAAAATACAGGGCGATTCATTTGAAAAAATTGAAGAAATCATTTTTGGCTCTCTCTATATTCAATTGGTGCAATAATAAAGAAATAGCACTTGCTCGTAACACTCTACCAATGTCAAAAAGTTACACCTAGAAAAAATTATTGTTAGGTTGTTCTGTCTAGGGTATACAGGGCGTTGAAATGAGAATGATTTTCGCGTACAATTGACCATAACTTTTCAAATACCCTCTATAACGTTATAAAACCCCATATTGGAAGTATGAGGGAGATGAGCTGAATCTAAATTTGAAATAATATATACCGTGTCCCATTTAAAAAGAAGTATGTTTGGTTTACCCTGTAAATACGAAAAGAATTTTATAATGTGAAGTTTGAAGTTGTATATAATTTTCGTAAATAACTTTTTTTGATATCTCCTTAAAAATGCCAAGACACAAAAAACCAAAAAAGTAAAAAATCCCTTCATCAACTAGAAAAGAGGTGACGATCTTGAAATCGATTCCTCTGTTTGGAAGCTGCCATGTCACAGATAGATACACATATACACATGTTAAACTTATAACACCTTTTTGTTTGCGTCGGGGGTTAAAAATTCATGGTCCTAATTAAAAAAAATGCTAGTTCTGGTGTAAAAATAGATGCTTCTCCAATATCGCTAAGTACATAATTCTTTATTTGCTTATTTATAAAAATATTGCAAAAATTGTATACACTATTTACTATTTATAATTGTCTATCTACTGTCGCTCCATTCATTACTACACCTGCAGTGTCTTTCTCCGTCTTGTCTCCTCTCCCCTTAACTGCCTTCTTCTTTTCCATATTTTTTGCATCCAATTCACCCCCCCCCCAGTACCTCCTCTGCCGTCCCATCTTCTTACTTTAACTCCCTGCATTTTTCAACATATTGATCGTCTCCATCTCTTCCCCACACAACCTACATTTAATGTCTTCGTCCCTTCTCCAACATTTATTCCCTCTTTCTTCGTTTCTACACTTAAATCTCGCTATCATCTTGTTTCTTTCCTACCTCCCTTCCCCATTTAGATATTCCGGTATCCCTTCTCTCTTAATATTTCTGTAATTTATATTATGTCTTCCTTCTTTCACCTTCATCCGTCTTTCCTGCTTTTGGACATCCCTATCCCTTCTAATTATGTCCTCTCTCACACTCACTTCTTTCCTTATTAGTCTCTCCACTTCTTCTTTTGCAAACCCATTCCTTTTGTAATAATCTCTTCTGGTTTCCTGTCCATATTTTATTCTTCCCTCTTTTACTTCCTTACAGCATTCTTGTAGTACCTTGCACTTCGATCTTCTGCCCATTTTCTCCGCGGGCTTTATTGCTCTCTTTCCCGCATCAACCCTTATCGCTGATGATGTATCCGGGTGTTTCTCTTTCCACTCCTAGTACCCACTTCCAGTATTTTTCTTGCTATCTCTTTATACTCTTTCCAACACCACAGGTTTTACTAGTTTTTTAAATAATTTCCTTTTCTTTAAGTCCATTACGAACAGTATTTCTCCTACACTCCACACTTGCCCTAATAATTTATTTCCTTTTCTCACTCGTCCTTTTATATGCTCCCCATCTTCATTGTCTTCTCTCACCGTGCATCCCAAGCTGGTGAATTCCTTTACCTGCTGTATCTCATCTTTCCTCCATTTCCACTTCTCCTTTTTCCTTTTTCCTCCCCCTTTTCTCAATACCATTACCTTAACCTTGTTCCCATTTATTTCCAAATCTTTTCTTTTCAAATATCTGGCCATTGCTTTTAGCATCCCCTTCATTTCTTTTTCTCCCTTCGCTATTAGCACTATGCCAGCGACCACACTTTCTGTTCCCCACCACCACGCCTCCTTATTGTTGCCCCCTTAATGTTTCCTGTATATAGTCCTTCCTTGTTACAAATCCTTCACTTGATTCCCCATTCCCCTCGTTTCTTCCATCCTTTCTATTAGTCTCTTGTTTATCTTCTTTTTCTCAAGTATTCCCCAGATTTTGCCTTTTACCTACAAATGCAGCTACTTGGTCAACAAATACCGATACCATTTTCCCCCTTTTCTTTTATAATTTCTTATTTGCCATGTGTTTCAGTATGTATACATTATCTATTGTACTTCTTCCTTTCCTAAATCCTGCCTGTCCATCTGGTATCAGATTCTTTTCTTCTGTTTCCTTCTTCAACCCTTATTCCAGTACAGTCGCGTATATTTTGTATGCCGTGGTTAGTGGTGTGATTTCTCTTTAATTTGTCACTTGTTATATATATATATATATATATATATATATATATATATATATATATATCGTTCTCTCCCTCTAGAGCAATTCTTCCCCTCACCTTACTTTATTTATTATTTCCGTCATCCTTTTTGCTACCTTTTCTACATATACCCACTTGTATCCCGTCTTCTCTTACCGATTTTGTTTTCACCCTCTGTATTGCCTCTATTACTTCCCCTTTTTTATTCTTCTCCCTTCCCATGTGTTCTTCTTACTTTGTCTTCCTTCTCCTTCCTGTATATTCTCCCTCTCCGGTACGTTTCTGAAATATCCCTCCCATTAGTTTATTTGTTTTCCCGTTTGTGTCCATCTTCTCCTCTTTTCTTTCTTTAGATATTTCCAAACGTCCTCTTCACTTTTTGTATTCTTCTGTTGTTCATTTTCCTTTTTGTTTTCTTCCTTTAGGACTTCCGCATATTTTCTTGTATTTCTGTACTGCTTCTTTATATTCCTTTTTTCCTGCTTTTCCTGTCTTCCACTGTCTTAGTGTTCTTCTTGCCTGCGTGTTGGCCTCCTTGCATTCTCTGTACCACCATTGTTTCTAACCCGTTTTCCCTCCCTTCCATCTTCTAAACTTGACTTTCTCCGTTGCTTCCTCCATTGTCTTTCACTTCTTTCACACTTTCTTGTATTCCTTTCCTTCCGATCTTATTTTCCCCATTTTCTCTTTATACTCTCTTCTGTCCATACCTTCTTGGTTGAGAATTCCTCTACTTTTCTCATCTCCTCTCCTTCTCTTCCTTCCATTATCATTTCCTAGGGCTGATGATCCGATTCGATCGTCTCCCCTACCCTAAATGCCTTCACCTTTTCTTTCACCTCTGCATTCGTTATTATATAGTGTTGAGTACTAAACTATTACGCGTTGAGCTTAATTAACAACAAAACACATCATCTGTTCCAACCCCTTTTAAAGAATTTACAAATTATAGCTTCATTAAACAAAGTTTACAATACAAAAAGTAGTTATATAATTACCATTTAATGTCGCACTTGATCCAAATGTTCTTTTATTACATAACGGAGTTGGTTAATTAATTAATTTTTAAAGCAAAACAAATACGTGATCATTAATATAAAAAAGTCGGTGTAACTAATATATCGATTTTTCCAAGATAAAGCATTTTATGATGTAAACTGTAAAAAAAAGACAGTATGCAATAGAAACTTTGTTCAATCACCCTTGGGTTTCAATTCTTTCAAGCATCAAGCAAATATCGATACAGGACGTACCATTTGATTTTATGCTAAAGAAAAGTTTGCCGACCTTTTTCTGAATAAAAATTCAATCACTATTGAATTCATATATCAAAGAAAATAACATATTGAAATACAGAGATGTGCCTTTTATGATTATTAACATTTAATTTCAAAGTTTTGAAGTTATTGTTAATTAGAGACGCACAAAATATATTATATTTTACATCACTCAACTCAGCAAGCAAATGTTGATATAAATTGAAAATGTGGCCTCGCATGTAATTAGTAGATTTTCATTTGTGGATTGCACTAAAAATGGCTATTGATCAATTTTCACAATTCAACTATTCCAAATAAATATTTTATTCAGTTGGCTTTATCAATTACGTAATTAGTATTCCTATTATTACAGTATTTTGTATATACCTTTGTTCTGTACCATTTATATTCTATTCAAGTTACCTAATTTTGATGTTAATGCAAATTGAAGGGATACGATTTAATCCAACCACCGAATTCCAAACTTATTAATAAATATTTCTGTTTCACAATATTCGCAAAGGTGAATATTTTATTATCCAGACACGAATGTAAAATGATTTTTTATTTGTTGATGATATTAAAAATTAATCATAATCTTGTATAGAGATTGAGTAATCAATTTTGTATCTAATTAGTAGTACAAAGGCTGACGTAACGTTTTCGTTCTATTTGGAAAATTTCAGGATATTAATCATTAAAGAGTAATAAAAGATACACCTTACATAAAAGATCGTTTCCACACAATTTTCTCAGCAATAGTGTCTCCATATATATTTCAATCGATTGAAAAGAAATTGAAAAATAAATGAGTAAAATGTATCATCTTCATCCTTAAATATGTAAAAGGTGAATTATTTTCCAAATTTTTGTCATTACTTGGGTGAGATGGAAATGGAATTGGAATTTATATAGAAAAGTGTAACTATATGCAAGCATAAAACTTTAATAATTGAAAATAAAGAGAAGTAATTGGAAATACAACTTTATCTGACTCATTTTTCGTTTCTTTTTCGCTATTGTGATCGCCAATGTGCCATGTTGGTGTTACCTTTCTAACAAGACAGCGAGCGATGTATTGTAAAAAATCGACCACCTCGAGCAACCACTTTGGTAATTTTAATTTGAAATGTAATTATAATTTATAATCAATAATTGTGTTAATTCATAAAACAAAAAGAAAAAAAAAGTAAATACTTATTTTCAGTATGAAGTATTTGATATTATGTACAAAATTTAATATGTTTAAGATGTTTTTAATTTGGACTACATTACGATCCCTCCTAATTTATAATTATATCAAACCACATTAATTGTGATTTTAACAACTGAACCTATAATCATAAAGATCATTAATATTTATAAATTAATTAAGTATTTATAAATTTATGTTACAATTGGATAAATAATTCTTTAAGTTCACCGCCCATCCAAATCCCGTCATCGCGGGATTATGGAACTACGACGCCAACGACGTGACGAGGCACAAGAGGCCGAAGATCGTGCTGTGTTGAGTGAAATGAAATATTATGCCTTAAGTTAGTTTAATTTAGGTAGGAATGAAAAGACATGTAGATACTATGCCATGAATAAAGCAAGTTCCGATGAAGGTATAGGGGGCATCTGCCCGGTCTACCGTAGTCCTACCGATTAAAATTAAAAAATGAAAGTTCAGCGGTATAACTTTTAATTTATATGGTTACCCAAATCTATTTCCCTATATAAAATTTTAATAGATACTTAATTAGTTTTATTAATTTGATATCTGACTATATAAATAATAAACATCAAATTTAATCTTGAATTTTGAAAACGTAAACTTTCACCATTACTACTCACAATTAAAATACTTAGCTTTTGGTTTTTAGATGATGTATTTTTATATTTATATTTTACCTAAATCTATACGTTTCCATAACAATTACAGTTATCGTCCTCAGTAAGTAGTAATATCTATAAGAATTGCTTTATGTGTGTAGGTAGCGGATCGCGCAAATTTTATTATTATAATAAACATGTTCAAATCGCAATTGTTACCGCGATAGAAAGGTTAAAGGTATTTGATATATTTTATTATATATTAAGTCGTAATATAATAATGGTTTCTGGATTTTTTTTTCTGTATATTACGTAATTGATATTTGAGTAAGAGTTGAAAAAAAAACACATGTTAGGATAGAAACAGATATTCGCTCGAACTGCCTTTATGGAGATAGTGTAACGAATATTTGAAAGTCGCTGTATGCACATTCGTGTGCAAAAACTTCACAAATGTAATAATAAATTGTATCGGTACAGATTGCGACCAAAAGATATCTTTGTGGGTACGTTGAAACTTGAGACCTAAATGTAGCGCTTGTTACGGACGAATGCATATTTTTAAAATTATGATGTCGTTCAATAATTAATATGAAACTGTTCCAACGTAATAATTTTTTTTTATTACTTTTGAAAAATGGGGGTTGATTGGGGGAGTAAATATAGTCAGTTTTGAAATCGAAGAAAAAGGGCAGTTGCTGTTGAAGTTTTGATTGAGCCGGACGCTTTGATTTGTTTTAATTAGAAACGCCCGTTGTAAACCGTTCGGTCTATAAATATTTTTGTCGTGTACCTTTTAGCAAAACTAAAACGCTAATTCGTTCTTTTCTTTTTGTGTATGTTCTAATGTAAATTTTTCCAAAACTTAGTCTGTAATTAATCGTCGCGGCGCCGAGTTTTAAACCGTGTGTCTTAACTCGTCGTAAAGTGTTTAACTAAGGGGAATATATTCAAGTGTAAGTAGGTATTTTTATATAATTTAAGGCTGGCAGCAAATAATTTTACAAGCGTATATATAACGTATTAGAAATCGATCATTGCCTTGCAAAGGTATCTCATTCGCACGCGGCATTATTAAACTGAAATCTGCTAAAATAAAAGACAGTACAGGGCTCCCTCACTCTTGTATTTGTGTGAATTAGCATTGTTGTTTATTGTTTATATTTATATTGCTGTAGAGGCGAGCCATGGGCGATGGGGTACAGGATACCGGTCTGGTTATTAATTGTAATGTGAAATTGCAGGGTGTGTACATACTCTCGGGTCCAGATGACCATTTCTTCTTCTTCTTTCGCAGCTTATTCCATCCATCGTCGGATATAAGCCTCCCTTAGATTCTTCCATTCTTCTCTGTTCGTTGTTTTCCTCATCCAATCGTACCCTACCATTTTCTTTATGTCGTCCGTCCACCTGGTCTGTGGCCTTCCTCTACTCCTCTTATTTTCTCGGGGCCTCCATTCTATGATTCTTCGTGTCCATCTGTTGTTTTCCATCCTGCCTATGTGTCCTGCCCAATTCCATCTTAAGGTACATAGCCTTTCTATGACATCTGTGACTTTAGATCTTCTTCTTATTTCGATGTTCGGAATACGGTCCTGTAGTTTGACATTCAGCATCCTTCTTTCCATTGATCTTTGAGTGACTTGAAGTTTGTGAGTAATACTTTTATTAAGGGCCCATGTTTCTGTACCATATGTTAGAACTGGTAACACATATTGGTCGAAGGTCTCTGCTTTTAGAGTATTTGGTATATCCGAGAGAAATATGTCTTGTAATTTTCCGAATGCTGACCAGGCCAATGATACTCTTCTATTCAGATCTGCTGTCAAGTTATTTTTTGAAAGCTGGAATTTTGGCCTAAATATACAAATGTGTCTACTTTTTCTATCGTGTTGTCTTCTAGAATAATTTCTTGTTGGTCTTCTGTTTCATTTGTTAGGTATTTTGTTTTATGCATGTTTATTTTCATTCCTATTTGTTTTGATGTTTCATTTAATTCTTCCAACATTTCTTGCAGTTCTGTTCTATCTTTTGCTATCAATGTTATGTCATCGGCGAATCGCAAATGATTGAGCTTCTCGCCGTCTATTGTTATGCCTTTGTCTTCCCAATCTAGCATCCTGAACATATCCTCTAACGCTAATGTAAATAGTTTAGGGGATATTGAGTCACCCTGTCTTACACCACGATGTGTCTTAAATTTATTAGTTTGTGTATCTGTTGTTATCTGTATCGTTTCGTTTTTATATATGTATTTAATAAGAGCCGTGTATCTTTCGTCTATTCTGCAATTGCTTAAAGCATTTAGAATTGCCCATACCTCTATTGAATCAAAGGCCTTCTCATAATCTATCATTGCGACCCACAATGTTATATTATATTCGTTGGCTTTTTCAGTTAATATTCGCATTGTCTGTAGATGATCTATCGTGCTGTAGCCTCGCCTAAATCCTGCCTGCTCACGTGGCTGGTACTTGTCCAGTTTGTTTGTTAGTCTTTGTGTTATATTCTTGTGAACAGTTTATACAGTACCGACAGAAGACTAATTGGTCTGTAATTTTCTAGTTTATATTTGTTTCCCTTTTTAAATATTAAGACTACTACGGCATTTGGTATTCGGGACTCCATTAAGCATTTATTGTAGATTCGTTTTAGTTGTTTTAAAACAGGTTCACCTCCATATTTAATCATCTCTATTTCTATTCTATCTTCTCCTGGTGCTCGGTTATTGGACATCTTTTTTAATGCGTTGCTTATCTCACCCTCTGTTATTTCTGGCATTTCCTCGGATCCTATATTTGTAACTTTCTTTCTGCCTTCTTCTTTTTTTCCTGGTGGTGGAGCTTTTTTCCTTTCATACAAATTTCGATAGAATGTTTCTATAGTGTCTGTTATTTCTTTCTTTTCTGTTATTTCTTTGTTTTTGTTGTTTATTAGTTTGGTTATTTGGTGTTTTCCCTCACTTAAATTTGATCGTAGATCTTTTAAACTTTTCCTTTCTGTTATGGTTTCTTTTATTTTCATGTTTTTGTATTTCCTTAGATCTCCTCTTACTGTTTTCCTAAAGCAAAACAGTAAGATGACCATTAGATACCTCAAATTTTTATTTTTATTGTTGTATAGATGAATGTGTAACCTGAGAAGGAGGCGCTGTATTATTCTAACACACTCAAGCTTATATATCGGTCACGATGTTATGATATATTTATAACTTACCCTTGTAAGGCTTTGTTTTAATGAGTTTTTTTGGTGTCAGTGTGTTAAGTAGAATTGTTTGCCTGCGAACTAATCTCGCTTTCTATGTAATTTATTGCAATTTTTCTTATGTATTTTGTGCTTTAGTAGTCACCAAACAATTGTATACGTGTAAATTTCTTGCCTATTTTCTTTTGTACTTGCCTTTACCTTATTAACATCTGCGCAATATTACTGTTGTTGTATTTTATATGTACCGTAATTTGCTTTATTGTTTTATAAAGACCGGCATGATGGGTTTTAAAGGACCACATATTTGGTATTACGATTATTTTCCTCTTAGTACGCACTATAACCTGATTTAATGTTATATATTTAACCCTTTTCATGTTTTTTTTTGTGTTATTTGATTTATTAATGTACTTGTGCCATTACTTATTTCTGAATAAAGTGAGTTTCATTGTTGGTTCTTTCCCACAATAGTGCATTAACGGGCTGAACCACCATTGCGTTAATTTTAATTTGAGAAGTTTCATTGTTTACCTGCCCAACAGGATGCAACACTTACCTCATCCAGCCTATCTCAATCAAATAGCATAACGTACCTACCACTAGACGGCCACTTCATTTGATCAGATTTGAGGTGTGCGAGTAATTAAATATCAGACTTGTAAATAAATTCTAATGTTTTAATTATTGCCAGGAAAGTCAAAGTAAGTCAAGCAACTAATTTGAGTAATAGTAGCACTATTGTCAGTAAAGTCAAGATAAATCACTTAGCGATTGTTTTGTTCTTGAAATTGAATTATTGCAAATAAGTTTAAATTACACTTTTCAAGATAGGGTACCTGGGGGGCGCTACATGTGCTGAAACAAATTTATGTAATATGAAAAATATTAAAACCGCACACATAAGCCTGTTATTAATATAACAATTTGAAAAACGTATAAAGGCAACTATAGAATCTAAATTTAGTAAAGAATAACTAAATCCTTAGCAAAATTAAATATTATTAAACTGCTTTGAAGATGGCCCTCTAACGGTCGAAGGGTAACTGAAAAACGTAAAGGTCAAAGAGCCAATTAACAAAATTTAATCAAATCATAAAGTAAGTGTAAAGTTGTAAAAAACTTTCATTTGAAGTTGATAAAGCATTCACAAATAGAAGCTTGAGATCTAGTCAAACCTAACAAATAAATAGTTTCTTGTTAATAATTCTAATTGCTATATTACAGTGAAAACACAATGTAGTGTGTTTAATATGATTGTTAATTTTAATTTTAATTTTAATTAAGTAAGTTTGCCAAAACCTATCTAAACAGACACCTTCTTCTTGCCTACTGAAGTTATTAGCATATTTTTATATCTCAACAGCTTCACGTTGTAAACATTCACAATATTTCCATATTATCAAATTGAATGTCACGATTTTGATTATTTAAAGCATGCTTAGCCACCGCAGATTTCTTTGATAGACCTAATCTACAAAAACTCATGTTTTTTACGTCTTGTATCAAAGCCATATTTTGTGGTCCCAATGTATACTTTTTTACATAAACTAGATAACTTATACATTCCGAAAGATGATAATGGGTTTGAAGCATCTTCAGGTGGGCTTAAATCTTCTTTAGTTTTTCTTGTAAATTTAAAAACAGTCATAATGCCATGATTAATTAGGATTTGTTCAATTTTTCCTGTAACATTAGTTGTAAAAGGAAGAAAAGCAGTACCAACATTAAGCACTGTTTTTTATGGTTATGTATAGCCGGTGTAATAACATTATTGATATCATTAAGTGAATATCCGATAGCTTGTAAGGATTTTGTTAAATGTTTGTATTCATCTGTCAAAATTCACTACAGATTTAATTACATCAATGTTTTAACGTGGATGGTGGTTTGATAATATATGAAGGTATCTGTCAGTATGTGTCGGTGTTTTCTAAATTTTAAAAGATGGTGAATTATTAGTTTTAGATATTAGTCTGTCAAGAAATGATAAACTTCCATTAGTCCTTTTCCATGGTAAACTGGATGCTGGGATGTATATCATCTGTAAAAATTAAAAATGTCCCCAAATAACAAATATGTCATCCATATATCTATATCAAACTAAAGGTTTTTAGGTGCATTTATAGTTTCATATTTTTCCATGCAAAAATTAGCTATAATAGCACATAAAGGGCTACCCATTACTACACCATCAAGCTGTTCATAGAATTTATTAATCTACTGAAAATAAGTCATAGTAGGACGGCGCTGAAAAAGAATTGTTATATCCTTTGACAAAATATGATCAATATATGTAATAGTTTCTTTTAGAAGGGCTTTTATAAAAAATGAAACATCACAAATAACCACTATAACACGCTCTTCAATTTTGAAATTATGTATTGTTTCAATAAAGCCGGCAAAACTTTTAATACAATGGGGTGTTCTACCTATACCTATACAAGGTTGTAATAAAAATGTAAGATATTTTGCAAGATTGTATATAAGAGAATCAATTCCACTAACAACAGGCCTTCAAGGAACATTAGGTTTATGGATTTTTGGTAGACCATACTATTTTAGTGAAATAGCTTCAGTTTAATAAAATTTAAAATAAACAAGTTGTAGGATCTTTTTGTAGTTCACGATAAGTCTGTGGTTTCAACAGTTGCTCTACTTTAGAGTTATGGTCGTTCATATTTAATATAAAATTTGCGTTGCCTTTAGAGAATTAATTATTACATTTTTATTGCGTATCAATAGATAACGATTTAATAGAATTATCAATATTGAAAATTATATCTTCTTGGTGTTATCGCTAAATTTACGTTTGTAGAAAGTGCTTCAATAGCATCATCTGGAAAAATATGATCAGCAAGGTTTATAACTGATTTTTTTTTATTACCAAAGGTTGTCTATTACATTGTTGCTTGAATAATTTATTAAAATTTGCTTTTTGACATTTAGATGAGACCTCAAAATTTATTTCAATACATTTAAAGGTTAATGAATTTTATACCAATCCTCTCTATTTGATACAGATGAAATTTTTAATGTAAATATAAAAGATTTCTATCGGTTATCAATGACTAAAGAAAATTGTTTATATACAGGGAGAGTCACCGATGACCTGAAGGTCCATTATGGATAAACGGCAACAATTTTAATAATTTGGACAAATCTGGAACAGAAAAATTATATATCCATAGCTTAGCTGTTATCATCAGCAGGTGACCGCTGATGATGGTAGCTTAGCTATTGGAAAGCGTTTGGTGATTTTTAATTTTTGCGTGGTATCGTAAAATGGGGTGAAACTGATTTTGTGGAGCTAAATCAAATATCAACATTTTTAAATTTGGCGCTTGCATTATTTGAAAGTAGCAAGTTCGCAACCTTGTGTTTTGTTGGGCAAAAGATTCAAGTATTTTTCAAAAAAAAGTTTTACAATGATCCTACATTTTCATTCATTTTGGTACACCGAGAAATTTCTAAGGTAAAAACTCGTTTTTAGGTTCATTTATCTACAATATCATGAATAGTGATGTTTGGTTATGCATGTTACCAGTTACATAATGTTTCAAATGGGAACGTGGGAAATTCAAAAAAGTCACGGGGTGTAATTGACCATAACCATGGGGTGAATTTGATCGCCTTTTTAAAGAAAAAACAATTGATTTTGGCACTCATACACACTTTCTTTTGTTTTAGGGATCTAACTTGAAAAAAAATGCTTGGGGCGCGAAGTTACATAAACTACTCTGACGAAAACGCAGAACGCGCTTTTGAAAACATTGGCGACCATGGGTGGGGCATACGAAAAACGTCCAAGGAGTATAAAATTCCATATCGTTATTATAGACGACGTGGTTGCAAAAATGGTGGCCAGTCTGTTTTTTCTATAAAGGAAAAAGAATACTTCATTAACGCTATTACCACGAGTTTCAATGGGAATTCCCATTGGCACTGCTAGACGTTACGAAACTTGCCAACAACTACCTAGACGGTGAGGGTCGCACAGTAGAAACATTTCAGAATAATTCATCAGGGAGAGATTGGGCATATTATCTTTTGCGTAGTTGTAAAGATGAAGTGTCCCATAAATTGGTAGCGCACATTAAACGATCTCTTGCCGATGTATCACGCAAAGTCGTCGCGGATTATTTCGCAAATTTGCAAACAACCCTACAAGGAGTTCCGGTGTCTCATATTTTTAATTATGAAGAGATGAACCTGCAAAACGATCCAGGTCAAAAGAGAATGCTGTTTTGCAGCGGCACAAAACACTCTAAACGTATCTGCAACTTCACGAAAAGTACGACGTTAATTATGATGTGTGGTTCCGCGTCAAGCGTGCTCTTGTTACCATACGTGATCTATCAATTAAAGAAGTTGTGGCTACAATGGATCTAGAATGGCCCACGCACACACGCACACACGCACACACGCACATGCGCACATACGCACACACGCACACACGCACACACGAACACACACACACACACACGCACACACGCACACAGGCACACACGCACACACGCACACAGGCACACACGCACACACGCACACACGCACACACCACACACGCACACACGCACACACGCACGCTCAAACTTTTAGTTATTAGTTTGTTTCTACGTTTTTGCCACATGTCAAGAGACTGGAAGGTCGCAATCCAGCTTATTCTCTCATTTTACTAACGATTTGTTAAAACTCTGCGCCGAAAATGATATTTCATTTGTGTGCCTTTCGAAGAATTAGACACATATTACCCAACCTTTCAACCAGATGCAAAGCCGCTAATCAGTTTTCGGATAAACACAAAAGGCTTTCCATATTTGTTAAACACGATCTTGCTGGAGAGGGGTTAGAAAAACGTCAATCGCACTGTAAAAAAAAAACTTGATAGCGAATTCAGAGCCACTGGAATAGCACCATTCGATCCGGAGTTTGTGTTGCAAAAAATCCCATCGGCAAACCTCGAAGAGAAAACGGATTAAGCTGTCAATAATGTTCTGATTGAATACTTACAACAGCAAAGATTTGCAGCTGTATCAAGCAGACAAAATATGAGGAGGCAAAAGCTTGTAGTCGATCCCGGAAAGAGCGTGTCTCGACCTGTGGAAAGCCATTCTAATCTAGTTGAATCACTGACTAACGATGATCTCGACAACGAAGACATCCAGGAAGGAGCAGAATATATGACGTCAAACGAAAATAACGTGGAAAAAGGGAAGCTTTTGTTGGTGAAAGTATTAGGAGATTAAAGGCAAAAAAACTAAATATAGATACGTTGTCGCAGTTCAGAATATTTCCGAAGACGAAACTGAAGTATTTGCAGAGGAGAAACACTTCGACGACCGTGATTTCAAGAATGTAGTGGACATTAATGAAATGAAATGAAACTACCTGTTTCATTTTTTCTGTACTTACATGTATTTCTGTGTTCTGTTTAATCATAGTTTTGTTTTTGTGTTACCTTTTTCAATAAATCTGTATTATTTCACAATAATTAGATTTAGAGATCGAACAATTTCACCCCTATCATGAAATTATATTATAATTTCTTTTTTGACCAAATAAAAGTTCCCTGGGGTATAGACTCATCTGACTCTCAATGTTTGTACGTTACTTCTATATATTTAAATGCACGTGATTAATTTAAATCTACTGTAAGTATAAAATTGATCAGTAGCTATTTTCAAAAATTTAAATTATTTTGGAGATCAGTTTACCTTCTTGAAAGTTTGGTTAATTTGAAAGTACGTACGAGGGGGAATCTTCAGGTATTCAAGGAAAGGTTAGTCTTTAATTATAAATAACCGTACGAGACTTCACTTTAACACACTGTATCTTGAAAAGTATTCATTTTCGTCAAGTTTATGTTTACAGGAACTTTTCTTCAAATTTTATGACGATCCACTGCAATATGGCCGTGCAATTTTCGAACACTCTGTATATAACATTTATTTATGTATTCTATATTCATGTATGTGCATAATTTGTACATAATAATTGGTAACCATTGTTTACTTATTTGTTTTAACTGTCAGATTACGTTGACAAAATATAACACTCCTGTCCCGCTGAATTTGTAACTGTCTTTGATGTCTCAACTTCAGTTAGAATTATTTAACTATTGTTTTAGTATTTATGTTTCATTTACGGTAGAGTGTTTGTTTTTCTTTAATAGTAACTTTAAATATCGTCAGTTTCATTCCATGCTGTAATATGCATTTATTCACAATTCGTTTGTAACATACCGCTTTTCTAACCCTTTAGAGGTTGAGAAGTGAATGATTCTACGGGTTTACTTTAAGCGGTCAGTAGTAACAAAAAAAAAGGAGACAGTAATGAGATGAAGCGGTCAGTAACGGACCAACCTGTGGGGGAGCTACTATCGATTTAAACTATAAATGTCAAATTGACAACTTGCCAATTTCAATAAAGGGTCAAGAATATGCAACCATTTTTTCTCACGTGCGTAGATGGTGAGTGAACGCAAGCAATAGGTGGAAATAAACAACACGTTTTCTTTAATAAGAATATTTGATAAGTGAATGATTTATAACATGTAACGGCAAAACTAATAGAAAAATAGTAAGCATAACATTTATGGCTTCTCATTAAAGTAAAAATTAAATGTCGTGTTGTCACGACCTTCAATATTAATCGAGAAGCCGTGATGAATGTGTGTACAAACCTTAAAGTTCTATAAGTTCTATATGTATACTTCTACACCCATGCCTAAAAATTTTAGCTACTTAACAGTTTGGGTAATAAATAGAAGATTTTGTGCCTTTTGCTCAATCGTAGATTAAAGTGGGCCAGGTTTAAAATCAGGGTTGCTTCTTCCTGAAACTAATAGTTAAATACTTGGACGCCAACTTATTTTTAAATATGGAATAAACAAGTAAACCACTATACAATAAAGTTAAAAGAAATTTCTACAATAACAAATTTATTACACAACCTATATTTAATTATAAACGAAATACCTTAATGCTAATGTTAGTAGCGTTATAACCTAATGATCAATTAATGTTATTATGAGTAACTACTAGGATCAGAATACCTTATTCTTGGTCACACTGTAAATACCGAAATGGATGCATGCTGCGTCAGCGATTTTGGAAATTGTTGCGTAATATTACTTCAGGTTGAAATAAATCTGGATTTGTATGCTTTATAATCCCCAAATGAATAAATCTCACTCTTGATTAATCGTACTAATACCGTAACTTAGATTAACGGTAAAATATTTAATGGCGTAAATGTGTTTAAACGTGTAAAGGTGAAGTTAAAGTAAAAATAAAACGTAAACATGAAAGTCAAAATAAAAAAAGTGCCTGAAATGCAAACGTTTTAAACATTGTAAAATAACTTTTTTAAATAACTCACTATAAAATTTATAGCACTTTTAATAAAAAATATTTAACAAAGCGAAAATGGATGCTTACATCCACCTTAAAAATATCATCAACCAAGCATTGCTAAAATAGTCTTTGCTCATGAACTGAAACTGAATGTCCGAACGATATGCGTACGAGTTCCAATTAAAATAATTAAATGCACGTTTTTTATGCAACTAGATATGCAACACACGAAATGCAAGTTAAGTTGCCTAAAGAAAGGTGAATTATTAACAACACGTTCGATGTCTGTTACATGTGTTTAAAAATTTTTTGATTTAAACTGTATAATGTTGCTTGTTCTTTAATTGTGAATAAAATCGTATACAAACCTCGGCAAAAGTACCATTCCCCTGTCTACACTTCTTTCGACAGGAATGGAACACTTTCCGCCTAGGTGTGTAATATACTATTATTATGTGAAACAAATTTTGAGATCATTTTGGAAAACGGTACCCCATAACAGAGCATTTTAACGAATTATTGAAAATGTCAGGGTCTCGTTTTGAGCGCATGGTGGAGCAGTCAATCAAGCTCCACTCGATATAATTAGCACAAAAACCACAAAGATAATAGAAACATAAAGAAAAATCTTCAATTACTCAATTTTTAGTCCTCACAGCAACAATTTCTTAGTGTTGCGTTTTTAATACCACTGAGCCTATTATTTTAATTTTAGAATTAATTTATTCACTGACCACTTTGCCCAAGTCATTCGTTATGAAATAGGACTTCCAAATTATATCTTATGATTTGGAAGATTTAATTTTGTTTATGGGTTTAGAAGTCTCGCTGAAGGGTGGTTTACTTACAGTTTCACATTTGGAACACACATGGCACAAATTAGATTAACACTTTCGTTATTTTTATCTAATTTTAATCTTAATACAATCGTGTTGGTAGCACGATATAGCGCACATCGCGTTAATAAATTAAAATTTATTACTTATTTTAAATTTAAACTTGTTAAAAGATATAAAAAGTAATTAGTTTTTCACATAAACTAGTAGAGCATTAATTAAAATGCATAAGGGAGTAAGAAGAGCGGTTTTCAACTAATGGAATTATGTCGAGTTCACTTAAATAAACTAATTAATATTCTAAACCTATTCTCAATTAAGTACTAAAAAAGCCGAATAGGACATTAAAAAATTAAATGTTAATTCGAAATCGATTTTGTATTTTCCTCACAAACTGAAGGAGGTTATGTCACAGTTTGGTTTGACTACGGTTAGGTTAAAATAAATGGCATTAAAGTAGCAAACGTGAAAATTTTGAGCAATGAAATGACATAATGGCAAATCCGATTGAAATAATTTAAAATTTGCTGACTTGTTCATAAAGAAATAGAAATGGTTATGGTACGTGACGAAACTAAATGAATGAAGCATTTAATTATTGGTGAAAGTCAGTCAGTGTTTGATGTAACCAAGAAAAAGGTTTGTTAATGATGGATGTGGTGATTATAATTGCCCCTAATGACGTATTTGTCATTTCATACGTCAAATTATTGGTTTGACGCTCGATCATTTTCTTGTGAGAGTTACATACAAAAGATTCTACATCAAGTGCAAATAACAAAATTTCTCTTTTAGAATAACAAAACATTCGGAGAATATTAATTAAAATTAACAGTGTAAATATATTCAGAAAATTAATTCAGTGAGCTAATGCGAGTAAATTTCATGACACACGCAGTGATTGGATCTACTTTAAGAAACTTATTCTAATTAAGTAGTTTTAATTTTAACTTTTCATTTAAATAGGGGTGGCACTTTATAAATTCTGATTCGATAAACTCAACGAAATTAAAATGTCTAACAGTTGAACGAAAATTTAATTAACACGCTGATATTCCATCACAGTATATTAAAATCATTATTAAATGTGTACCATATTCTTCTTTATGAGACAGTAAAGCAAGTTATTAAAAAAATTGTTTTATTTTCATTAAGTTTGTTTACGATAATATAAAAATGTGCATGAAAAAATATTTGTAACAAATTTTGAATTATGTAAATCTCATTTATTTTTCATGAGTAGAAATAAAACATAAAGTTTCATCACAATAGTACATATATGCTGTGGAACACCCACGGCCTTCCAACCTACACAATAGAAATGAAAAGAAATGAAATAATTTTAATAGCATTTTTTAGGATAATTATAATAAGTTCATTACGAAACTATGCAACATTGTAAAAACAAAAACAATAATCTATGTCAAACAGACGTTTAAAACTTCATGTCTGACAGAGGTTAATAGACATCTAGATACTAACTTAAATTAAAAGAAATGAAATAATTTTAATTTCAATTTTTTTTTTGATAACTATGCAACCTCTTTTTTATACGTTCATAACGAAAACAGGCAACATTGTAAAAACAAAAACAGTAATCTATGTCAGAGTGACGTTTAGAACTTCATGCCAGCTAGAGATTCATAGACATGTTCACGTAAAAAAAATCCAAAGCCGATAACACTCCATCAGCATTTTTAATCATATTTACTTAATTTTATTTCGCTTTACATTAAAAAACTTTATAAAGGAAACTTATGAAAAATTAAATTTTCTTTAAAAAATACGTCTACACTTTTTCTTATAAAATTAATCGTTATTTAAATAATGAAAAAATTTGAACGAACACTTAAATTCTACCTTAGGAATTGTGGGGTGTTAGGTGGGGTGACCGGGCTGGCTAGTTTACTGCACCTACACGTTTTATTCACCTAGCAGGAAATTGTTGATTTAGTCATTCTGTAACAATTGTAGCACAATGAGGCGGTGCTTCGTCTTGTAGAAGCCACATTCTCTGGACGGTATTAGCAGTAATATTTTGCAAAAGACCAAATAATTTATTATTCAGATAATTGTAATACATTTCTCCATTTAAATGATCGTCAAAAAAGTAGGGACCAATAAGATATTCATCTGAAATTCCGGCCCACACATTAATAGACCACCTATGTCGACTGTTTGCCGTTAACATAAGATCTGGATTGTGAACTGAATAATAATGCAAATTATGCTTATTTATTGTGCCGTTTTTATGGAAAACATCGCTTTTTCCAAAAACTGAAAAAGCCCAGCAAGCTTATTTTGTACCCCCTGGCAAAAAAGAACTTAATTTAATCAAACAAATAGCAGTAAATAACGGATACGACAAAAGGGATATAATAAGATTACATAAAAACAATTAAAATAAGCGTTAGTTTATCTTAATATACTAGATAAGAAAGAATTTAGTTTCTTTAGCATATATAGGGAAACCTACAAACATAAGGATAAGAAAATACAGCCTTTAATTGTAACAATATACTAGGAAAATGTGTAAAAAATAATGTCAAAAACTGATAGGGAAGAAAAGTCCAACGGTGAAATCCAAATGGTTTATTCTTCACTTTCAAAGTATTATCGGCTGGGACACCGTCTTGTTGAAAAAAATATCTAGAAGATAAAGACAAATACAGTTGTGGTCCATCAACGTCTTCGTTTAGTACTGTTACTATTTTGTTGAGGGTAGGAATTTCTTTATTGAAGTAGAAGGAATGGATTTTTCTTCTAACATGAACTTTTTCTTCACATAAACGTTGTTTTTTTTTCTGTTGAGCCAGCCGGTTTTTTCAAAACACCCTCATTTCTTTTTAATAATCTGTAACTGTTGACTTCCCCACTCCCGTAATATTAGAATACACCATTTGTCGGATTTTGAAACTTTAAGGCATTATGTACCGGGTTTTCCAATAAGAAAGGACCCCGGCCGTATCTCAGAGACGGTTTATACTACAGATTCAGTAAAAAAATATATATAACAAATTGATCAAGAGAAATATCTGGAAATTATTTCTAGAATTGTAGGTCGACCATCAGAGGGTCTAACTGAATACCAGACAATAGAAATCTTACTTTTTCCAAAATTTTCCATATTAAGATACATTAGAAGTATGAAAAATGGAATCTTCAGAGCATTCTGCATATTTTTGGTTAAATGGTTTTTGTTCTATTTTCCAAATTAGAGGTAGGGGAGAGTGGAAACCTTGTTTTGAGAAAACGCTCATTCTGTTCTGTTCCACCAAATTTGGCAAACTTAGTATAGCTGAAAATAGCTTTTCCCCACCAATGGAATGTTCATTAACATTAATAAATCTAACTAATATGGCGAATGGTAGAGGGCGCTGTTTAATTTTTTTTTGAAAATGCGTTTTTTCTTGAAAATATTAAATAGAAACGTGTAAATTTGACCACGGTTTTAAAAAATATGCTAAATTAACAACAAAACAGAGAAAACCAGATATCGATATCTTTTTCCTAGCCAGAGACAACATTGCATTATCACTAAAAAGGGTACCTATAAGGTATCCATATCCGTACTTTGCATAAAAACGCGTATTTCAAAAAACAGTGTTTGTGTCGTATACGTCTTAATCATGGAGATAAGAGATAAACATTTAAAATTATAATAATTATAATTTGGAAGCGACATTTTCTATAAATCGTTGTCACAGCGTTGGCTATGAAAGAAATGAATGCGTTGACAGGACAGCAAGTGTTAAACTTCAACCCACCAAATTGATTTTGTGTTTGCAGTACATTTTCATAAGTTACTTATTCTTACAAAATGTGTATTTCAAACGTCGAAGGGTACGACATGTTAGCTACTTATTTTCAATGTCATATGGCACAGATTACCCGTAGAGAAGAGTTTATGGAAAAAAAAAGTTTTTTAAGAGATTGGCTACAGTGAAAACCGGATGGTGCATCTTTTTCTTAGCCCGAGATATCTTAGGAAATGGTCGCACGTGTAACGAGCATATCGCATTATCAAAAAACTATATAAGGTATCCACAATTTTGGTGAACACGAGTAGGTAAGTAAGTATTGAAACAAGTGAAACTATAATATTTCGTCAAACAATTATTTAGTTTTGTTGTAATAATATAAATATTAAAATAACCAGTTGTGATAGCAATAAAACCATAATATAAATAAAAACAAAACAAAACAAAAATTTAATTAATAAACAGATAACACACAGTTCCATGGTGGAACAGGACCGGACTTATGATCGTTTTTTTTAAAACGGGGTACCCACTCTCCCCTACCTCTTATTTAAAAAAA
This sequence comes from Vesta saturnalis, assembly GCA_036346205.1. Lineage (NCBI taxonomy): Eukaryota > Metazoa > Arthropoda > Insecta > Coleoptera > Lampyridae > Vesta > Vesta saturnalis. The sequence goes on from JARFJB010001987.1 coordinate 4,649,555, forward strand.
TAGAACAAAACTTGTTCAACTAAAAAGGTGTAGAATGTTCTGAAGATTCCATTTTTATACTTCTAATGTATCTTAATTCTTAAGATTTCTAATATTTGATATTCAGTTACGCCCTCTGGTGGTCGACCTACGATTCTAGAAATAATTTCTAGTTCCTCGAGGTCACTTTTATTATATTTTTTTCCCTGAAGCTGTAGTATAAGCCGTTTCTGAGATATGGCCGGCGTACTTCCTTATTTGAACAGTCGGTACATTCTGAATGATTTCAAAGGTTTTTCTGGAGAAAAATCGGAAGCTGCCATTTTCAGGACCGTTTTAAAGTACTTGTTTTGAAATGTGGTACTTGCATCTTAATGCATCCCCCATTAAGTGAGTAATATTTCCAATTTACATATAATTAGACAATAGTATAATGACTATTTCCTTGGAATTTCGGACGATCCTCGCTATCCTGTACAATAATGTATTATCTGCTTCAGTAAAGATGACGATTGTATCTTATTCAATCTCCAACAATTTATACGTAACTAACAAAATAGAGTTGTCGTTTTATTTCTTATTAAATTAAATGCTAAATAGATTTTTCTAAATCGAAAACAAAAACATAACAATAACGGCACAGACGTATTCTCTGCTGAAACTTGAAACATATTAAATGCAGGTTAACAAACATTATTTGGTTTGATGAAAAGAAATCGCAGGTTACTCAAACAAAGACTAAAATACCATTCACAACCACTTAACTTAACGTAAAATTATAATTAACATACAATAAAGAGAAGCTTTCTGTTCACAATTACGTTAGAATGCTTCATAAAATTTTCACGTGAAGTATTTGAGGTTACCGATCAAAGTGAAATAAAACATAACCTAACAATAAGCAACGCGCCAACCAAGTGTCAAAGTGTTATGTCAGCTATCAATGTTGATGGTGGGGTGGTGACGCCTCCGATTGGTACAATTAATAAAATTAACGTACGGATTCTGTTAAGTTGAAGTTGGTTCAACTTTTCCGTGCGTTACGTTAATGTAAGTGGATCTGAATGAATGTCATTTGATTCTGTGCTGTTTATCTTATCTTAATTTTTAGAATTTCGTAAGCTAAGTTAAGTTGGTTGTGAATGGTACTTTAGACATTAAATTAAAATAAATAAAAATGGATGTTTAAATAATTGTAGAAAATGCAGTAGCATTGATAGTAATGATGGTGAGCATCCTTGTCGTAACTTAAACGAAGAGCGTGAACTCTAAGAAATTGCAGTATGTAGTTTGGCAGAAACTAATTTCCGGTGCAATAGTACAAAAATTGCTGAAGAAATGAATATTGAACCAAGAACAGTTCGCAATATCTTAAAAAGGCATAAATACCGTTGCTATAAGTTGCAAACTACACAAGACATTTTTCCAGAAAATCATTAAAAGCGTATGGAATTTTTTGAAGATATGATGAATCGGGCTAATGAAAACGAAAGATTTATTGAAAATATTTTGTTTACCGACGAGTGTTCTTTTAACTTACATGGCCATCACAATCCGTCTGTCGCTGTTGGTTATTTTCGGGAAAACAATCACATTAGTATTCCCTACCGGACACAATACACCCAAAAAGTTAATGTGTGGGCAGGAATTGTAGGCATTTACGTAATTGGTCCATTTTTTATCAACGGAAACTTGAATGCAGACAAATATTTAGAACTGTTGAGAAACCAGATAGTTCCAGCTATTTAACGCCTCAATATAAATTTTGATGGCATTTGGTATCAAGTAGATGGCTGTCCTGCTCATACTGCAATAAGAGTTTTACAGTTTTTAGAAACTACGTTCCCTAATCGTATTATTAGTGGAAAAGGTACTATTAAACAACCTCCTCGCTCACCTGATATCGCGCTGAACGACTTTTTTGTTTGGGGATACGTATCCAAGCAAATTTGTGGGCACAGTCATGAACGTGCTAACAGTTTGGATCAACTTCATGTCAAAATTACAGACTCTTTAAACAACACCCAAGAAATGTTAGCATACGCCCGAACTTAATTTTATCACAGATTGGGTTACTGTTTGCGCAAGATGGAGGTCTCTTCGAAAATCTTATAAAGTAGAGTTTTTAAAAAAGCATGTCTGTTCATTTTTAAAAATAGTTATAAGAATTACACTGCTAAAGCTAAACCTTAAACTTAAGTTATACTACCAATGTAAATGTTAATGTTCTTGTTTGTAGCTCTCATAAGTTTCTTCTTGGTTCTTGTAGTAATCGAACCATGTCATAAATTCGCAATTACAATAAACTTTGATGTTTGAGGTATTATCATTTAATGCTAAGTGTAAAGTATTTACTTAATAGTTTCAAAGAACACGCGACTTTTCAACATCATCTTAATTGCTTTGGTTTCGTTAGAAACGTTGCAGCTAGATTCAAGGAGACTAGTTCATATTTTGTGCCCACATCCAAATATGTACAAGTGGCAACATCGGTAAAGTTATGTCTCTCTCACACCCATATAATGCTTATTGGGTTTCTTTCTAGTTTATTATAAGTCAGACCCGCAATAATGTTTTTCCATACCTGTATATAATTTTGCGTTGGTAAGTAAAGACGTCGGTAAGTAAAATCTTACCGAAGAATTGGGCCTCGCAACTAGTAAACATATTCTACTGTCTTGGAAACAGATGTGGTAAATAAACGAAAAAGCTTTATAAGGAGCTAAAGTGGTACTTTTTGTGGCGAATCTGTAGGTTCGGCAAATACAGATGAGCCACAAAAAGTCACTTTGCTCCGCATAAAATATACTATTCTTCTTCAGACATTTTTTTACACTTAAATGTGAAATAAGGAAACATAATTAGGTTGTGAAAATGAGGAATAGTTAGATTTACTTAGCGTGCTCTGGCAAGCAGCAGTAGACGTTGCTAGGTTTCGTTGAAAGCAGTGCATTAAACAAGTCTAGAAAATTGTGAAGATTCTCCATGTTATTGTAAGTATTTTATTAAACTTTTTGTTCCTATTTCTGTAAATTAAAATATTACATTGTTAGGAGTATGATGGATTTGGAGAACACGCCGTCAGAAATTACTGAAGCGGCTAATACAGAAATACATGATCTATTACTTACAAGATCGAACAAAATCTATGAACGAGCTTTTCAGCGATTTATAAATTGGTGCGATGAAAAAAATATTAAAAGCTACTCTGAAACCGTAATGTTAGCTTATTTTGCCGAATTAGCAACAAAAATGAAAATGAAAAGCTCGACAGTGCGATCCCAATATTCGATGATAAAATCATTATTGAGCATTCGACATGGCGTAGAAATAAGCAAATATTTGAAACTTCGTGCATATCTAAAGAAGCAGAATGTAGGATACACCGCAAAGTATTTACAAAAGACCAATTTAACAAATTTTTATCGGAAGCGTCGGACGAAAAATACTTTGCAATGAGATGAAAGACGTCATTGAGAACCTGAAAACTGCTACATATTAAAATTCCAGATAGCGAAACAAAAAAAATTAAATCATTTACAGTTTTAGGGGAATCTTTCCTATAGTTATATAACAAATATGTTGCTTTGCGCCCACGAGATATGAATGATCGCAGATTTTTTTTGAAATATGGAAATGGAAAATCCTCAAGAGCGGTGAACGGAATCCATAAAATAAGTAGTGTTCCTAGACAGGTAGCTTTTTTCTTAAAATTAGCAAACTATACAGAATACACAGAGCATTGTCTAAGAAGAACTTCAGCTACACTGTTGGCGGACGGCGGCGCAGATTTAATGTGCTTGAAGCGTCATGGTGGCTGGGAATCCAGCGCTGTAGCTGAGCGTTATATTGAAGAGTCTCTAGCAACAAAAAAAGAGGCAGCCTTGAAAATTTTTGCACCTAGTGCAAGCGCTACGAGTACAGAAGTTCATGTTGAACTGGAAGAATTACGACCATTTTCTTAGAACGCAGCGAGAAAATGTTAGTTTTAATCATTGTACTTTTAATCTTTATAACTCTAAACCATAAATTTGTTTTCGTTGTTTTCCAAATTGAAATTGTCAAACTTTAACGTTGTCAGGTGAAGTTTAAAATGTCATCTTTTATTGACTGAAGAAAAAATTATTTCATTTCTTTTAAGATGCATCTAGATGTCTATTAACCTCCGTCTATCATGAAGTTTTAAATGTCTGTTTGACATAGATTATTGTTTTTGCGTTTACAATGTTGCCTATTTTTGTAATGAGCTTCTTATAACAGATGTTGCGTAGTATCCTAAAAAATGTTATTAAAATGATTTCATTTCTTTTAATTCTCATTTTGTGGAAGGTCGTTTGGTGTTCCACACCAGATATTTTTCTTTTTCTATCAATAGGTCATAATTACAATTATAAGTATAGTTTTTTAAAATATTTTACCTACGACCACTGTAGAAAATAGACGAAAACACACGACACACAGCCTCAGTAAATTCGTCATTACGCACGGTAAACAAATCGCACAGTTTTCGTAAACAAAACGCACAGTTTGACTATATTAACAAATGAAAATATTACATTGTCATATGAATCGACAAATCGAGATACTTCTAATATACGTGATAATTGTACAGTAACCATAAATAAGTATTATAATGTTTCTAATGTTAATTAAACCAACGTAGTAGTAAATAGAACGAATTATATCGTGTATGATCATCAAAGTTGTGAGACATAATTTTGTAAAATTGTTTGAAATAAAATTGATCAAAAATCTAAAGATGCAATAATATACAGAGTATCCCATTTAAAGAAATGAAGATTACTAGTTTTTAGATCTCTTTGTATACATGAAAATAACAACAAAAAACAACGACTAAAATAAAAAATCGACGTGTTTAAGCATCATCTACAATACCTGATAAAAATGAATACCTGATAAAAATGAAAATATTAAAAGTAGTCCAGCCTTTTTTGACACAGTGTCTATGGTCGTAGGTAAAGTATAGTACGTAATACGTGTTGTAGAGCAATTACGCACTCATAGAATTATGCACTCGGCGCTACGCGGCTGCGTGCATAATTTTTCCATTCGTGCGTAATATGCCTTTTACAACACTTATTACGTAATATACTATTACACGAACGTAAGAAACTGATAAGTCAATATATTTTACAGACCTTACAGTATATGCTTTTAATAAGTACGCTACTGACCTATCGCTGTTAAGATGATTTATTACTCTCTGATATTCTGGGACGTACTATAGACTGGACTAGACTGTTAATAACGTATGTAATTATTACTCTTAACTATCATATAAATTACTCCTTTTGGCTATAAAACCATTGACCTTTACCAAATGTTTTAATTCATTTCTATTTTTAAAAGGTGTATGTAGCGATGATGCTTAAAGTAGTGTCCATATTTTACCCATTGACATCATTTGCAACCTCCCGGAGCGCTATTGTCTATTTTGTCCAACACGTTACAAAATCGGCATTTAGGTACATCTGCTTTATTACAGCATACCGCAATATTAAGAGTAAAAGCAAATGATGATAGCCGGTAATCTTATAATTAATGAACAGGTTTTACTGACCGACTTTGTAGATTAAACAAGTATTTCACTTTCTATATAAATATAAATAACCTGTTCGGTACATACGATAGGTTCCTTAATTTAATTGGTCGACTAAAAGTGTTCGTTTTACTTTCACTTTTAAAGTCAATAGATTAATAAAAATTTGTATGCATCTATTGTTCACAAAATAGAAAAGATCAAACTTATCATTTCCTGTTAATCACAAGATTTTTCCTTATAATTAACAATTCAAAAGCAACGCTTGACTACATTCACGAATGTTAATCAAAGATATTGTATTTAACCAATGAAGGAGTGTGAAACTTTTTAATCTATTATTCGTCGACTGTAAAGAAGTTTTAGTTTTTTAAGTTATAAATATTTTTTTCTTAATTACAATTCGAATACTTTTACTGGTTTACATACTTACGCACTAATGATAATTTAGTACAGACGTCATAATTATAAAAATTATAACAGTAACCTAGAAAAATATGAGAAAGCCTAAATTATTAATGCACGTCCAAATATTATTATAGTTATACTAATATATAGCTTTCACATGACAAAATATTTGTACAGATTTGATAGAAATCCAGCGTTTTGGATTACAGAAACTAGGGTGATTAATAAATATTTCTTGCATTTGTGAATAAAACGGAAGATAAAGCTAACAAACTATTCTAGTTGTGAATTTTACGTTACAAATGAGAAATATTAATAAAGAAATAAAAGTATAACTTTCTTTTTGGTTCATTACAATAAGAAATATTTCTAACAGTTTACTTTCATAATGTTATTGTTTACCATAAGTAAAAAAATTATAATTAGAAGCCATATAGTTAATTAAGGCGTGCCTTGGCGAAGGATTACAAGTTTAATGATTGCTATATTTGATTGGTTCTTTATGATGTTAATAGTTGGTTGTTAGATTAATGTGAGGATAGGGCCATTAGCCAAAAGTTCAAATTTAATGAGTCTAATGAGGTGTATACCTTTGATTATAATTTAAGAGAACATTTTATAAAAACTAAGATTATATCTGCTACCTGCAATATCAAACACAAAGTACAAAGAAGAAAATAGAGTTTCTAAAACATTTTGAAAACGAAAGTCACACAATGGCCCTTACTGTACTAAAATGGAAGATAAAACGCTAAATTCGATTTTAGGCTTGAGATAAGCTTGCCTATATTGCACACTTCCTCTGGACAGCCTAAAAAAGTAAAACCTTAACACCGCTTAAGTAAAACTACAAGGAAAAATATGAATACAAAACGGGAAATCTATATTTCAATACAAAGCCAAGTAACATTGTATTCCTTTAGCACATATGATACATTCACAGCATGGTTAAAATAGACATTTTTTTTTAATACCGTGAGTTGTAAGAATATTTAGAATTATAGCGTATTTAACAATAACAGAGCATATACAGGGTAGTCCAATAAGGGCGCATCGATCAATAGCTACTAAACCGTTGAACTTATGGAAAAATTCTCTTAATGAAGTTTATAATGTCATTAGTAGGTGGTAGGCATGTATACTCCATGCCAGCCGGGGAGGTACCACCACCCTTACCATGGGCTCCTTAATATTGGGTCTCCGATTTTATGAGCTGGGTAAGGGCTGCCGGTTACCTTTTCCTTTATCCTTAATCTGTTCTCATCCTTATTCTTCCTTCTCGCCCTTACTGTCTTCCTATCGGATTAAAAGTCCCTAATTAAAAAATAAGATGGCTGTGGTTCCTAGGGTAATAAATTCCGGACGTAAAATCCTGCCTCATTTGGTCATCAAAAGTATCAACTTTCTGATTCACTACTGCAACATCCGCGGTATCAGGTCTAATCTTAATGCTATTCACCAACATCTTGAGTAACTACGACCTGATATTTTGTTTCCATCTGAAACACAAGTCTCCACTGAAAGTTCCGAGTCACCCGACTTGCAATTTTCTCAATACCACCTTCACTCCAATTTTCGATATAAAGGAGGCGTATGTGCCTACATCAAGGACAGAATTGCTTGCAAGAGGGCTTCTTCCTTAGAAAATAAAAATTTTGACGTGATTTGGTTTAAACATTCTGGTCCTAATCTTGTGAAATTCTACTGTTGCATTTATAGGTCTCCTAATGACAGTAACTTTCAAGACTTTTTCGATTACCTTAGTATGAAAGTTGACTATCTTCTGTCTACGTTTCCATCTTGCGATATCTCAATTGTAGGCGATTTCAATGTTCATAACTCTAACTGGCTTCAGTTTTCATCTACTACAAATCCCGCTGGTCATAGTGCAGAAACATTTGCTATTTCATGTGATCTCACAGAAATGATTTCTGAACCCACAAGAATCCCTGATAACCCTAACCATACTCCACATCTTCTAGATCTCTTTCTTACATCAAACCCTCTTGCTTATAAAACTTCCGTTCTTTCGCCTTTAGGTCTTTCCGACCATTGTCTAATAGAAATCATTTCTGCTGTACCTAATTCCGCTGTTGTTCGCAAAACCGATAGAACCTTGTGGTGTTTTAAATCAGCTCGATGGAGTAATTTATGGGATTTCTTTGCAACCTTTCCATGGCGTGAATATTGTTTTAAGTCGTCCTCTTCTTCGGACATCGCTCTTTCAGTATCTGAAGTCATCCTCATGGGAATGGAGTTTTACATTCCCAAAAAGCAGTATGTACACGTTCCCAACCCTGGTTCAATAAGGCTTGTGCTGATGCAATATCTTTAAAAAATAAATATTACATTAAATGGAAATCTAATAAATCGGTCGACAGTCATGTAGAATACGTTGGTGCTAGAAATATCTGTAAAAGTGTCATCACTAAAACTAAAAAGTTGTTCGAACAACGAAAATGTAATGAACTCGCTACATCTCCTTTAGACAGTCGTAAATTTTGGTCTTTAGCTAAAGCCATTAGTAAAAACTTTGGAACATCTTCATTCCCCCCCCTGACATCTATTGACGGATCAGTAGTTGCTGATTCTGTAGAAAAAGCCAATGTTTTTGTGAATTTGTTTGCATCAAACTCGTGTCTCAACGATTCTGGAAAAGATGTGCCCCTAGTCAACTCTTCTTCATACGCTATGAAACCAATTCATTTTCGGTACAAGCTCTTGGAATCGATCATCAGTAGGCTTGATCTCAATAAGGCGATTGGCCCAGACGGTATCCCAGCTATTGTCTCAAAGAAATGTTCCCCCGAACTAGCACCAGTCCTATCTAAGCTCTATACGATCTCTATGTCTTCTGGAGAATTCCCTTAATCATGGAAGTTAGCAAATGTTGAACCTATTCCCAAAAAAGGTGATAAGACCGATCCCTCAAACTACCGACCAATTGCCATCACTTCCATTTTGTCTAAAATCATGGAAAAAACCATCAATCAGCAACTGCTCACGTTCCTTGAAACTAACAAACTCCTTAGTGACCACCAATATGGGTAGAGGCAAAGTCCTTCAACAGGTGATCTTCTTTCATATGTGACCCAAGTTTGGAACAATATAGTAAAGCAGTCCGGTGAAACAGTTGTAGTCACTTTAGATATCTCAAAGGCATTTGACCAAGTTTGGCATAAGTGTTTACTTGCCAAACTCACCCCGTTTGGGTTAAATGATACGCTCATTAACTGGGTTTCTAGTTTCCTTAATAAAAGACGAATACGTGTCGTAGTTGATGGCTCTTTTTCAAAAGAAGTTAGCATTAACGCGGGCGTACCACAGGGATCCGTTATAACTCCTACACTTTTTCTGCTGTACATAAACAACTAACCCCATCCATTGCTTTGTTTACGATAGCACTCTTGACTGTAGTTCATCTCAGTCTACTCATAGTGATAATCCATCTTCTATGTCAAATCAAGAAATTAAAGCTGAAATGGCAAATTCAATCAACAAAGACATTCAACGTATTCTCGAATGGGGAAGCAATAATCTAGTTAAATTTAATGCTAACAATACTCAGTGTTGCCTTGTGTCCGCCAAAAAAGATCGATCATTTCCTGTTGTAAGCATGAATAGCTCAGTTTTTAAGTTTTCAGACTCACTCTGTTGGGTATGACTGTATCCTCAAATCTCTCATGGGTTGACCATCTTCTGTCAGCTACCAAAACAGCTGCTCGTAAAATAGGCTTTTTGTACAGATCTAAGCAGTACTTTACCTCTCGACAACTCCTTCTGCTATATAAGGTCCAAATTCGCCCTCACCTGGAATATAATTCTCACCTCTGGGTTAGTGCTCCCCAATACGCTCTCGATATCGTTGATCGTATTCAAAAGAGAGCATTTAGGCTTATAAATGGCCCGTCCTTAGCTTCTCACATACAGTCCCGTGAGCACAGAAGAATGGTTTCAGTTCTTCCTTTGTATTATCGTTATTACAACGGCTATTGTGCTGCTGAATTATATTATTTGATACCATCTCGGGCTATCTTTGCGAGAAACACTCGTTTGGCTCATTCACATCACCAGTATGCAGTAAAAATCTCCACTTGTCGTACCAAACGGGCGCAATCCACATTTTTCTACACGGCTTCTAAACTCTGGAATTATCTCCCTAGTTCCTGCGTTCCTCTCACTTATGATTTTAAGGTAGCTGTTCATTGGCATCTATTGGCAATTCATTATCTCTCTATCCATCCTCCTAAGTGTTCCTGAGTGCTTTAGCACGATAGGCCAATTTTAGCCTGTTCAGGTCCACAATATAAAAAAAAAATGTTTGCTACAATCCAAAATTTTTGTCAAACATACAGGGTGTACCAGACGATAGTAATACGAAAAATTATGTTTTTGTTAAATGGAATACCCTAATTTTTTATGTTTTTAACTACAACTACAAATTTGTAAGATCGTCAAATGCAGTGTTGCCGAGCTATGAATTTTTCTTTAAAAAATTAGTCAAAAGCACACTATTTTCAAACTGTTATACAAGGTCCGTCAGTGAAGCAGGAAAATTTAAAAACTAACTCTTTATTTGACGTTTGAGTGAGGGCGCTGAAGTTAATGATAAATTGTCTATCATTGAGCACCATTTAGTAAACATGAACAGTGGTCAGGCGTTCATCGTACTTTCTATGTTAAATCATTTTATAAAAATGGCGACCCCGCGACAACTGTGAGAAGCTTATTTCACAATGAGTTCAAGAATCAAAAGAAGGTGATTTAGTTTCTGGCATGAGTTTTTGTCGAGAAATATTGTGGTGTTTGGGTAATGAAGAAAATTTAATACACTATATGTTTACGTCAGATGAATCCCATTTTCATCTTAACGGCTATGTAAATAAACAGAATAACCGACATTGGAGCATTAAAAACCCGCTTATAAGTTACATGAGAAACCATTGGTGCCAGTATGGTGTGTCATTTCATCATCAGACGTTATTGGACCATTCTTTTTTAGGACGATCGAGGAAATGCTACAACCTTTACTACAGTTCGTTACACAAACATGGTCACAACATATTTGAGGCAAGAACTGGTCCGATTTTCAGAAATTACGTGGTTTCAGCAAGACGGTGGTGCAAGTTATACTGCTCGTATGTCTATTGTTGTTTTAAAGGAACTTTTTCCTACCCACATCACATATAAACATGAAAACATTGTGTGGCCGGCTAGATCGCCTGATTTGTCCGCATGCGACATTTTTCTTTGGGGATATCTAATACTATTTACTATTTTATGCAAGTTGAACGAAGGCTTATTTAATATAAAGAATTTGATGATTAAATTTGACTAAGCTGCTGTGGTTGCTATAGTACATTCCCAAAATTACAATTGATATTTGCTTAGTCATATTAGTGCTTTTTTAATTTTGACTTATTTTAGAATGAGTTACAGGGCTACCGCGAACAAATGATGTAAATTATTCGTTTGAAAGCCCCCAAACGTATCAAAAATTGATTCGGCATTATTATGCCCATAACCTCCAAATAACGAATTTTGCCTACATCAAAATAAATATCTATGTTAAATTTAGGATATCTGAAGCATATTACACCAGTAAAATTTACAACGTACTTATTTAGTTAAGTTGCTTTTGTATGTGTGAATACTTGCAGGCTCACATTCCATTGATATGAAGTAATTTGACTTTAATCTCATTATATCTAGAATTTAAATCAGTTCTACGTTCTACGAACATCGATTGGGGCTTGTATCTCGATAGCTCAGTTGGTTAGAGCGGTATTCTAGCAAAATACATGTCGTACGTTCAAATCCAACTCGGGGTAAACTTTTTATTTATGTATTTAATAAAATTAATAACAATTTTTAATTATTTTAGTACAAAAATTCACAGTGGTAATGTGATACATATTAAACTTGACCAGTGTAAGCTAAACGCCTCGTATTCGTGTCCAAACCAGTAACACGATTTCTACAATAATTTAAATGTTCAAATGACACATTAATTTTTGCAATTACGGTTGGTAAAATCTACACACGTTTTCATAGCTTATAATACGTACGAAATTAAATTACTTATGTATGATTTTCTTAATTTACAATCAAGTAGAAATGTTACGCTTCTCAAATATACCACTAATACGCACTAAATCACCCAAGTTATATTTGTTCTTCTGTAGTGTTTTTATGCGAGTATAACGCATAGTTAGTTTAGTGGTTTGATTTCAATTGCTACATGCATATTAATATCCTAATTAATTTATCCTTAGCGCGTAAAACAAACATTCTGTACAACAAATTCATAACTGTCTTACGGTAACGGGAGTCTTAAAAAATTTAAAATTTCGCGCTAAATTATACGATATTAAATAGTTATATATTATTTTTTTAGATAAGGAAATGGTTATTGTTTATTTGTATTTAAATGTAACTAATATTAACATGAAAAACTTGAGTTTACTTCAATAAGTTATCTATATATTTAATTTGAAAATATTTAAAGTACGCGGTAGTTGTAAGTGCATTGATCCGTTGGAAGGGATGAGACGCTGTCAAAGTAGCTGGCAGTTTTTATATTAGAGTTGTTGTTGGTCGATTTAGCACTAAGCATGAGTGACATTATATAGTCATGCGGCTTATAAATTGTGAAATTACAAATAAAACCTAATTAGCAGTGTAATAGGGAAGAAGTAGAAAACTAAAAATGTTATCGAGTTGGTGGTAATAAAAAAGATTACGCCATAATTTAAAATTTGCATTAAAAGTGACGTAATAGTATAAGATAAAGCGTTTTTTATGTATCAGCGCGATAATCAATTGTGCTTAAATAGTGAACAACAAATATAAAAGACAGTAACCGATCCAAATTGGTAAATCAAAATATGAAGGATAATAACTCTAAGTGTTAATGATGTGTAGTACGATAGGACGTTGTAGTTCGTATCGCATGCCATTCGTAGTAAAATTAAACAATTAAAGTAATAATTGACAATTGTAAATATATCAAGCAACTATTTACAAAAATCTTTAAATTATTGGAAGGAAACTTAATGTCATCTTAACCCACAACAAAGGTATCAAAAACACATCGTGTGAGAACAAAGCAAGCGGTTCCAGTTTGGCGGCGTAGTGACATCATCGGAGGAGCAGCCCAATAACTTAATTGAGGCCTCTTCACCGATCCAAGAAACGCAGGGTTTATGTGTTTGATTTTCTTTAACTTTAAATATGAACATCGATATTAAACGGAAAACAATCCCTTTAACTCTAATAAAGATTTTATTGTTACATGTTAGTTTTAAGAATGTTATTTTAAATTATAGGTTTGATTTTTATATATGTATTGTAAACAACGCATTGATGCGTTCAGATTTTGGATTTAATTAAATAAGTATAACTTTTGATATACTTTTATTGCCAAAGATTATTAATATTAAAAGCTTATACAAATATTGAATATACAACTGCAAAAAGAAGTCAACTCAACAGAAATCCAGAATATTAAGACAATGGAATTGAGTATTAAATTTTAGTAATGCATAGCAATGACCATTTCTTTTAACATTTGAGCTAGCTGGTGCCTTTAAGTAAGAAAAGAATTCACAAACGTTAATATTAAAGTTCATTTACTCAAACTGAAATGAAATGGCAAGTGAATTAAAATTAACTAGTAGGTGATGTCTATATAAATTGAACCCATTCCGCGTAAATAAAAAGGTAATCATTTACCGTCTCACAGAAACAATAGAACATTTTTATTCAATAATTTTGACATAAAAAATGGTAAAAAAACTTATTTTTTGTAGCGAGGTGAAAATAACACGAGTAATAACCAAGGGTATAATGCCCGTTGCACTTAATAACACGTTCAGCTGTGGATGCTTTTTTTGTACTGTAAATGGCGTAGCGATTTATACCGTAATTACTAATACTAATCCTTCCTGGAGCCAGCTCCATTTTTCATTACGGAAATAAAAAGAATATGGTATAAAAGTGTAACTCTTCTTTATTGTTTATTGTTAGAACAAAATTATAGTTAATGATTATGCAAAAAACGTTACAGATAATTAAGGTGTGCTTTTGTCAAAGTTTTGAAATTTAATGATTGGCATACTTGATTGGTTATTTTTAATTTTAATAGCTTGCAGCCATAGACTAATGTGACGATACGCGCCCGCTCACAGGAAAATAAACATAATTCTTTTTATATTTCTCCGGCCCTACCTACAAACAATATTTGATTGTTATGACAGGATACGCGAGTGTATCCATTCGTACCTTATATCCCGTTTAGTTCGTGGTTGTACATACCTTCATCTGAACTTGATGGTGAATAGTTTTCGTATAATACTTGCAATATTTGACAATACTTACATATCAGACTAATCCATATACTTACGTTTCTAATTATTACAGCCTTACCTGAAACAAAAAAATTATATGATTATGATTTCAATTTTTTTTTAAATAAGACAAAGTAATAAAAACTTGCATCAAATCATTATTAACGTAAATTCTGTAAAAATTGTTTTTTTGTTTTAAAGCAATGTATTTATATTATGTATTTGTTAGACTGTATGTGTTTGTGGTTTAAAATTCATGTTACATATATTATAGCTACCTATTATTATGTCAATACTGTTTGACTTTTAAAATTTATAATTAATTTCTGTAAGTTCTACAGTTTACGTATTTTATATTTGTTTTGCCTATTATTAAGTTGCTTGTAGGTCCTGGCGAAGCAAATATACTCTGAGAAAGCTCGACAAAAAAATTTACATATATATATATATATATATATATATATATATATATTAATTCATTCATATTAGTACTCAATCGTAAAATCATCAATTTAACTCTTAAAACGATCTCTTATTTATGAGTTGTTCTCATATGAGATAATCCTCCCAGTCACTATTCACACACCTCTAAACTGAACTCCAGACAAAGCAGTAAGATGTTCCAATATCCCTTGGAACTTAGATCATCTTCAATAACTGTCCACTTAAGTTAGTAATTAAGGTACGATCGACCGGACACACACAAGACACACGTGTATTTATTTAAAATGTAAGTTTACGTATACATAACTATTTTTGATTATTAATTATTAAATGTCTTAATATACATAGTTTCACTTACATAAATTTCGTACTGATCGACGATACAATTAGATTTGATTTTCTTTGAGATGCGTATCTATATGATAATTCCTTACATTGAAGTTTAATCACAGAGTTCTATTAATTATGTAAAACTTTTTATAATTACATATGTCAAATATGTTGAAATGCTGCTGTAGTAATTAAACATTTCAGTATGTATTTGAGTGTAGCACACAAGTATTCACATTTTTAAATTTAATATATCACTCAATATTTATTACTTTAGTAAGATTTCTTTATATGACCTTTAGGCAAAGTACAGGTTGTAGGTTCAAATCCTACTCGAGGTAAACTTTTTATTTATGTATTTAATTAAATTAATAATAATTTCTAATTTTATGTTAACACATTTCAAAATGGCTAAGCGAAATTGATTACTAACAGTCTCGCGCCGAAGTTAAATGAAAATTTCAAAATTTATTTCATACGTGACGCCTCCCCTGGCGCGGAACAACATAAAATATTTAATAAGAATGATATAAAGGCACAACGTAACCTTTCATGTCCAACACTAGGAAGATTTTGGTAAATTTCTACTTCCCCTAATTAAAACCTACACATTAATTAACATAAATCAAGATCAAGATTTTTTAAAATCCAATGTGAAACTCTAATTTTGATAATTTATATGACTTACTTCCTTGAATACATATGAATTATTTTTTTTAATCGTTCATAATTGAATATAAAGTTAACTTTTTAACTGATTTTCTATTAAATTTTCAAATCCGCCCTAACAAGTAGTTTACCTTTGCCCAAATTTTTACAAAAATTAAATAGTACACAAAAGTTATATGTGACACTAATGTGTAATTTTTACTAAACAATATGTGGCCCATCGAACGCGGGTTAACTTATTTGCTGTCTCTGTATTTAACATCCAAAAAAATCTAGATCAAGGTTTTAACAGAAAATAAAAAAATATAGAGAACAAATAAAGTCGCATATTCTATCCCACAGTACCGCAGGGTATATAAAACAATCATAAATACGTATTTGTAACAGTAGTAAAAAAATTCAAATATGCCAGACGTGTTTAAAAAAACAAAAATGTGCAGTTTGAGATCGAAGTAAGCGGTCAGTTACTACTTAACGTTATATAACTGCTATAAATCCTCTTTCTATAACAATACACAAACATAACCATTGTCATAAGAATTTGTTTTATTAGCTGTAATGATAAAAATAAATAACTGGACCAAAGCGGCAAAAAAAAACAATATAATTAAGTCATTTGGTGGCAAATAAATAACAGCAAGTCCGGTAAGTAGCACGAGAACCAAGAATCGCGTAGGGAATAATCTAATTCAAACCTAATGTGATTGATTGAAGATTATGTAAGTAAAAAAAAATATACACACACACACACTATATATATATATATATATATATATATATATATATATATATATATACAGGGTGTGCAAACAGTATCGCACCAAATGGGATTATGTAGAAACGGTTTGACATTTAGATTTGACTTTTGGTGGGGTTAAATAACACATAAATACCTATATTTTGATATGAGCTTCATTTGTTTTGAGCGACTGGTGTTTATCAAAGGCAGCCATCTTGAATTTTTTTAAATAGCAACCTAGGTTGAGTTTGGCGTTATTTGACAGGTAATTGATTTAGAAATACACTACGGTATATCACATCATTTATTCTAAAATAAGGAAGAAAATTAAAATATTAAACAAATAGTTCAAGTGAACAAAACAAAAGAATTGAACAAGAAAATTGAGTTACTTCAATGATGGAAATCACAATAACTGCTCAAATTGCTATCCATTTACCAAATGTCAAATCGTTTCTACATAATCCATTTGGTGCAATACTATTTGCACACCCTGTATATATGTATATATATATATATATATATATATATATATATATATATATATATAATATTCATACAGTAAGTATACACTCTATATTATTTATATCTTTCTTGTCTATATTTCTACTTCTTACTTCTTTACGTCTCGGGGCAGTAGACAAGCAACCGTTCGGTAGTAGGACGATACTGATAGTAAATGCTACATTGTCCGGGACACGATTTGGTTAGTAACCGGTCTGGCCGCTATGGTATTACTCAACAGAACAATATAATTGCCTCGGATCGACCTGGCGGTCAAGGTCGAAGTTGCTGACGACTGTGCAAGTAAGAATGGCGAGTCGGTACGTGGAATGTTAGAGGTATACATGGTAAAGAATTTGAAATTGCGAATGTAATGTATGAAAGGCAGCTTGATATTCTGTGTGTATTAGAGACAAAGCGCAGAGGAAAGGATGCTGTGGAGATGGAGGATGGCAGCCTAGCACTATGGTCAGGACTCGAGACTGAAGTGCATGGCGCAAAAGGAGTTGGGGTGATCGTAAGTGACAGAGAAAAGATGTGTTAACCAGTACGAATTGGTATCTCCCCGGGTAATGCGGATTAGAATGAAGTGGAGTTTCGATGAATTTTTCTTATTTCATGATATGCACCGGTGAATGAAGAAAGAGACCAAGAGTGTGTGAACTTCTGGTATAATGTAGAGAACGTGTTGAACTTATGTAAGCCAAACGGAAGAGTGACGATATAGGGACTTAACTCATGGGTGGGTGTACAGAGAAAACATACTGAACGAAAGGAAAGGTTAGGAGGCCAAAGAGTCAATGAGAATGGTGAACGCCTGGTTAACATCTGTGTGGAGAGAAGCCTGCTTGTTTCTAATATGTGGTTAGACAGCAGTGCGAACGTCCAGAATTAGTGTAGGCAAACTAGTAGACAATGATCCAAGAATAAAATATGCAGATGCTGTGAGTAAAGGGTTGAACGTGCATGGATCAGCTTTAAAAACTATATTGTCAATTATGCCTAGCAGATATGTGGAAGAGCGACTGTAGGTAGACAGAAAAAATCTACTTGGTGGAATGAATCGGCAAAAAATGAGACTGAGAAAAGGCGATTGTATGAGGCGTACAGATTAAGAAATTAAGAAGTTAAGGAGGCAGTGTAAATAAGTAAAGAGGCTATGGAAGGATAGAAAATGCAGAATAATTTTGAGGGAAACAAAAAATTCTTCTGGAAATGGACCAAAAATACAAAACGTGGCCTAAAACAGACTGCTGCGGGAGTGATGAATACGAGCAACGAAATAATATGGGACGATTGACGAAGTGAGGAAATGCTGGCAAGACTATTTCAGAAAGCTGTACAGTACTGAGGAAAGTAAGAATGAAGGGATAAATGAGCAGAATATAGAAGGACTGCTGAATGAAACTGCGAAGGATATTGGGATAAATGATGTAGAGGAAACGGAAGGGAGGTTGAAAAACGGTAATGCAGCTGGCGTAGATGAAATCATTGGTGAAACGTTAAAGTAAGGTGGTGCAAAGCTAAATCGAAGGCTGTGTGAACTACTAAATGTATACCTTAGGTATACAAAAGTGCCGAGGGATGGGAAAAGCACGATCTTTGTAGCACTGTACAAGGATAAGGGGACAAGAGTGATTGCAAGAATTACAGACGAATAAGTTTGCTCAGTGTACATGGTAAAGTATTTGAAAAGTACTGATTGATAGAGTACTAGAAACTACACAAACTAAGGTTTGGGATATGCAGGGTGGCTTCATGCCAAGAAGAGCATACGACAGAATTAATAGGGGAAAGCTGTGGGAAATACTAAATGAATATGGCGTAAATAAAGGGAATAGGGGCAGTACACAATGGTAGCCGGGCATGTGTTAGGGTGGGAGGAGGTGTGAGTGAATAATTCAATATTGAGCAAGGAGTGCGACTAGGCTGTGAGATGTCACCGTGGTTTGGTATATGTATACATGGATAAATGTGTTACGCAAGTATGTACTAACACAAATGGTGTAATGGTTGGTGACGTACATGTACGAGTTCTGGTGTATGCAGATGCCACAGTCTCATTAAGTGACAGTGTGATACAGTCTGTGGGAGCATGGACCTAAAGCTAAACGTGAATAAAGCAAAGTTTGTGGTGTTCAATCGGGAAGGTGAACAGGAGAGTGGAGTGTTGACTCAGCTAGATGAAATTGTGGAACAAGTGGGCCAGTTGGTATATCTGGGTAAAATGTTTATTGCAGATGATACAATGAATGGCGAGATTGCACGAAGTATCAATGTGAAAGTGATTGGAAGTATGTGGACGATAATGAGAAACGAAAGCATAAGCTTAGCTGCGAAACGAGCAATCTATAATAGTGAGTCAGTACTGTATAGAACTGAGGCATGGGTATGTTAAAAAAAGGACGAAAAAAAAATACCGTGAGTATGAGATTCCTGAGAAGCGGTAAAACAAGAAGCGACAAGATAAAGAATAAGTGTATAATGACTGAGTGTGGCGTGGAAAGGACAATGACGGATTAATATAAAATTAGTACATTACTTTGGTTTGGTACATAGCGAGAATGAATAAAGCAAGATTAACAAAGCAAATATATGTGGGTGAGGTTAGAGGTAAGGCCGGGCCTGATGGACCGCGTAAAAGTTGGCTGAATGTAGTAGAACGTATGATAAAAGAAAGAAATGGTCAGGGACCATGTATGAGTCTTGCGGAAGCTAGGGAGGTATGCAGAGAATGTAAACCATAGAGAAAGATTGTGAATGAAAAATAAATAACACGCAGGGATTGTTTTGTCTACACTGCAAGGGAATGGCGTGAAGGTTACATTATGTTATGTAAGGTTTTAGCAGTGGCGGCTCGTTACCTTTTACAATTTCCCAATTGGAATTTAAAACTGTTATTGATGTAAATAACAATTTATACTTCATTTAAAATAATTTAACAGTTTTAGACGTTAACTTGTAAACCTACTCGTAACTTAAATATATGAATCAGGTTATATTGTGTGTAATGTGTTAATACATTTGCAATTTATTTTCAATCCATTTCACTTCTTTAAAATTAATATAATGCTTTCTCTTCAAATACACTTCATACTCAATAAAAAACAAAATAAATAGAATCCAGGATAAAACTAAAAACTGCAACTCAAAAAATTGATCACTTCACTACGTATGATGGATATGTATACTAAGTATAATGTAATAATGAGTAAAATTAATGGAAATAATATTTATTCTTAAAGAGTGCAAAAAGAATCTAGACAAAACAGTGCTTAATTTCACACTTCATAGAGTTACAAGTTTTGATTAAAAACATTTTTTTTAACAGAACAGAAAAAATTAGTTTACGTTACTCGCCTATTTACAGAAAAAAACCCTAAGTAACTGTGTGTGAAATTACTTGAACTACTGGATTATATCAGCTAATTATGCGTTGAAAGATCTGTTTCGGAGACACATGAATTGTAAAGCTGCCTCAATTTAGTTGAAAGCAGGTATAGATCTGTTCGCAAAAAAAGGCAAACAATGGTTGCAGGACACCATGCAACAAAATTGAGATGTAGTGCCGGCAAGAAAGTACGTAACAAAGGGACACAATCAATTAATACAAGAGTTGCAAAGATGTATTGAGGGGTGCACTGAAAAATTCCAATTATCTGAAAACACAAAGACTGAAAATGATTCAGAAATGAAGAAAAATGTAAGATGTCAACGCTCGGTCACTTAGTTTAGTGGCATTTTACCTTTTATAAAATGGTCACGTGGATAGGGTAAATAAACAAGGTCCCATGAATAACCGGAAAGAGGTCACAATTAAACAATAGAGACTGGTTGTTTTCCACTCTATATTACTTCTTTTTTCTAAAAGTACAAAAAAATCAGTTAAAGTGCAGCATAACCATTAAGTTTACTCAACCGTGGTTTAATGGACACCAACTCTTTTTTTGACAATTCGCTCATTTTACATAAATTAAACCTCTCAGCAAAAAAAACAAAAAAACAAATTATATTAATTAATGTTGGTCGGTAGTAATAAATTACTATGTTAACAAACATCTATCCGAATCGTGATACACTTTTTTTTCTCTAAATTTTATGTGGAACATTATGTACGATATCTGTTTTTGGGGTTTATATTATTTATTATTTAAATCATATTATACCTTATACTCCATAAATCATAATAATATACGCTTAAAGCCATTTAGTATAAAATGTACAAGGGGAAAGCACGCCGCCAAAAAAAACCTTGGTTTGGTATCCAGTTTTGGATAAGGGTTTTTTGTTTCTATTTTGAAACTTATAATAAAGACTGATTTATTTAATTAATATGTTTTAACGGATTAAGATGATTCTGAGTGGTTAACATTCTCATACGGTCTTGACCTGGCGTTGAAATCTCCAGCTTTTTGTAACACTAGAGCAATGTATACCAATAACTAAGACTATTTCCGCATTATTAATAAAGAAATTACTAATGTGACCTTTCACAGTATCAGAATAATGAAGTCTGGTAATAAATAAAAATGGTGTGGTGAGAGAAGCACCAACCTTTTTATGCAATACTTTAAGAGTGTTTACATACATATTTATGAATGTCGCTTTCGCTATTAATCGCCACGTAAACTTTCAATATTGCATAATTCGCATCTTGTAGTACTGTTGTTATAAGTTTACATTAAATGTATACCGAATTTAATAAACAGTTTCCTATTGTATTAAATTGTAGTAAAATACATATAATTCCCTAGATCTGCAAATAGAAATCGTTTAACCTTTCGATTCACGTTCACTTTTAAAGCGTACAAGGCTAGACCCGTTTATACTAGATTTTACTATAAGATTACAGAACACCTTTTTTTCTTAATTATAATCAATACGATTATTTAAATTTTATTAACTGCTCGTAATTGAAAAAGCAAGAATGAGTGTGATATCTCTGGACGATTTAAAAAATTCGTCGAAACGTGAGTAGTTACGACTTTAGAAGTACGCAATTTACTTGAATCATCTTTGCGATTCGCCCAAATGCTTTACATTTATGATACTCTATAAAACATGTAAATTTTCAATTTGTTTTTGGAACAATGGTTGTTTCACTTCACGAGCAAGATCCGTAAAAGCAATAAAGCTCGAGACACATTCAAAGGCTTTTATAGAAATTGTTTTTTAAGAGGTATTTGATAATAACCCAAAATGATTTTGTTACAAATCTCCCTTATCTCTGAACTTTTACAAGTACAAGCTCAAAAGTTAAAATGTTTATTTGCTTCACATGCCTCTTTTATAGAATGTATTCAAATTAATGTAACGTAGAGGAATGTTTCTATTAATAGTCTAATTAAAATTCATTTAAATGCTACCTCTCAACATTATTATCAAGTAGAACAACTTCTTGTTAAATATTGAAAGTTCTATTAGGGTACCTTATATAACGAATTTTCTGTGCTAATATGTTGTGCATTAGACATAATTAAAATTTTGCACGAAAACAGTTGCCTAGAAACCAACCTCCGTTCATTTTCATTGTTTTTTGATATTTATGTATTTTAGTACTTTTGTATTTTTCTGCTTTTGTACTTTTGTACCTTTGTACGTTTGTACCTCTGTACTTTTGTACCTCTGTACCTTTGTACCTCTGTACCTTTGTACCTTTGTACCTCTGTACCTTTGTACCTTTGTACCCTCGTACCTCTGTACCTTTTGTACCTTTGTACTTTTGTATTTTTGTACCTGTGTACCTTTGTACCTTTGTACCTTTGTACCTTTGTACCTTTGCACCTTTGCACCTTTGTACCATTGTGCCTTGTACCGTTGTATCTTTGTACCTTGGAACGTTTGTCCCGTGGCACCTTTGTACCGTTGTATCTTTGTACCCTTGTACCTTTGTGCCGTTGTATATTTGCACCTTTGTACCTTTGTACCGTTGTACGTTTGTACATTTTGTACCTCTGTACTTTTGTACCTCTGTACTTTTGTACCTCTGTACCTTTGTACCTCTGTACCTTTGTACCTTTGTACCCTCGTACCTCTGTACCTTTTGTACCTTTGTACCTTTGTATTTTTGTACCTGTGTACCTTTGTACCTTTGTACCTTTGTACCTTTGTACCTTTGCACCTTTGCACCTTTGTACCATTGTACCTTGTACCGTTGTATCTTTGTACCTTTGAACGTTTGTCCCGTGGTACCTTTGTACCGTTGTATCTTTGTACCGTTGTACCTTTGTGCCGTTGTATATTTGCACCTTTGTACCTTTGTACCGTTGTACGTTTGTACATTTTGTACCGTTGTACATTTGTACCCTTGTACCTTTGAACGTGAACCTTTGTATTTTTGTATTTAAATACTTAGGTACTTTAAGTGCTTAGCGACTTAGGTACCTAGGTACTTAGGCACTTTTGCAGTTTAGCGTTTTCACATTTTCGTACTTTCGCACTCTCGTAATCTCGCTTTCTCACTTTCGCGCTTTCCCGTTTTCGCGTTTTCGCATTTTCGCATTTTCGCACTTTCGCACTTTCGCACTTTCGCACTTTCGCAATTTCGCTCTTTCGTACTTTCGTACTTTCGTACTTTCGTACTTTCGTACTTTCGTACTTTCGTACTTTCGTACTTTCGTACTATCGTAGTATCATACTTTCCTATTTTCGTATTTTCGTATTTTCGTAGTTTCGTATTTTCGTATTTTCGTATTTTCGTTGTTTCGTATTTTCGCACTTTCGCACTTTCGCACTTTCGCACTTTCGCACTTTCGTACTTTCGTACTTTCGTACTTTCGTACTTTCGTACTTTCGTACTTTCACATTTTCGCAATTTCGCATTTTCGTATATTCGTATTTTCGTAGTTTCGTATATTTGGTGTGCTTGTAGCAAATATTAATGCACTTTTTTGGGTTTGAAGTGAGTATTACAGATTGCGTGTTTAAAAGTATTTTGCGCATGGGAAATTTTCTAGTTTCTACGATCATTCAAGATTGTTAACACCTTGGTGAAGTACTTTTTACTAATAATTTTGGTCGTAATGGAGCTTCAGTCACTAAATTTTAAAGGAAAATCTGAATCTTGAAGCGATTTTTCTTCACATCTTGCTACGAGCCACGACGTCTTCAGAGCATTTAGTGGACAAACCGCTTATTAAAAAAAACCTATGTGAAGTCCAATGCGACTTTAGGGCGTAACAAGTTTTGTTAAATCGTAGACAGTAAAACGTATCAAATAAAGCAGAATGCTATAAATATAGCCCCAACGTGTTACTGTATAACGAAACTATTATCTACTCTCCACCACCACAATCAAGATCGATGTGGATGCACAACCACTTCAATTTATTATTTGATTACATGTTTAACAATCAAATTCTCAATTAAGCGGAAAATAGAAATTCCCCTCTTTCCGAACATGAGATACGTACAAAAAACTTAATAAGATCAATTCAAAACCGTTATACTACTTATCAAACAAGACCCCTTACACGCTGAGGCTTTGCAGTTTTTAGTTTTGGACAAATGAAACTTTCGTCACGGGTGTGTGTATGTTCCACTAATCGCAAATACAAAGTGTTAATAAAGACAAATTAATAGTCATTCGGATAACCTCGAATACTTCTGATAAAGTCTGCTCAAACCTCCAAATTCAGTACGGGTTCCTATGGAGTAACTCTCTTTTTTACTATCTTTAGTCATTTCTAAATAACGGTATACTTCTGCTTCATAGCGTATTGTTGTCAAACGTAAAATCTAACTTAATAACAAATCAATATCAACTTCGTGTACTGCCAAATTAATCGAACTCAGCTAACTCCATTTATTAAAAATCGTTCTTTTCAGAATACCTACATCTCATTCACGCGTCTTATAAGGTAATGATGAATAATTTCTATAATTGTATGATTGAGGTTATTTTGTATCATATGGAGATGGAAGCTGAATATGGTCCTGCAAACAAAAAACGACAGTGTAACGAACCGCAATTCATTACTACAGAATTTTTTAATTAATTATTTAACAATCAGCCCTCGTAAAAGAAATGATGTAAGATTTCTTAGTATTCAAACACCTGCAATACTTTAATATTTCTTAGTATTCCATATTACTAAGTACCTAATTTAATATTTCTTAGTATTTCGTTTGATTGCACAACCAAAAATTAATTTGTTTCCCCTCCAACGTAGATTTCATAAAACTTCGAATGTTTTACACGTCAGAGTAATTTCCGCCAATTACAGAAAGGATTCCCCCAAACGGAAGCCACCACCGCCTACCGAGAGTCCCCTATAAAAAACCGCGCCGCGCACCTTTTGAGAGATTAGAAAAGACGAGTAGCCGTAGCCGACCAGACCAGTAGCAGCAGTAGAAGAGTTCCGTCGCGCGTCGTGAACGCATCCCGCCGCCGAGAATTATTTAGTTGGTTTTACCAGCTCCTGTATTAGTTAGTCCGTTAGACTAACTCCTGTTCCAGAAAACCTGCACGTGACGTTTGTTTTAATGTCAATCGCCGCAGACCTAGTGATAGCCGCCGCGAGTTTAGCTCCTTGTATTTGCAACCGCGCACCGCGAACCTTTTGTAAATAAATAGCTATCCTCGATCTTTGTGATTAACGACACGTAAGTCTGTAGAGTAATTCATTACACACACACACACACACACACACACACTAAACCCCCAGGCAGCAACGGGCTAAGCCACGAAGCAGTCGGGAGTACATACACATACACAAAAACCCCCAGAGAGCGACGGGTCACCCCAAAGCAGTCGGGAGTACATACACACACACACACACACACACACACACACACAAACACTAAACCCCCAGGCAGCAACGGGCTAAGCCACGAAGCAGTCGGGAGTACATACACGCATAACACACACAAAACCCCCAGAGAGCGACGGGTCACCCCGAAGCAGTCGGGAGTACAAACACATACACAAAAGGTGTTTCGACGGGTCACCCCGAAGTCACCTAAATCACTACACTCTACCATATACCTGACGACGGGAGCTAGATAGGACTGTATAGCCCTGCAGCTCTTATCGTTTACACTCACTTACATTCTAAACACCTGCATTCACCAGCTCGCTGGCGAAGACCGAAGTGCCTGTAATCACAAACGATTTAAACATAGAGTATCCGTCAAAGACCGGTAGTAGAAGAAAACCGTACATCGATAACCACGCGCTTAGTAATTGTATTTCAAGAAAGCGATCAATTAATTGTTTTCCACCAGCTTATTCCGCAAGTATAAAAACCGCCTTTAATAAATACGCGTTTTGTGCGTATACAATTAGGTAACGTTCGTTTGTATCTACGTGAGATTTCGTTCATTTACATAAAAAAATCACCACCATAAAACTACATTCCAGAAGATAACGCGCAAATGTATTAATTATACAACCAATTGTGTATAATCCGCCCAGTCTAAATTTAATGCGAAAGTAAACCTCTGAAGATATTCATATTATCGAACGTAATAGATCGCGAAGGTAAATTGTTTTACGAAGCAAACGCGCCTGTCCGTCTCCCAGTAATTACTGAAGTTAAAGCAGCACGCAAGTAGACCGGTGAACGCTCGTCCTGCGTACGACCGTGAACTCGGGATATCGATTTTCACTAGTGACCTAGATCTGCGCAACCCCCGTTTTAAATAACCAGTAGTTTGTTTATTCATTCTTTTCTTTTGTAGACAGCATCAATAATTAATTAAACACAACGTTATTAATCATTTAAATATTACGTTCCTCATTGAGTGTAACTAGGGAGTATTAATATTTATTTACAGAAACGACTTCGACAACAATAAGCCGTATTCTCGAGTGAGTGGAAGGAATAGGACATCCAAATTCTCCGTCCAAACCTAGTGGATGCCCCCGACGCCGCTGGCTAAGTATTAAATCCAAATTGTTTCTCAAGTTTATGTTTATGTTAGTTGCTCATAATGTTATTAGCCTAGTTTAAGTGTGAATACGTTAGACTTGTATATAATAGGATAATATACTATTAAACCGTTTTACTATAATTATTTTATGTGGACAGTGTTTAAATCTTCCGACGAACCCACCCCCCTCTTTAGTTTCTAATCTAAAGACCGATTGCAGTTTAGCCGCGGCAAATATAAAAATTGTGAGAAAGGACCTTACAACAGAGTGGGAAACACTTCAGCCGTAAGGAGAAATACCTCATTATGAATGTACTTAATTATTCCTTGGCCACAATGAACGTTAGTGCAGCTGTTGCAGAAGCCAGGAAAGGTTTACGTTGCACAGATTGTAGTATCTATGATATCAAAACGGGACACCAAACCGGAGCAGTAACTAGTCCGAAAAAAAAATGAAACGAAAAGATGCACAACTCAATGATTGTGTTCATGTATATACCAGAATATACAGTTAATTATTCGTAAAGTGTAAAGTGTAAAGTGCACAATTTTTTCATTGAAAACATTCCACCAGCGATGAATAGTATCCTTTCTTCCATTAATCGTGATGATGATCTACCAAATTTTAAACGCAGTACACTATTCAACCTCTTGAAAGATTGGGTTTTGAGTTTCAAAAGATGCGACGCAAGAGTTTCCTTGTTGAACATAATGACATTATAAGATGGAGGCATAAATACTTAAGATGCATCAGTTCTGAGAAGAAGGTACTTAGTCTTTTTATTCGACCTCTAATTATATCTTTTTGAAATAATGTCGTATTTCGCATAATTAATAATGTTCACTTTTTAGGTAAATATATTATATACAATGATGGATCGTGGGTTAACGTGGGGCACACAGTAAGACATGGTGTGACACCACTTTTGAAAGTGTTCGGCATTCGTTCAAGGGCTCAGTACAGGTTTAAAATCACCAAGCGGTCTTGGGCTCCGATTTGCCTTAGTTCATGCTGGTGACGATAATGGTTTTATTCCGGGCGAGGAACTTACTTTCCTCTGTAAAAAGAACACAACCGATGTGCACAATAAAATGGATGCAGACACTTACCAGAAGTGGTTTATCAACCAATTCATTCCAAATATAGCACCAAATTCAATTATCGTTATTGACAATGCTTATCACAGCAGGAAGGTAGAGAAGATTCCAACAACGGAGTGGCGAAAAGAACAAACTATAGATTGGCTTAGTAAGAACGAAATGCCCATTGAAGATAATATGTTGAAGTGAGGCAATAGGCTACTGTAGCACAAGTGGGGCTATATGGTAAGAATAAACTTGATGTTATGGAACAAGAAAGAGGTCATGAGGTTTTTCGTTTGCCTCCTTACCACTGCGAATTAAGCACAAGTCAAACATCATAGTAAAATGAATAACAAGACTTTTAAAGTTAAAGACATGGAGGAAATAATAAAATTTGGTTACGAAAAAGTGATGATTGAAAATTGGCAACATTTTGTAAGTCATGTAAAGATCGTTGAAGGTAAGATGTGGGTAGCTGATAACTATCAAGATGATATTGCAGAGTTTATAATCAACGTTACAGAATCATCACAAATCGATTCGAGCGATTAAACTGTACTGAAAAACCAAAAATTTACTAAAATACGAGGTGTAGATATTAAATCAAAGTAAAATGTTTTACAGCATCAGTCTCGTTATTTAATAGCCACACTTCCTATATTATATTATAATGGAAGTAAATGATGCTGCTATAATCAAACTTTAATACAATTGTTTATTTTGTTTATATACTGCAAACTCCTTCCGCAGGCAAATGATAAATTACCATTTGTTCATGCTGTTGCTTATAGAGCTTCTTTCACAATCCCATGTACAGGGTAATCTAACACACCATATTGCCTTATAATGTATCCCTACATTACATACGCCTACTTCGCTTTTCTAAAAAATACAGTTCAAAGATTGGATTTGTATAGATTAAGGGTAGTCTTTTTTGGTATATTCATAAGTACATTGCGGGTTTATCTAAATTTGTATTGAATGGCAAATATTTTTATTCACTTTGAGCTTAGAAATTGTGTCTCTCGTACCGTAGATATAGTATTATTATAACCGTAATACGGTAATCTATTGGCATAATAAGTTTGGCAATCCTGCATTATTTTTTTATAAGCCCCATACTGAATTTGTAGGTTTGGACGCGCTATAGTTGTATTTAAGAATTCTAGAATACCTTTGAAATAACTTTTTAAACCCTATAAGCTCAGTTTAGACGTCATCTAATTTTTGCATCTAATCTTAACAATATCAGAGAACGGGTATCGCAATAAAATAGAGAATCGATTTTCTAAGCTCTAATTGTGACAGAAACACTTTGTATAATAAGCCATCCGTAGATCTCATTTAAATTAAATTAAAGCCTTTTTGTTTTGCTCACAATCCGTATGTACACACATACATGAAACGTGCTTTACGTTTTCCTTGTCACCACATAGAAGGGTAATCAAAAATGAATATTTAATGATGGAGCATGTAGGATAATCCCGCTTACAAAAGAAAATCGTTTCCTCATAGAGGTAAGAAGGTTACTTATGAAGCGATTACTAGGGTATCAATAAATATTAATTCATCACTACGACGTAACAAGTGATTTTTGATTTCCAATAATTTAATTTCCATACTAATAGTAAGGGCAAAGGTTAGCATAATTTTCAGATTTCAGCCACATGATCCCACTAATTTAGGCTTTCACTAAATTAAATTTTCACCACAAAATAAAGAATCGCATAAAAAATACGAAACTTAATTTAAATGAAAAATTGGTTTGGTCGTAATTGAAAAAAAATTTCCAGTATTTTACTTAATTTCTTTGTAATCTTACTTACTTTATAGGTGTGTTCTCTAAGGGTTTCTTGTATATATTCAGCGTAGCGTGAGATTATTTTTCCGCCCTGTCATTGGGTAACCGCAAAAGTATTAAACTGGACATGAGATTTTTTTTTGCCTATGTTATCGTCAAATTACTACTTGTGGTTTTATAAATTAATTTATTTATGTGATTGTGCTCGTTAAAAAATTATAATTCGAATTGAATAGTTTGTAATTTGAGAGCCTTTCAATTACTGTTATTTCTGTAGAATGAGATTTTGTATAACAGTAACTGGTATTACATTAATATTCATTGCGGGATGTAATTAAATAACAATAGCTTTATATTACTTCAAAATAGGATTCACTCTGTTTAATGTTAGTTTAAAATTAGTTGCTGGGTAATGGAAAATTAACCTATATTTTCCATAACCCTTAAAGTGAAAGAAAACAGTTTTTTTTCTGAACTTTACGGTAAACAAGTCTTTGCTATTAAAGTAAACCAAATAATTTACATGATCTTTCCTTTGAAATTATTTGGTTTTATAAAGTTGGGTGATCGTATCAGGATTTTGCTAAAAGTTAGGATAATTAAAATTTTTTTCTGGCGTAATTATTTAAAAAATTAGGTCTACACTGCGCACCGCACATAGGCTTAGACGCTTTAAAATTCATCCGACGATTGGAAGGTTGATGATGTACGGAGCTAGTCGAGTTGTGGTGACACGATCTGCTTAGCATTCGGGAGGTAATGGGTTCGATTCCCGTTACCGTCTACCCTGTATCAGGTTTTTTTCAGGGGGTTTTCCTCATACACATGTAGCGGCATGGTCATTGCGTATATACACTCCATGTACAGCTACTTAGGCGAGCGACTGTTGGAATAGTATTTTCCCCCTCAGAACCCTAACTCTGTTCCTTCCGATTCTATTCTGACCGCACCCATCCTTAATCCTACCATGCATACGTAATGTAAATATGCTGGGAATCCATGATTGTAACTGAAGGAGCTTGGAAAGCTCAAGCAACCCGCCCTCCCTCTTGGGGAGGGAATGAAATACGTGGCCTTTTCCTTTTTTTTTCCTTTGAAAGGTTGATTATCACATGGGAGAGCACCAGTGTGAACCTCTTGTACTTATTATTTCAAGTTTATTTTTGATGAGGGTTCATTTTTTTGCGTTCGTCTCGTATTTCGAGTGTGCATCGAACGTGGACGAAGAAAGTTCGGAAGATAAAGCGGGCAAAGTGTCCAACTTGCGAGAGTGGCTTTAATTTCGGTCGTATTTAAACGCGTTCTCTTTTTATCGCCTTTTCAGAATATACAAAAAAATGCAAGGTTTTTTCGAACGTTAAAACGTTTTTAATCGAATTTTTGCGTTAAGTTGTCTCGATGATAACCCTTACCACTTAAACGGTGATGCGTTGTTTTCATGCGATTAAAATACGTACACTGTCGAATTCGAATCAAATGCCGTTTAAAGTTCGAAAATCTGACCAGATTCGAACATTTCAAATGATTTTAAATGGGAAGGGGGGGGGGGGGTCTTCCGATTTCTTCCTTCGAAGTGAACCAGGAAAAAAAAGTTCGTCAAAATCGAACCAATATTTCAAAGTTTAAAAAAATCCAAGGGGTTTTTATTCAGAAAAAAATCGATGAAAATTTTTTTTCAATTTTCTTGTGCGAGATGCCCAAATTTGGGTGCGAGGATTAACAAAATTGACTATGTTTCTCGACATATCCAATTGGTATCCAGTTATGGCGACGTTTTGATTTTTCCAAAAACAAAGACAGAGATACCATTTAAAAACTAAATTACCTGTCTTAATAGCCTTTATCGACTGCTACATACCCTATTATCTTTTATACTTTTTGACAGAAATATCAAACCGAAAAAATTGCAACTTTATACATTTTTTTAAACATTTTCCATCAAAATTTTAATGTGATTTTTGCTGATTTTGCTTCACAGCGACGAGTTTTACCACTACGTTTCATTTGGAAAAAACTAATAGAGTTCGAATATCGAAAAAACAAAAGACACGGAATTGATAGGCGTCGAAACGAGTACAACGGAAATTTTCTTTTTTAATCAAACAGGATTTTAGAAAATTATGTATTAAAGTAAGACACCACTGCATCATACTGGGTGAGGGAATTCAAGGTAAGGCTAGGTCTCATATATCTTTTTGGCATTTCTGCTCCGCATCCACTGTCATGAGATAGGTTATGACTAAATAAATCACGCACTTTCAGAAATAAGTTGTGTGGAAAATCAAATAGATGGATTTGATTTTATAATGTTTTGAGAACTAGTTTGTGCGCAAAATTAGGTATGCGATGGTAAATAATAATTTTTTTTGTTAAAATCATTTTCTAATAGCAAATGAACAGGAATTTAAAAAAATATGTAACTGCATGTATTTTCCTGTCTCATCTTAAAGGTTCACATTCCGTATAACTAATGTTTAAAGGTGTCGAATTGTAGTAGTGTCGAAGAAAGACAACAAATTGAGATGCAAGAAAAGTAAAGAGAATGATAGAAAATGAGAATTCCATACCCAATCTAATAAAAATTTTTGAAAAATTCAGTCAGTTTGAATTTGAACCCATATTAAATTTATCAAGCGCATTAATAGAGCATACGGAACAGGTCAAGTTATTAGTCACCATATAAAAAAGAACAAAAATAAAAAGCAACTGCATTTCACGTTGAGAGATTCTAATTATCGAATTTTCAGCGCTGTTAAAAAAGGGGAAGAACAGGAGGTCTCCTAAATTATTTCACAACAATGTCCACAAAACAGCCCAAAAGAAGGTAGACAAATTAGGTGTTGTGGCAAATAGTCAAAATAGATGTTTTCATGTGGCACCTACAATTAATGTATCCGTAGCAAGCTCGTTATCGGAAGTGGAAGAATTAGAACAGATAGTATTCGGTTTAAAAGCTTACGCGTGATAAATTCCGGACAACTTACCCGTAGAATCCACTTTTTTTTTATAAGCAATGGGTAAACTAACTTTGGCATTAAAGTGCCGAGCCTAATCAGAAAAAAGTTCTTTTTCCAAACGGAATCGACTTTATAGCGTACCTACACGTTTGCAACGAAAGTTGTACTGGTTGTGCATACGTAAAGTTTTCATCCGTTTGAGAATGTCTGAGCGAAGTGAGCAGTAAAATTTAGTAGTACGAGTGAGAATTTATCACAGTCAGCATCTAAAAGAGGATCAGTAGAAAGAGTGCCCCATAGAATCTGTTCACGCCTCCAAAAAGCAACGTAAGGCGAGTAACCTGATGATTAGCAGTCGAATAGCACATTCTATTTTCGGTAATTTTATATCACACCCACGTGGGTTAGACTTAACACACAAAGCTAGCATAGCTTTAGGGACATGGTTTAGTCGTTCTACCGGATTAAACCTAGTACAATATTAGCCGTATAAAGAATATGAGAACATACCGTAGTAAACTATTTGCTCAGGAATTGTATTCTGTTGCCAAAGGTAATGTATCTGCCTCAATGAACTTCCGACGATCTGGGTAAGAGACTTACCAGATCAGCTCTAAGCAGCCAGAATTTCGATCTGTAACGTGTTCAAAATGATACACGAACATAGCCCGCTATACTCTAAGGATAAAATAAAAGATATCGTTTACCTTAGCTGATTAATTGAGGATCACTGATACGGTAGTGGACTGGATGCGTGAGTAGTGTGACCATACAGCATGGAGAGGCCAGGCGCCACGTAGTGAGTTAACAGAGCCCTAAGTTACAGGAAGTGTATTTAAGTAATGGAATTCTGAAACACTTAGCTCAAATAGATTACGTAGGTGTGAAAAGTATGGACAAAACCTTCTCCTGTCTTCATTTCTCTAAAGAGCTTACCTTCTAATTCCTCTTAGGGGTACTATTGGGGACTGACCTCATCATTTCACTTTCGCCTTTGCTATTTTTGATCTACTGTAACCTCCTGTTTTACTTTACTGGACGAATGATTATATAACTGAACTGATGACGAACGGCGTTTGTTCGCCTTCCCTGTGCAAACTTCGGTGACCCGGCAATAAGTGTGGATGATGCTATACTTTCGCAGCAAATGAAATTTTCTCTTTCTCTTTGACACATGACATTTCAGTGCTACTTCCTGGTGTCATAGAGTTGAATTCACTTTTCTGGAGAGAGGGTCAAAGTTTTGAGCTTACCTTTCCTGTGGGTTGATGTGGGTTTTCTTCGGCGTTTTGATTTTTAAGCCACATGCTTTCAAGTTCAGCTGAGAGTGGGATTACTGGGTTTAAGCTTCATTTCTTTCGTCCTGTCGAATTTTACATTGGACATCTTTAGGTTAAGCAATATACCACGGTATGAATAGGTGTTTACCAGGGTGCATAAAACAAAGAAAATTACACTTACCCAAATTGTACAATCCCCATTGGTTTTGTTTTCCTATTTGTAGTAATAAACCTTTTTAATTTTATCCTGATTTTTGTTGTTTTGGAAGTAGTTTGCTTTAGTATCTGTATCTGGTGGTCCGCCACACGCTTAAAATCTATTCCTTTTTGATGGTAAATTGGGCGAGTTTCGTTGGTTGCTTCGAGGTTGGGTTAGCTTATACTTACATATGTATTTTGGATTTTGGCTTAGCTGAGGCCCTAAATATTTGACGGGTTGGACGGGTGTTATAGGGGCTTTCAGCCTGGTTTTACATTCAAACATCTTCCTGCTATTTATTTTTTCTTCTTAGGTCTCTATGTTTCAGTTTGGGGGAGGGGGGGGGGGTGTGTGTACATTTGAACTTCCTTTAAATTTATTATTGATATAAAATTGCTATAAATTGAGGTCTTTTCTAAGGGAATTTTTCTTGTGTGGGAATTCTGACTCAGGCACCTTTTGCACTATTAAATAAAATCTTATTTCCCGGGTCGTTTTTGTACTAAAATAGCTATTCGTGAACAAAAGAAGGCTTTGAAATTTCCATTACTCATTGTGAGATTTGTCGATAGATTTATAAATGCCTTGTTCATTCTCTACTAGCCAACCATTAGTACGTAGGCTAAGCAGGATAACTGGAAATTAACTATAATTTGTAAAGTGATTTTAAAAATCAACATTATTAAATGTATTTATTTCCGAACAATTGTGATATCTACAGGCTATTATTTGTATATTACTCAGCAGTTTGTACTATTTTATTGTTTTATTGTTTAACCTGGGTAGTTCATTGAGGACCATCGTTGAGGTATCTTCGGTCCATACTTCTCATACATACGGAAACCATTTGAGCTAAGTGTTTCAAAAGTTTGCTTTACTTAAATACAATTAAGCACCGCATTTTTGGCTTCGTCACAAATCATAATCTGACTTTTACCTTACATTCTTCGCCTCTTCTGTGGAGACTATAGAGGTGTAGAATACTACGGAGAGATCCGCATCCTGACAATGTGCGTTTCTATTTGACACTAAAGTTGACTCGAAACTTTAATTAATATGTTTCCCATAAACTCTTCATCTCTTCTAAAGGTGGGGTTAGGAAGGTATACGATATGCGTCCAAAAAAAAAAGGTTCACCTCCTGATATTGTACGATTTTGTTTCACTTCAAAATCTGCTCAGTAGCTTAACTATCATATTTACCTTAGGTTTTGTTGGGTAACTATAACAGGATAAAGTTTCATTCAGGAGGTTCACATCCTCACAATGAACACTTCAATATGACACAAAAGCCTCCTCTGCTTCTTAATCATTATATTTTCCTTACACTCTTTTAATTTGAGGAGCTATAGAGGGCAGAGGTGAAAAACAGGTATTTACAATCTAACCTTGTACGCTTTACACTCTTTCATCTTATACCAAAATCGACTTTATTTTTACTATACACTCTTCGCCTCCTTTAGTGTGAGACTATAGGAGGCTAAGGATGCAATAGGGAAATTTATATTCTCACACCGTACACTTTCATTTGACAACAAAATCTGCTCTGTAGTTTAACTATTATAGTAACTTTTTCTCTCTGTAGCCTAGTTACTATTATTTTTTCCTTACTCTCTTCGTCTGCTTTAGAAGGTGCTGTGGGGATTCGTAAATTAATTATTACTTCTACTCTGTATTTTTCGCGTCCTTTTATGGAAGATGGTGAGGCACTGCAGGGGGTAGGGTTGCATTGTGAACATTAACACTCTCATATTAAACATTTTTATTTGTTTGACACAAAAGACTGTTCTAAACCTATACTATTATGATTCCTCTGCAATGTCACCCCTTTTGATGGGCTACAGGGGGTAGGGGTGCTAAGAAGAGGTTCAAATTCTAACATTGTACGATTTTATTTGACGCCTACACTCTCCCTATGGTTTAATTACTATTTTTGCTTCATACTATTCGCTCTGTTTTAGTGGGGGCTATGGAAGGAGCGAAAGTCGCCGAGGAGAGTTTTACCTCCTGACATTGTACGCTTTTGTTTTTTATTAAAATCTGCTCTGTAACTTAATTATCATTTTTGCTTTACACTCTGCGCCTCTTTTGGGAACCACAGAACCATAGACGGTTGGGGTGTTACGGAGAGGTTTTTATTTTGAAATCGTATGCTTTTAGTTGCCACAAATTGACTTTGTGGTTGAATTTTATCATTTTTCCCTTACATCCTTGGCCACGTTTACCGGCGTTATGGGAGAAGATAGGAGTACTGACAGTACACTTCCATTTTATACCAAAATCTCTGTAGCTTAATTATTCCTTTTACTTTAGACTTTTCGTCTCCTTTATTGTAAGACTAAGGGTACAATAGGAAGGTTTACATTCTTACACTGTACACTTCTACGTGATAACAAAATTTGCTCTGTAGTTTATTAATATTTTTACCTTACATTTATCGTTTCCTTTGCTGGGGACTATAGGAGTGTAAGTATGCTACGGGGAATTTTACATCTTCGTATTCTACGCTTTTACTTTACACTAAAATAGGCTGTAGCTTAATTATTATTATTTTTCCTTACACTCTTCTCATTCTTTAAAATCTTCTGAGGACGGATTCACCTCCTAAAGCTTTCACTTGACGCCAAAAGTTGCTTTGCAACTTAATTTTTAATTGTATGATCTATGATCTTTGCTTCCTTTAATAGAAGGCTGCGAGAAACTATAATGGGGTAGGATAGGTTAAGATCCTCACTTTTATGGCACAGATGTAAGCTCTGTACCTTAATTATTATAATCCCCTTACACTGATCATCTATTTTGGCGGGGGGCTATCATTTAATACCTTCAATGATCCAGTGGTTTAATTACCACTTTTGCTTCATACACTTGCCCCGTTTAGAGGACGCTACATGGAGGAGTGAGGCGTCCCTCTGACCTAGAATTCTTTTATTTGACACCAATGTCTGTTCTGTAGCTCAATTATTATTTTTACCTTACACCCTTCGCCTCTTTTGATGGGATATAGAAGGTGGAGGTGCTAAGGAGAGGTTTTCAGTTTGACATAGTACGCTTTTATTTGACACCAATATTGGAGATGTGGCTTAACCATTATTATCTTTCCATTCCAGTCTTCCGCCAGTCTAGAGGAGGCTATGAGGGAGGATAGGAATGCTAAGTAGAAGTTTAGCTTTTGACATAGAACACTTGCATTTGAGACTAAAATTTGCCCTGTAACTTAATTATTGTTTTTACTTATACTCTTACTCCCTCTAGTGTGGGACTATGGAGTCTAGAGGAGCACAAGGGAGGTTCACGTCCTCACATTTTACGCTTTTATCTAGACCGTTCCATCACACACTTAATTCTCTTTAGGAGGGCTATAGGACGTAGGGGTATTAAAGAGCAGTTTACCACCTGACATTGTACGCTTTCATTTGACGTCAAAGTTTGCCCAGCAGCTTAGTTTTGTTTTTTCGTTACCAAAATACCATTTTGTTTGAAAAACTCCAACAGTGGTATAAACCGCTGCAAGGTAAACAGGGAAAGGTTGAGTGCATTTCTTGTATGGCTGATCAATGCATGACCATGGTAGTAGCGGTTTTGACAAAATCAATCAAACATTACAATGAGCTCTATACTGCTTCTAATCCTGATTGGTAGTTGTGTAGATGGTACTTAATTCTAGTTTTAGTGTTAATAAATGGTGATGTTGATGAACCTGTCGCAAAATTCCGCAAGCTGCCGTCTTAGGAGAAAATACCTCAGCCATAAAAAAGGAGTTTAGACTTATAAACATGCCCATAGGGAAGATATTAGAGTGTGGTTAGGTCAATACTTCAAACTTCCCTCGAAGATAACCGATTCTACCCGAACATTGACGAGCGCGCCAGTACACAAGACCCTAGGCTAGCAGCGTTTCGCGTTTCTCGCTCTTTAAAGTGTAACTGTCATCGAGTGAGCATTATTATGATGTATTCTCCTGCTTATGAGCCAACATCAGCGGACATTAGAGATTTTGCTGACTTGTTAATAAACTATTACAACATAACCGTTCAAGATAATGATAGAAACGATGACGTGGATGAGCTGAATGTATCTCACATCTAAGGTGATGGTGATGATTTACAGAAGAGGAAGAAGAGCGATGAGGTAGAGGAGAAGGACGAATCTCAAAACCATGATGATGATGGCGACGAATTACAAGAAGAAGAAGAAGAAGACCGATAAAGGTTGTTATTAAATAAAAATGATGTATTGTTGTTTATAATAATAATAATAATATATTTTCAAACGCTAAGCTATTCTTCAATTTTCATTTGTGTGTTTTCGTGTTTTTGCGTTAGAGTGTTTTCGTTTATGTGTTTTCGTGTTTGCGTGTTTTCTTGTTAGCGTGTTTTCGTTTGTGTGTTTTCGTGTTTGCGTGTTTTTGCGTTAGCGTGTTTTCGTGTTTGCGTGTTTTCGTTTGTGTGTTTTCGTATTTTTGCGTTAGGGTGTTTTTCGTTCTGTATGTTTTCGTGTTTGCGTGTTTTCGTTTGTGTGTTTTCGTATTTTTGCGTTAGGGTGTTTTTCGTTCTGTATGTTTTTGTGTTAGCGTGTTTTCGTGTTAGCGTGTTTTCGTTTGAGTGCTTTTGCGTTAGCGTGTTTTTCGTTCTGTATGTTTGTTTTCGTGTTTGCGTGTTTTCGTTTCTGTGTTCTAGCGTTAGCGTGTTTTCGTTTGTGTGTTTTCGTGTTTGTATGCTTTTGCATTTGCGTGTTTTCGTGTTAGCGTGTTTTCGGGTTAGCATGTCTTCGTTTGTGTGTTTTCGTGTTAGCGTGTTTTCGTGTGTGTGTTTTCGTGTTAGCGTGTTTTCGTGTTTGTGTGTTTTCGTGTTTGTATGTTTTCGCGTTTGCGTGTTTTCATGGTAGCGTGTTTCGTGTTTTCGTTTGTGTGTTCTAGCGTTAACGTGTTTTCGTGTTATCTTGTTTTCGTTTGTGTGTTTTCGCGTTTGCGTGTTTTGTTTCTGTGTTCTAGCGTTAGCGTGTTTTCGTGTTTGCGTGTTTTCGTGTTTGTATGTTTTCGCATTTGCGTGTTTTCGTGTTAGCGTGTTTTCGTGTTAGCGTGTTTTCGTTTGTGTGTTTTCGTGTTTGCGTGTTTTTGCGTTAGCGTGTTTTCGTGTTTGTATCTTTTTGCGTTTGCGTGTTTTCGTGTCTGTATGTTTTACGTTTGCGTGCTTTCGAGTTAGCGTATTTTAGTTTGCTCCGCGTGCGTGCGTGCGTTTGTGCAGCCGTGCGTGCGTGTTTTCGTTTACTCCTCGTGCTAAACAATGATAGTCGATTGTATGTAGTTGTAAGCAATATTGTGTTGACTAAAAGCCATAACTGGAAACGCTGCTTGCTATGCCCAGTCCGTGGAACTATGTTTAATTAACTTTTTGACAGATGTATTTATGATAATGTCATTCTTGCATGTAAAATATTATAGAGGTGAAACTAGCTAGCTAACGTGTTTTGCTGCTTCACGCATCACAGTATTGAAGATTCTGTTTATGTATTAGAAAACGTACCACAGTCTCGAAACAGAATGCAGATAAAATTGAAAGAAATGAATACGGTACAGCTTCTGAGAATGAACTGAAAGATTTGAAGAGTGTGCAGCATTTCCAGAGCCGTGTTGAAACCATTTAATTTAGGGATAACCTCATGCCCATGTAATAATAATAATAATAGTGTCTGATAAAAATCTGTAAGGGGTTATTAGCTGCTTTATGGGTTGTTACAATATAATCGTTTAAGGTGAAGACGATGAGGTGAATGTATCTCAAAATCTTGATGATGGTGATGCTCTCTATGAAATTTCAAATAAAATTAGATTACGTCACTATTATTTCCGATTAGAAATTTTAAAACGTTTAGTTAGCATTGCTATTAATCTCAACTGATAAAAATCCATATAACGTGGAGTACATGTGTGTGTGCGTAAGTGTGTGTTTGTTTGCGTGCGTGCGTGCGTGCGTGCGTGCGTAGTTGAGTATACAATAGTTTATGTAATCTCAAGATTCAAATTATTTAAAGTAATTTTACGTTAGAAAAATATTTGTAAGTATTTTTGAATGCAAATTTTATAAGTACAATATAATTGCTAAATACGAGTAGCAGTAATCAGATTTTGTGTATTACTTTCTAAATTAGTTAATAATCGGAATGTAATAGCCAGCTTATATCTAACCATTCATAAAACGTGTTTAGTGAGACTATGTGTGGACACGTTGTATAA
Source organism: Vesta saturnalis (assembly GCA_036346205.1). NCBI lineage: Eukaryota > Metazoa > Arthropoda > Insecta > Coleoptera > Lampyridae > Vesta > Vesta saturnalis. The sequence goes on from JARFJB010001987.1 coordinate 4,689,963, forward strand.
AAAATATTTCAGTTCAACATTGTTAGAACTGAAAGAAAAACACTTCTAAAGGTAAACGTATTATTTTTAGTGTTATTTTTAACGTCGATAAAGATTTTTAAAATGTATTATTACTTTTATACGATGACGTCATAAGGTCAGATCTACAAATAGTTGGTACGTATTCGTGGATTTTAAACTTGTAGTTATTGTTAATTCGCGTATAAGAATAAAACCATTAAAACCTTGTGCCTTTTATTTCCATTATATCAGTTTGATATTCTTAAAAACATGTTAATTTAATTTAACTCTATGTTATATATAAGTAATTATAAATTTCACAGTCTTTTTAATGGGTTTTTTATAACTGTTAATGAATACCTTTCTATGAAACGATTTTGTGTGTATGTAATTGAACATGCAAATAACTCAGATATAATTTTCCAAATGTATAGGTGGTGCCTGTTTAGAGAGAGAATCTGCCTGTATATAAAGCATCATTGCATTAGGGTAGAAATTATTTATTATTTCACGTCATATTTAATTAGACTTTAATGTATTCAGTTTTGAACTGTAATCTGGTTTCCGCAAACTGTAAGACATAATTTCGGTTGATTGATTGAGTTTGATCTGGTTGATTTGATCGAGCATGATTTGTTTGAGATCGATTGATTAATTAATTAATTGATTTGTTTGTGGGTGTGAGAAAGAGCCACTAGATGGTGCTAAAACCAATTTTTACTCAAAGGGACCAGGGCCATTATTAGAATACAATTTTGTATGACGGGGCGAAGGCCTACCGCTGAAAGATTAAGTTAGAACCCGCATACAATTGCACCAAGGGGGCTCACGATAGGGGCTAAGCTCTGCACTTGTCTTATAAGGTTAGGGTCCCCATACCATCTCCAGCCAGGGGGCGAAGGCCCGAGAACAAGTTGCGTAACCCTACACGTGTCTTACAAGCTAGCATTAGGCCTCCTTATTAGAACATTGTACGCGTACGCATTTGCTTACCTCTAGGAGCTAAACTGCCAAAGAGGCGGTAATTAGGGTAAAAATCAAGTGGTTAAAAATCACTGTCGAAAAGAAGCCATAGGTGTGAACCGACAAAAAAGTTCTTAACACAACCAAAAGGGCTCAATTGAGGTGAAAATTCCATCAAGGGTTGAAAAAGACCTCCGAACAGAAGCCATAGGGATAGAAAAAACGCATCCTACACGTGGGCGGTCATAAAATAGGGGTGAAAAAACACGTCCTACACGTTGGCGAGTAAAAAACAAAAATAATTAGGGATGAAAAGGGTTGAAAAAGGCCTCCGAAAAGAAACCGTAGGGGTGGAAAATAGGTCCCCCACGTAGGCGAATAAAAACAAAAATAATTAGGGATGAAAAAGGTTTCCGAAAAGAAACCATAGGGGTGGAAAATACGGTCTCATATAAAAAAGTAAATGTGGGCGGGGCTTGTGATGTAAAAAAGTGGAGGGGAGGGTGTCTGTGTACTACTCATATATCGGCATGATCACTCTGTATACGCATATCATGTGCGGATATTTAGGCGAATGCGGGGTTCTGATTGGGAACACTCTGATCGCACCCATCTTTAATTCCACCATGCATATATTTGTAATATATGTATGCATGCTGGAAATCCATCGTTATGGCTGAAGGAAGTGGAAAACTCGAACAGTCCGCCCTTCCCTTTTTAATTCTTTAAATAAATATATGAAACTTTTACGATGTAGTTAAAGAATAAAATTGTATTTTCCACATCATAGAAAAAAAAATAAAGACTGCTTTCATTTCTAATACTTTGGAAGCAAAGGCAAAATAAAATGTGATAGTCTGTCATAAAATTTGAATATGTAACTATTAACATTGTCTTCCAATCTAAGGTAGACAGTTCGCTTTACAACATTTTTTTGTGTTGTTCTTAAATACTCTGATTCATCCAAGCACGGTTAGCAAAACTGTTCATAACTGTAGCAACTAATTCATGGCCTGCTTATTTGTTTTGAATAACAAAAACACATTGCTATATTTTGGGAAAGTCAATTAAATTTTTTTAATATCTACAAAAATAGTTATTTTTAAGGCCAGCATTCGTTATAAACAAGTTATAACTAAATTAACATATTTTAGATATTTTTTAAACTGTTTATTCGTACATACCTACATAAATTTAACCTAATAACTTCCTAATAATAATTGTAATAATTTTTGAGAAAATCAAATAAAAAATATTAATCTTTCGGGTGTGATCAATGGTTCCACCTTTCTAACCGTAAATTAAAGTGTTTAGTACAGAACAAACTATTTTATTTTCATTTTTAAACATCAATTTCTAAAGAGAGAGAGAGTTAATAAGTAATGCATAGTATTAATACATTTTTAGTTGGTTCACGTCGAATAGGTTTAAATCTTATCGAATTTTCTGTCGTTTACCCTTTAAGCATTACCAAGGAGAATAAATATTGCAATCGGAATTCTAGAATTTCTCACGAGTTAGTATTGGCGAGTACTGATTCCATCTTCAAAAATATTCAGTTCGAAGTTGGAACTCGTGTGTGTATTTTCTGGGTGTATAAAAGTCCAAATACAAATTGCTATTTAGAATTGCAAATAACTCTGTATAACTCGATCTAATAGATAATGAAATCGTATTTATTTAATTTTACTTAAAATAATACGGCGATGTTTTAATAAAACTATTAGACCAAAGTTATATTTTCTGGCCAAACATAAATTTGTTTTGTACACAACTGTTACGGAATAATTATCTAAAGGTACTCGACATTGTTTTTAGTTTAATAATTAAAGCGTAACTCAAATTTCAGATATTATACCTTTCGTTAATTTATTAAACCTTTTGTTAGTCGCTCGAAATTTAATTTGCAGCAAAAGCAACTTCAAAGAGAAAATCTGTAATAGTGTGTGGCTCTAGGCACTTAGCCACTAAGGGTTCAAATGTATAAAATCCTTTGAGTAATACACTCACCTCCTATTTCATCTTCTAAAGTAAACATGTACATCGATCATTTATATAACAAATTTTCCATTATTTTCAGCATTACAAATTATTACGACAGAACGTAATCACTATTCCGTTAAGTGATTAAACTACAATATTGTAGAATGCACCGTAATACCCGTGTTGTAGTGGAATTATAAAAAAAACCGCAATAACATGATTATTTGATATTTGAGTAAGTGGCTACACTTCCATTTTCTGAAACGCTTCAGCTTATTAGTGCAAGTTGCAAAAGTTTAAGAGCACTTTGGGTAACATCACATCAATGCTTTGTATACACTTCGACTTGTTTCTACGCGAATATATTAATGAATAGAAGCTTTTAGTAAATACAATTAGTTTTTCCACTTCTAGTGTACGATGTAAATGTAAAATTTCGTTATAAAATCATATTATTGGTTGTTTAACCAATATTGTTTGGGAAAAAATAGACATCCACTTCAATGTAATGAATAATCCCTACAAACATTTATAATTTAATACAAAAACTTTTATCGAACGATTATCGTTTATAATTAAAATAGTACTCAAACATAATTACACAAACGTTTTATCTAAATATTTATTTCTCAATGTAACATGTACCATTATTATTAAGGTAAAAACATCACCAAACTTGATATAAAATATAATTCTATATTTAAAATGTGTTAAAGGTGAGTCGATGAGATCAACCTGCTCGTTCATTAAAGTTACTATATGTTTAAGTTTATACATTTGGGATGCTTTCAAATCATATAATTTGTCTTTTTTTATTACAAACATGTAAAAATTTACTATAATTTTGTTTAGTGATTATATTTGTGACATGCGGTATGTTCTTTGTATCTAACAGCAAGGTTACTATGTGTGTTCCTTATAAACAGAGTTACAAGATAGTTGAATCTTTGGCATTAAGTAAACATTTAAATACGTTCGTATTAGTTTTGAAAGCTACTTTTGTAGCATGCGAGCTACCTTCTCTGACATTTTTCCAACATATCAAATTAACATGAATTTATTTTCTGTCGGTTCTGTGTTTACTGGATAAATTTTTTTGGTACATAAATTGTATTCCTGATTTTTTACTAAAGGGTCAATTATATTTGAAATGTAACCATTTGCTTGTACAATCTGTTTTATAATTGACATTTCTTTGGTTTACTGGTAATGGCATCTATGTGCCTTATGGAACATGAATCGTTTAAAATTGCAATGTCTGTATGTGTACGTGTTATGAATATGGAAAACTCAAATTTGTTCTGTGTATTAATTTTTGTTTAAAAATTCATGGCTCACTTTTGTTCTTTCTGTAGTGAAATTTTATGTTAGGATGTATACAGTGTGATCCAAAGTAGAGGGACCATTCAATAACTTCTTCATTTTATGATATATAAAAAAAAAGTTAAATTATTTTTTGTTTACGGCCACGTGCTACATTTAATAGGGCTATCAAATATTTTTTGATTTCCGGTTAAACCGGAAACGAACACAACTATTGTTTTTTAAATGACACCCTGTATATTTTTTTAGACTATCTGATTCCTCATTATTTTTTCTTTCTGTAAATATAAAATTTTATGGGTATTATATCAGAAAATTTTGTTGTAAATCACATGTTTTAAGGCATAAAAGACCACTATTTAAAAAACAAAATAGCTATTGCCATGGAAAACGGAAAAAAAACTGCTTTTATTATTAGTATTTATTAGAATAGTAAGAAATCTGGATACATAAACAAAATACAAAATTCAACCAGTAATAAGCACGTATTTTTTAACTACAAAGATAGTATGCAGGCAAATTATTTTATAAATTGTTCAAAATTACCACCATTTTGTGCAACACATGCCTCTGATCGCTTTAGAAGTTCATGATGTGTTGTTCTATGTATCACATCGGGTGTTAACTGCATACAAGCCAACCGGATTTTGTTTTTTAAATCCTCTACATTTTGTGGCAGATCTGCATAGACTAGTGTGTTAAGATAGCCCCATAAGAAATAGTCCAGAGGTGTGATATCAGGCGATCTTGGCGGCATTTCCACTGGTCCATGGGTGGCAATTAAACGCCCATTAAAGGTTTCGTTTAAATATTCACTAACAATGTTACTAGTATGAGCTGGCGCTCCGTCCAACTGAAAGTACATACTTCGTCGCAATGCTAGTGGAAAATCTTCTGACATGATCAAAATCTCAGTATTTAAAAAATGAAGCAATCTTCTTGCAGTGAGAGTTGCGTCATAAAAAAAAGGTCCCAATAATCTGTCCCCTATTAAACCGCACCAAACGTTAGTACCCCAAACGGTTTGATGGTTTGTATTTAATGTTCAATGTGGGTTTTCGTCCGACCAGAAACGATTATTTTGTTTGTTGATAACACCATTATTGTTGTCGGTCCAAAAAATTCTGTCTAAAATGCCTCGGTCACCTTCCAGTTGTTCCACTAACCACGCAATAAATGCTAATCGGCGTTCGGGATCTGCTGGACGTAGGTGTTGCACTAAATTTGGTTTATAGGGGTACATCTTGCGTTTTTTTAATGTCCTCTGAACATATCCAAATGATGTTTCTACTTCCTGAGCTACATGCCTAATAGACGAACGTGGATGTAGTCGAACATACGCTAAACTCTGCAATTCTCGTTCTTCGTTTACCGGGTTATTTCTCTGGAGTTTCCTATTTTGGATTTTTACTCCAGGAAATGCTCCATGTTGCCTTAATAAATTTTCAATTTTGTGTAAGTAAGTATGTGGAGGGTGATACTGATACCTGTCAAGAAATCTTTCTGCATAGAGTGCGACTGATCTTCATGCGTTGCGATTAGACTCGCCAAATATTAACATTAAATCGACCTTTTCACTATTATTCATTATGTAGTTCCCTAATAATTGCATACAATAACGTTGTAATTATAAATGCCGTCACAGCTTAAGTAATTACATATAAAAACTAATTTTGAAAGATGTGAAACAATCTGAAACAACTTCACAAAGCAGTTGTTTCCATGGCAATAACTATTTTGTTTTTTAAATAGTGATCTTGTACTCCTTCAAACAGTTTTTTGCGTGTTACAACAAAATTTTCTGATATAATACCCATAAAATTTTATAATTACAGAAAGAAAAAATAATAAGGAATCAGATAGACTAAAAAAATTAACAGGGTGTCATCTAAAAAACAACAGTTGTGTTCGTTTCCGGTTTAACCGGAAATGAAAAAAAATATTTGATAGCCCTATTAAACGTAGCACATGGCCGTAAACAAAAAATAATTTAATTTTTTTTTTACATATCGTAAAATAAAGAAGTTATTGAATGGTCCCTCCACTTTGGATCACACTGTATTGCTAATGTTAGTTGAGAATAAAATCTGATGAACAATCGAAACATACTAAAGCATCATCAACACAACGAAACTCAAAAATACAATCTTAACGTTTAATTCAAAAATCTGTTCTAAATTATACTTCTTTTTTTAATACAGTCAATGACATCGAGAGCATGTGTAGGATATCCAAAAATGAAAATTATATTCTAGATGAGATCGAATTTGAGCCTTATATAGCATGAAGAGTACTAGAGAGGCAAAGTGCTGCTTAGATGTGTAATCACCATCATCATCATCCAGCTTCTCGAGTCTACTGCTGAACATAAGCCTCCTCCATACGCCTCCAAGAATTACTGTGTTGCGCAATCTTCATCAAGTTACATTCTATTCTCCGTATATCGTCTGCCCATAACGTCGGTGGCATGCCCTGACTTCTCTTGTCTTCACGAGGTCTCCATTATAATAGCTTTTAATCCATCTATCTTCGTTGAGTCGTGCTACATAGCCTGCAAATCTCCATTTTAGCTTTGTTATTTTCTCTATGACATGTTCTATACCCGTTCTTCGTAGACTTTCCGTGTTTTTTACGTGGTCTGTAAGTTTAACTCCTAATATTTATCTATCCATTTTCCTGGGATATACTTAGTTTATTTATGTTGTTTTTAGTGGGCGTTAGTGTTTCAGACCCATATGCTACAATTGGAAGCACACATTGATTGTATACCGTTCTCTTAAGGCTCATAAGGATTTCGCTGTTAAATACATCCTTGAGTTTGCCATATGCAGCCCAACATAAACCAATTCTTCTTTGAACCTCTTGGGTTGTCTCTAGAAACTCTTAAGTCGTGACCAAGGTATCGACATTGTGTAATTTCATCTATGATATTATTTTCTAATTTTATGGTTCCACCGATTACTAAGTCTGTCATAAATTTTTTTTCACTTTTGTTTATCCGTAATCCCACTTCTTTTATTGTTTGTGCAAGTTTATTAAGAATTACTTCGGGTTTTTGTAGATCATCGGTAATGAGGACAATATTTTCGGCGAATCGAAGGGTGATAGGCATTTTTCCGTCGATTTTTATTTCTGTATTATACCAGTTGAGAACTGCCGCGAAGAGCTTGGATAACAATGTGTCCCCTTATCTGACACCTCTCTCCAATGGGAACTCATTGATTTTTTCATGGAGTTGAACACTTGCCGTTGATGCTTAGACGTTATACATTAAGCGGGTGTTTCTGTAATCCACACGACACTGATTCTATCGTGTCGAAGGCCTTTTGGAAATCAACAAAAACAAGAACTGGTTGTCGGTTGTATTCTGTGGTTTTCTCTATCAGGGTTTTTAACGCTAAAAGGTGATCGTTAGTACCGAAACCTGAGCGATGGATTTCCGTAGGGTCTCATTTTTTATAGATTAATATCATTAAAACGTTGTTCAATTCACTTGGGATTATGCTGCCGGAAAGACTCATATTAAATTGGTTTTGAATCTTTTCAAGAGATTCCCCTCCCATCTTAATAGTCTCTATTGCTATTTCGTTTGCTTCGGGTTCTTTTCCATTTTTTAGAGCATTTTAAATTTCGTCTTTGGTAATCTCAGGTGTGTCTTCTGAACCCTGGTTGACCACTCCTTTCTCAATTTATGTCTCTTTGGGTGTGTTGTGTGTCTTCTGTTGGCGTCTGTGTAATTCTTGGTAGAGTTTTTAGACTATTTCGAGAATTTCATCTTTGTTCGATGTTGTTCCACCTTTTTTGTTTCTCAATGTTATAATTTCTTTTTTGCCATTGTATAGCTTTCGACTGAGAACTTTCGATTGTTTGCAGTACGTGTTCTTTATTGTATTGTTTTATATTTTTTCGGATATTTTTGGAGATCTCTTTATTTATAGCTCTTATTTCTTGAGGTACTTGAGTACTGGTTCCGATTCTTCCGACTTTGCACCTATCTTCGCTTTGAACTCTCTACACAGTATGGTAAAATGTATTTTTTATTCCTGTAATGCAGTTTTGACCTCGTCCTACAAAATATCAACTTCTTCGTCTGGGTGATCTGTTCTTGTTCTCCAGAGTGGTACAATGCGTGTCCAGACTTCTTTGCCCTATGATGTCCTAGCTGATTTTATTTAGCTCCTTATCTATTTCAAGTATCTTATCTTCCGATGACAATATCTTAGTGTTGTAGGTAGCAATCCTAATTTGTTGTTTTTTCGCTGTTTTCGTAGTTTTGTCAGATTTTGTTTTGAGTTGGATAGAATGTGGAAAGAGAGAAGTATATAGGCGAGAGTGATTTAGGTTAGGTCATGGTTTCCCCTTGGTTAACATGATTGGGGAAATCCATGAGCACGGGACAATTTTTGCAATATGTAAAATGAAGCCTTTAATAATTGGTTAATTGAAGGAGTTATAGAATATTTGCAAGAAAATTAATCATTTGAAACATTATGCCAGTCTTGTCATTTTTTACCTCACCACCCAATTTACAAACTCAGTGATACCACAACACCTATACTTCCAGGTTTCGATGTTTCGTCTAGAGAAATAACTACATAAATATATATATATATATATATATATATATATATATATATATATATATATATATATATATATATATATATATATATATATATATATATATCTGAATCATTGCTTAGAAAAAGGAGGAGCATTATTTATTGATTCCATCTATGAATTTACGATTTCGCACGGAGAAGATTGGAGTAACAACTGATGTCAGTAAAGCATTTCTTCAAATTAACCCATAGGAAAGGGACGGAATTTTAAGCTTCTTTGGTATGACAAAGATAAGAGCTTAAAGATTTGCGCCTACTGGTATTTGGAGTATCTTGCTGTCCATTTTTATTACCAGCAGTTTTAGAACATCATCTCCAGGATACCCTAAGAAAATCAGTCTGCGGAGAAAAGCCTTACTATCCTACAGTATTTCCAAATTATTACATCTTTTTACGTCGACAATGTTTTAACAATTTTATCAGGCAAAGAAGCTCTAAACTAATTTATTGTAGTCAACAAAAATTTTAGTTGACGGAAAGTTTGAGTTAAGAGAAATGGGGCATTCTTTACCAGAAAATTGTAAGGTAAAAACAAAAACTGCTCTCCTTGGTCTTGTTTGCAACAAAAATTTCGAGCTTTCCTTAGAATGGTTTGACAAAAGCAGTTAACTAAACAAACTGTATTATCGGCAGTTCATAAATTATTTGATCCAATTGGTTTCTTATATCCAGTGGAACTGATCCCAATGTTGAAGTGGATGGAGAAATTCGAGAAACATTTTTGAAGTGGCAACAAAATCTACCCTATTTACCTTGCTCTGCACAACCTCAATTGACCACCTGAGTTCTTTCCCCCTTTTGTGCTGCGGTATAAGATAGCTTCCCAGTTGATGACACTTCAGCTGACGGTTTGGTGCAAACTCGCCTGCAGAAGCTTTTCAAATTCGTAACCAAAAGTCGACTGCTTTTCAATCGTTGTTTACTGAGTTGAATAATGAAAGTCGATTAACTAAGGTATATCTGGTTTACTATAGCTGCACATGAATCTTATTTACACTACGTGTTTTATCCATTAACTATTTACACACAGAACAACAACGGAAGTTATACTTACACAAAACTTATTTAAGCGTTATCTATTTACAGCAGGTCCTTCATCCGTTAGGGGTTGGCTGTGTACACTAACGTAGCTAACAAATAACAACGAACTCATTACAAAAATCCGCAAAAGAAATGTGATAATTAATCTAAACGGATTAAGGATCTGTACTAACCAGAAACACTAGATCTAATTCTATGAACGCGAAAACTGTCACTTCTGACAAATGATTCACGATACGTTATTGGTGAATGAATCTTCACAAAATCACACCAAGGGTGAACGGAAAACGTTCTACGGTAAAAACCCAAATCACCCCCGGCATGACGTCAACAAGTTCAACCACCTCCAAACCATTTCGCGTACACAGCGAACGCCGCAACTACAATTTTTAAAGAAACGCTATCAAAAGTTGAGGTTATATTATTTTGAACGCGCCTTAGTGATACCTAAATATGAGTACTTTCAAAGAGACAATGGGCAAATGTAACACATTTTTTCTTCATTTCGTGGACTCACTCTACATGAGTTATTACGTGTTGTTGAAGACGAGTATGTTCCTGGTTGCGATAGTGTTCAAATAAATTTATTTCCATCTGAAAATGAAGGTTGGGACACTAATGAGGACGAAGTAAATATAAATCATTTGCCAGGTAGGCAATTTCTTGCTGAGGCTGAAATAAATGAAATACAATCTGGTGAAGAATGGAACGATGAAGATCTTATTCTATTGTAACAACTTGCCTAGAAGGCATCATCCAATTAAAACTTATAAATGGACAACAGGTGATTTGAACAATACCTATGTGAATTCGGAATGGCCACAAATCAGTGCGGTTGTTAACAATATTTCACCATTAGAATTGTTCGAACTTTTTTTTGACGATGATGTGATCAACATGTTTGTGTCTAGTACCAATTTATAGGCTTCCAATAAAAATAGAAAAGCAGATATAACGACCGAAGAAATCAAAACCTTTTTTGGCATATTGCTAGTTATTGGTTACAATCCGCAGCCACGACGCAGAATGTACTGGGAAAATTCGAAAGACACAATGATATAGTTTCTGAAGCAATGTCTAGAAATCGATTCAAGTGTATCCTGACTAATGTCCATTGCTGCCACAATAATAGACTGGATGAATCTGATGAGTTCACCACAGTAGGACCTTTCTTTTGCAAAATGAACCCTACCGATATACCAAATATGAGTGCTATAAGTCAATGGGTACTTCAATATGTTGACAATTTGCCATCGCCCTATTCTCTACCATATTGTGTGCTCTTCAACAATTTTTTTACAATTCTTCCCTTATTGGATGAGCTCACAAAATGAAAGATTATAGCCGCAGGTACGATTTGGAAAAATAGAATAAAGAACTACCCATTACCCCCAGATGCTGAAATAAAAAATAACCAAGTGGTGAAATGGTCTGACTACAACTTCGTTCATATGGTACCCAATTTTTTTGGTATAGAACCTTTACAAGTAACTAGATATTCTCAAAAAGAAAAAAAAGGATATCTGTTTTGCAACCTTCCAGCATACAAAAATATAATAAATCAATGGGGAGCGTAGGCAGAAGTGGTCAAAATATTGGTCTGTACAGAGTAAAAATGGTATTTTCCCATTATGGCACACGTTTTGGATGCTGCTGAACAAAATGCGTGGCGGTTACATAAAAATCAAGGTGGTAAACTAGACCACCTTTCGTACATAAGACAAGTAGCTCTTTATTCAAGCCCACGCAAGTGACAGAGCAGGAAATCTAAGCAAAAGATTTTGGGAGGCCATCTTAGTTGGAAAATATTGAATCTTGATTCGATGGGAAGGACTATTTTATTACAATACAATAAAAGCAGAGTAGATGCAGAGTATGCCATAAAAAAGTGCATTAAATGTAAGGTTGCGCTTCACATTCAGTGCTTCATTCTCTATCATGTAAAAGGATAAAATGGTTCTGTTGATTTTTTTTCAACCTCTATCATTTGATGAATAAAAATTAATTACCAATTGTTTGCATTAATTAAAAATAATTCCACTAATTTTTGTTACATGTTCTTTCCTGTTGCAGACCAATGCGGCTGGCTATTCAGGCTTATTTTTGCGAAAAATGTCAAGCATGGTTATTTTTCTTTTCAATAGCATCTGCCCCAGATCGTACGAGGTAAAAAAATTGTCACACGTTACGTTGTGACCTTTTAGACCATAAATAAGATCTAGCACAACTTTTTTACCCTGAACTGTCTCTAGAGGTTTACTTTATTTCTTCCCGAGGTAAACTTGCATGTTATATGCATAAGCAGTTACAGAATCGCATAAAGTCTAAATCTTGACTCCGCATTTAGTAGGTTTATTCGCGATGTACTGACAACGGCTTCTAAAAGGTACCAGTTGCTCATCTACTGTTACATTTTCGTGAACATTATACAGTCTAGGTAGAATTGAAACCCATTCATCCCACAAGTCCCGTATGGAAGCTAATTTATCAGTTTGGCGTCGTTGTGGTCGAGTTTTTCATCGTCAAAGCTAATTATTCGTGCAATTACATGAAATCGTTGTAGGGACATCGTTGCTCTGAATATTGGACGACCTACATTTCAATCCCACAGACTGGCTGTTGCCTTTCCATGAGATTCATACACTCCAGCTAGACACAGTAGGCCAAGATATGTTTCTAGTTCAATTAATGTTAGTTCTTGAAACGTTTCTCCACAAAGTCTTTTGCCTTCTAAATTTGACATTTTCAAAATTAGGTTTACAATTTTGGGTGTGAAATATAAGAAGTACGCGGATTTTATATCAACTATTCGTGACGTAGTATACCTTGTTGTCCCAGGAATCAACGAAATAATATTTTCTGCTGATAACCTTCCCGATTTATGTGTCTTTTTATTCCATAGTATATTGCCATCTTTTGAAGTTACGTGATTATCCGTATCATCTTCATCTGAAATCGTAGCTTCCACTTCATCATCCGATTCGCTATTATTATCTCGGTTTCGGACAAATGGTCTTCTTCTTTAGAAGCATTAGAATCACTATCAGAAACACAATAGTTTCTCAAGTTCACTCTCCGTAAGCACTCTCTCACTACACATTTTCAATAATAAATTTCAATTGTTAGGTATTTCTTATTAGAGTATAGCATCAAGTTTGATATTTAATACGAAACTAACACACAGATGAAAAGGCAAGAAAAGGCCACGTATTTCATTCCCTCCCTAAGGAGGAGGGTGGGCTGTTTGAGCTTCCCTAGCTCCTTCAGCCACAATCATGGATTCCTAGCATACATACATACATTACGCATGGTGGGATTGAGGATGGGTGTGGTCAGGATAGGATCGAAAGGAACTGAGTTAGGATTCTGAGGGGGAGAACACTAGCCCAGTATTCGTCTATGTAGCCGCACATGGTATGCGTATATGCAGTGACCATGCCGCTACATGTGTATGAGGAAAATCCCCTAAAAAACCTGATGCAGGAAAGACGGTAACGGGAATCGAACCCATTACCTCACGAATACTAAGCAGGTCGTGTCCTAGCTCGGTAAACACCCAGATGCTCACTGGCTGCATTTATACGCGGAGCCACAGACTTGTTTACCGGTACGCAAATAGCGCATACTATATGCGCAAAATGTGGCAATATTATGTAAGTTGTTGATATTTATGAAAATAAAACATTAATAACAATAATAAAATACATTCGTCTATGATAATAATCTGCTTCTAGTTCTTCTAATTTGAACCACACAAATCACCGGGTCATATAGGCCCAAACATAGTGAGTGTATCAAATTCATTAAAAAAAACTGATTATAATTTTCTAGTATCAATCTAGGTAGGGGAGAAGGGGGTAGGTTCGGACAGCTATTTTCAAACGGCTGTATATCCATTAATTTTGGACATAAAGATTTGCAAAAATTTTAGTAAATATAGTTATGTTTACTTAATGTTTTCCTGTCAAATCTAAATAAAAGTACTAAATCATTTTTCAGAAAAAATTTTTTTTGTAAAAGTATGAAATAGTCCGGAACTGCCCCCTGGTGGGGCACTTTCGGACATGACCGGGGCAGTTTCGGACAAGTTTAATTTTTTAAGAACTGCTTTTAACAAATTTTATTAGGCAGGAAATAATACAAAAAGAATTTATAACATTAGTGAATGTCGTAACTAAAAAAACTGGTATTAAATTGAAGGTAAGATGCCATTCTGGATGTTCCTGGTGTTGTCGAGGGTTTGGGCAACTTTGACACAACATCCTTTCTTTCAATACTAGAAATGTCTTCAATCTGTGGAAATATAAATCCTTGCGTACACTTCTTTAAAAATTTTACCTGAAATTCTTCATTTTCTAATACTTCAACTACTTTTCCAACATAGTGTAGGATTCGTTTTTTGTTACAAACTTCACCAACACATAGTCATCCTTTAAGATTTTTCATCATCTAAAAGTTCATTAATCTGGCCATTATCATCTTCAAAATCTAAGTCGATATCAGAATCAGACAAATTGTTTTTAAACTTAGCGGCTGTGACATTTAACGGCAAGTCTATGTCAGAATCTGACGATGAGATATCATCTAGAACCACTTTAGTCTTCTTGTATTTTCTCTTTGAACTTACTGTGTGTTCACCATTTTGCGTTTTCTTTGATGTAATTTTTGCTACCAATTTTCTCTTCGTATTAGTTTTTTTCAACTTTGACTGTCTTATTCTTTCAAATTCTTCAATTTGATTCGTTTCAGGTGTGCTGGTGTAGACTCTTGATTTTCCTACTGTAGACTTTCTCTTGGTTTTTCTGGGGCAAGCTTTAGATAATGGCTTTACATCGCATGGTTTTACAATAGTTGAAATAGATAGTATTTTAATCTTGGGTTTAGTAGCTTCATCTATAGTTTGTTTCAAAATATCTCTCACCATTGCTTCTACACCGTGACTTTCAGGTGAACTTTGCACTTCATTATCAAAATTGGAAGTAACAATAATGCTTGTATCAATAATGTTTGTAGAAGAGAAATCATCGCCGTTTTCAATGACAGGACGATCTGTAGCGAACGAGGCGCAGAAATCATCGTCTGTATATATTAATGAGTTAATAGGCCATAACCCAGTGTTCTTGAAACTACTAATTATGTTACAAGGAGTGAAAGTTTGCAGATATGGCAGAGCTGTCAATTTAGCAACATCATAAATGGTAATCGGTTTACCAGGGTTTGACAGTATGAAATCGTTAAAAGATGCCTTACACTTGGATTTAAAGGGAGCAAGCACTGCTTTGTCCAGGGGTTGCATCATATGTGTGCAATGCGGAGGGAAAGACAGCAATACAATCCCGTGCTCTCTTGCTAGCTTTTAAAGAGACGTGTGTCTCGTGATTATCCATCATAATCAGAATCTTATTCAAGGGGTTGCAATTCGTATGATTTTGTATATGCTCCAATAATTTTATAAAAATATTTGCAGACATCCATCCAGATTTCTCAGCAAATCCAACGGCTCCTGGAACAGCGCCGTACAAAAACTGATTCTTCATTCTTATACGAGGGAAGATGTAAAGAGGTGGAATTGAGCCACCAGCAGCTGAAATTATTCCGCACATTGTGACTAGAGATCCCCGTTCGGCAGATACACACTGTCCTACTGCTTTGGAACCTCTTTCTGCTATAACCCTGGGTGCTTGAAGAACTGTTGTAACACCCGTTTCGTCTATATTTCATATGCGGTTAGGTGAAAAATTATATTTAGCCTGCACTTCCGTATAATTATTGAAGAATTCTTCCACATTAACTCTGTTAAAAGCTGAAGCTCTTGCTATGCTGGTGTTTTCGGGTTTGCGGTTAGAAAGCCTTGGATGACGTTTCATAAAAGATTGCATCCAGTCAATGCCTGCTTTTTTGTTAATCTCCCAATTTTTCGGAAATTTCTTATTCAACTTAATAGCGTATTCAAAAGCCAACTCACGGCAGAGTTTATATGTCAAACCGTAACATATTTTTGAAGACTGTTTCAGATACAACTCCAACTCAACTTCTTCATTTTGCGAAAAAACTTGCCGTGTGGCATATTTTGATATACTGGTCTCTTCTGTTGCATCGTCGCCCTCATTGCCTGAATCACTGGCATTATCGTTCCGACTGTTTTTAGCTTTGACGACACTATCGAACAGAGTAGATTTTGGTATATTAAATGTAATAGCAGCAGCTCTTAAAGACATAGTCTTGCTGATAAGATTTCGTACTGCATTTTTCAAGACGTTGCTCGGAATTTTTGGTCGAATGGGACGTTTTTTTTTGTATGTTCGCACCATCCTGCAAACTAAAAAGAAGTATTTATAGCGATCGTCATCAGGTGTTACTCAAAGTCATAAACAAATGAATCAACAAACTGCAAGAGTCAATGGGATACTTTCAGAAAGTGTAGCTGGGGCAGTTTCGGACAGTGTCCGAACCTGCCCCACATCAATTGTCCGGACCTGCCCCAGTTGCACATAATTGCGTTTTACTCCTACAACATCTACATACACGTGGACCCGTTAAAGTTTTGTGAGGTTAGGTACATGAAAATCAGCCCTCTTTCTAGTGAAACTATTAATTCTTACCTGAGTTTCAAAACTTCGAGTGCAGGACCTTACTACTACACACATCAACCTTATATCAAAAGTCAGTATTCAACACTTTGGCATATAACGTTTTTAATTTTCACTTTTACGGCACATGACCTGCTGTTCACTATTTTAAACGGTGCACAAATGTGATTGCCAGGGATTGGCAATCCTAGTATTATTTATTGGCGGTAAATTTGAATTGTCCGGAGGTGCCCCATGTCCGGACCTGCCTCCTTCTCCCCTACACCGTCATTAGAGTAATGAAATAAAAGTCATGCAGTGGCAACGAAATATTTAAATAAATTAATGAATTATGCACATTAGAAGAACGCGATTGGGTCATATTGACCCGAACACAATAGGGGTCATAAGGAAAGAACTAAGAGGTAAAACATTAACAATGTGCACCAGTGACGTCGATAGAACTTCCGACAAGGATAGTGTCAGTACGTAAGATGTTCTGTCTTTATGTACTCTTCGCAAATGCAGCTTGAAACAGACATAAGAAAGCTATGTTAGTATTAAAAGGAACAATTCGTACATTTAGCTTTTATTTTTTACATTTATTTTTTAACGCTTTATTGTATAGATCTCTTTCCAAGAGATTGGACAATTCGTACTGTTAGTTTTTATTCTGGAAATAACGTTTTATTACCAAGATATCCTACCGAGAGATTATTAGGTTGAAATTTTCGAAAGCTAGAACGCCGAAAATCCCTCATAAGTACGAAATCAAATCTTGTAACGACATTACGCATTCTAAAATCTCAAAAAGTATTGCGTACATGAAACAAGGATGATGTAAAAATCTTACACAATTTGAATATGCTTAACTTTAATCTCATTTTAATGCAAAAATAATTAACTTTTCGTAATAATGGAATTAATGTTTTAACGATATTCCTTATACATAAAGGTCAGAAACTTCCTGATAGATAATTAACTTTCTTTGTGAAGGTTAAATGTCAATTATGTAATTAAAAACATAAATACCAAACATGGTTAAGTTAAAATTCAAAATCTTTTATTCATTCATGACAGAATACTCGAAATCTGTAAGATATCAAACATTCCTTCAAATAACTGTTGTATACGCCTAACCACACCCAACATTTTATGAATTGTGTTCTAGGTTAGGCGTCATTTTAATATCTTATATTAAACTTTTTTTGTTACACAAACTGTAAATCGTTTTGAATATTTGTTTGAAGGAAGTATTACAAGCAGCACGGTTTTAAATTAGGACCGTGAAGGTCGCTTACTTTAAATGAGAAATTGGAGCTGTCATCTAAAATTATAAATTTTTAATAGCCTTTTAATGACGTTCTTGCTTAATTTTAATAATTAAGGAAAAAAAAACGATTGTTTTGCGTCCTTTACTTGTAATTTAATATTTTATGTTAGAAAGTGGTTCAACTTCTTTGTTTATAAACCGTAACCAATTTGTAGGAAACAAATAGTATATGGCTAGTTTTTATGTAATAACAAATATCTTTGTTTAAAAATCGGAACACTTTCATAACCTATTGACTACGTTGAATATAGTGTTTTAATAAAATAAAAATTTCGTGAATAACGATATTGCAGAACCCTAAAAAGTTATATAAACAGAATAAGAGAAAACTGATATATTATGTTTACGTAGAGCTTTTCGCGTTTAGCAGTACTTTGTAAATAAAACTTCCCTTCCTTATTGAAGGCATAAACATTAATGCGCATTCTGATTAAAATGTATGACCTATACTGTACATTAGCTCTTAAGGATAAATTGGCAAACTCTCCTTTCACTTATTGTAAAAGCAAGGACGCATATTTCATTAATTACCATCGGTTCGTGCATACCAGTTATTGTAATTTATTAATTCTAGTTTAAAATAGTGCATTTTGGCACACGCGGAGTTTATTCCTACGGCCTAGTTTTGGGCACACATTAAAAGAAACCCCAAAGGTTAAACGTACAAAGTTATATTTCTATTCAACTTATTCATTAGGTGAGGCGTAAAAGATTCGATGAAAGCTGCATAATTCACCAATAAGTTTGTTAACGTAATTCGGAAAATAACAAATTTAAATAAATTAATAAATACTGCGATTATTTCCGTATTTCTTCTTCAGTTAAAATCGTTTGCCCTTTGGTAAAAGTTGACAGAAGTGTGTTAAATTATGTTAAAAGAACGGCGACAAGCTGAACCTTTTTCATTTTCTCTTGTTAAAGGTCTGAATTTTTAAACCAAGGGCATGAATTAATCATGATTTAAAGTGTGTTATATTGTTTTTTTTTAAATCCTGTTCGCATAACAATTAAAATAAAACAACTGAAATTGTTGAAAAGACGCATTTCTTCCTGGTTCACCATATTAAGAGGAAATATTGCCTTTTATGTATTATTGAGGTTTAACTCAAGCTCAAAATGCCCAATACGACTTGGAAGTCGCAAGAGTGGTTGCGCAATGTTCATAATTACGCCAATCATTTTTTTATTTTACACTTTATATTTAATTGTGAGCAACATTAAGTTTACAATGTATAAAAATGAATGTTTCTTGTAAATGAAGACGAACATCAACCTTCACTCGACTTTCTAACCAATTTAGTGGCAAACGCTGCTAAAAATTTCCAACGATTCCATAAATTAAAAAATTTGTAATTTAAAAAAGCCGATTTTTGTAAATTGCAACGTCGTGAGTAATGAATGTGAGGAGTTCTATTCGATTCTGAAATCTGCTTCTGATAGAAACACAAAATTCGTCAACGTCAAAATCAAGACTAAGCAGAGCAAGATTTGTCAGGAATAAAATCCTGCCCCATTCGGTTTCTCGGGAGGGCAGGACACAAGCGACCTCGGTCATCTAAAGTACCAACATTCGGATACATTACTGCAACAAACGTGGTATCAGGTCGAATCTTAATGCTGTTCACCTACACCTTGTACAAGTGCAACCGGACATTCTGTTTCTATCAGAAACACAAGTCTTCCCTGGAAGCTCTGATTCGCCTTACTTGCAATTTCCCAGATACAACCTCCGCTCTAACTTTTGCTTTAATTGCAGAGCATGTGCATATACCAAGGTCAACGTAGATTGTAAGAGCATGTCCATTTTGGAAGCCAACAAATTTGACGGGATTTGGTTCAAACATTTGTGAAATTCTACTGTTGTTTTTATAAGTCTCCCAATGACAACAACTTCCAAGACCTTTTTGATTACCTTAGTCTGAAAATACACTGTCACAGTTTCCATCTTACGATATCTCAGTTCTGGGAGATTTTAATGTCCATAACTCCAATTGGCTCCAATTTTCATCTACCACTGATTGCGCAGGTCATAATACAAAAGCATTTGCTGTATCCTGTGATCTCATATAAATGATTTACGAAGCCACCAGAATCCCTGACAACCCTAACCATACTCCACATCTACTGGACCTATTCCTTACATCTAAGCCACTTGCCTATAAAACAAAAGTCCTTTCCCCACTTGGTCAATCAGACGACTGCCTAATCGAAATAACTTCCTATGGACCAAATCCCACTGTTATTCGAAAAACAGAATTATGTGGTGTTTTAAATCAGCTAACTGGAGCGAGATTTCTTTTCAACCTTCCCCTAGCGTGAATATTGCTTTAAACGGTCTCTTCAAACATTGGTCTTTCAATAACTCAAGTTATCTTGATGGATATGGAGTTATACATTCCCAAATAATGTAAATCAAGTAAATCTGTCGAAAATCACGCCGACTATACTGCTGCAAGGAATAGTGGCAAAAGCATCATCGCCAGGTTGTTTGAAAAACGTAAATTCAAAGAATTAGTCTCATGTCCTTTGAGTAGTCGTACATTTTGGCCATAAACTAAAGTCACCAGTAAAAACTTTAGTACATCTTCCTTTCCTCCCACGACGTCTCGTGACGGAGCTGTAGTAGCTGATCCTGCTGACAAAGCCAACCTCTTTGTCGATTACTTTGCATCAAATTCATGTCTCAATAATTCAGGTAAAATTGTGCCGTCTCTCAAAGCTACTCCATGCACTATGAAATCAATCCACTTTCGATACAAGCTCCTAGAATAAATAATCAATAAACTTGACTCTAACAAGGTGACTGGCTCCAAATATTCCAGATTTCGTCCTTAAAAATACTACTCCGAGCCAGTACCTGTGTTGTCCACACTCTTTTTCATCTCCATATCATCTGGAAAGTTTCCCTCGTCGTGGAAGTTGGCAAATGTCCAACCTATTCCTAAAAACGACGATAAAACCAATCCCTCAAACTATCGACCAATAGGTATCACTTCCATTCCCTTGAAATTATGAAAAAAGCCATTAACCACTAACTACTTTCATTCCTCGAGTACAACAAACTATTAAACGACCATCAGCATGGGTTCAGACTTTGTTCAACGGGCGATCTTCTTTCATATGTCACCCAACTTTGGAATAACACATTAGAAAGGTCCGATGAAACAGTCGTAGTAGCTTTATATATTAAGGCTGTTGACGAGGTTTGGCACAAATACCTATTTGCCAAGCTCACCTCGTTCGGCTTATCCGATACGCTCATCAATTGGTACTCCAGTTCTTGACAAAAGATGTATACGCTTTGTCGCCTGGCGTCTGGCTTCTTTTCGAAAAAAAAACTACTATTAACGCGGGCGTACTCCTAGGATCAGTGATAGCTCCCACACTTTTACTGCTATAAATGATTGACCCCATTTCCTAACCTAACCCGATCCATTGCTTTGTAGACCACAGCACTCTACGTTGTAGTTCTTCTCAATTTTGCCACCGCAATAAGTCTAGTCAAGACGTTAAAGTGAAAATGGCAGCCTCAACCAACAGTGAATTGAGAACGTATCCTTGAATGGGGAAGGATTGATCTACTCACGTTCAACGTCGACAAGACCCAGTGTTGCCTTGTATCCGCCAAGAAAGACCGATCATTTCCTGCTGTAAATATAAACACCTTGGATCTCAAGTTTTCAAACTCTATTTTTATGTTAGGGATGTACGTATCATCGAACCTTTCATGGGTTGATCACCTTTTGTAAGCCAGCAAAACAGCTGCCCGTAAACTGGGCTTTCTATACAAATCTAAACAGTACTTCACATCGCAACTCCTGTTATAATAACAATAATAGTAAGCTGTTTTTAATACGTTCATAAGGAAATTAGGCAACGTTGTAAACATAAACACAATAATATGTATACTCTGTTTCACCTTATTTTGCATTCAAACAGACCAGGGAAGTCTAGGGAGAGTGTGGTAGCAGAGTCAAAAGAACAGGCAGTTTACTACCGTAGCTTGACTTCACATCGCAATAACTCCTTTTACTGCACCAGACTCAAATTCGACCTCTGGAATCTGGATCAGTGCTCTCCAATACGCCCTTGAAATGGTAAAAAGAACTATAAGACTTATAAATGACCCGTCTCTGACTTCTGACCTACTGTCTCTTGAACATAGAAGAATGGTTTCGGTTCTTGTGCGTCATTCTTGTCTTGACTGTTACGTACATATGAAAGTAAATAACCATCCATTTAAGTTGTAGCTAAATGACATTGACCATAAGGTTACTGCTTTCGTATCCACAAACAAGACTCGACGAAAACCAAGTATTTAAGTGTATTTACACTAAAATTTTAATGCCAAGCAGTGTGGTCTTATTCCAACTGCATTATATCATCAAAAGAATCCGAACCTATATCACTATCTGAATCTGCTGGTGTTATCATACTTTCCCTATCATTTGAAATAATCATTTGGATAAAGCCGCAAGCCATAATTTCTTAACCCTATCTTTCGATGGAGGTTCCGGACTTATTTGCTGATAATTTTGACGTGAAATATTTTTAAAATCACAACGAACCATACAGGTACCAGGTAAGAGAAGCGGACCGTAACGAAAAGGTCTATATTGTCTTACCTTAACAATTACAAAACTATAAGTTTTAGAAACATAAATACAGTGTTATTATTTAGCTTACATAGTCAGCTCACTGTTATGATCTTGAGGTGGGCGCTCTCGCTCCTTTCTATTCAGTGTAACTCACGACTTACAGGTGATAACACCGTGAAAGAAAAGAAAAAGTCCACGTATTTCATTCCCTCCCCAAAGGGAAGGGCGGGCTGCTTGAGCTTTTCAAGCTCCTTCACCCACAATCATGGATTCCCAGTATACATATATACATTACGTACATATGTGTTATGGGATTAAGAATGGGTGAAGTCAGGATAGGATCGGAAGGAACGGAGTTACAGTTCTGAGCCGGTGATTACTTAGACCGATCGATTCAAATAAAAATAAGTGCAATTTGCACAATATTTATAGGTAAAAATAACCAGGAAGTGTATAAAAAATTATAACAATTCAATATGTCGGCTTCAGCCCGCGCAAGAGCCAGTTGGAAATGTAAATCACCGTTATCGTCAGAATTAGGGGATTATAGGCCTCGTATAGGTACCCCTATGTCCGGCGCTGAGTGAACGAGGCGGTTTCGGGAGCGTCTCAAAGCTACTAAGTCTGACCTATTCAGTGTCAGTATTATATTAAAATATTTAGAACGAAATCAATCTTGTCTTCATTTCAATCTTTAACATTAAAGAGACTCGCGGACATAGACGTTTCACGTCAAATCAACGAGCGTGTGTACTGACACGGCCCCACTGTTGGTTGAGGCTGCCATTTTCACTTTAACGTCCTGACTAGACTTATTGTTGTGGGAAAATTGAGAACTACAATGTAGAGTGCTGTCGTCTGCAAAGCAATGCATCGGGTTGGTTGTTGAGGAAATGAGGTCAGTTATGAATAGCAGCAAAAGTGTGGGAGCTCTCACTGATCCTTGGGGTACGCCCGCGTTAATAGTAGTTTCTTTCAAAAAAGAGCCATCAATGACAACGTATATACGTCTTTTGTCAGGAAATCTGGAGATCCGATTGATGAGCGTATTAGATAAGCCGAACGAGCTGAGCTTGCAAGTAGGAACCTGGTCAAAAGTCTAAAGCTACTACGAGTGTTTCATCGGACCTTTCTAATGTGATATTTCAAAGTTGGGTGACATATGAAAAAAGATCATTCGTTGAACCACTTTGTCTGAACCCATACTGGTTGTCGTTTAGGAGCTTATTGGACTCGAGGAACGAAAGTCTTTGTGGGGGAAGGCGTTTGCCATAATTTTCAAGAGAATGGAAGTGATAGCTATTGGTCGATAGTTTGAGGGCTTGATTTTATCGTTCTTTTTAGGAATAGGTTCGACTGCCACGATGAGGGAAACTCTCCAGATGTTATGGAGATCAAAAAGAGTTTGGACAATACATGTACTAGCTCGGAGTAGCATTTTTTAAGGACGATAGCTGGAATACCGTCAGTGCCAGCCGCCTTGTTCGTGCCAAGATTATTGATAATTGATTATAGGAGCTTGTATCGAAAATGGATTGTTTTCATAGCGTATGGGGTAGATTTGGGCGACGGCACAATTTTACCAGAATCATTGAGCCATGAATTTGATGAAAACTAATCGATAAAGACAAAGAGGTTGGGTTTGTCAGCAGGATCAGCTACTACAGCTCAGTCACGAGACGTCATGGGAGGAAAGGAAGATGTACTAAAGTTTTCAATGATGGCTTTAGTTAATGACCAAAATGTACGAATACTCAAAGGACATGAGACTAATTCTTTGTATTTACGATGTGTTTTGCGATACTGCATCAGAGCACGCCCTATTAAACCATGGTTGGGTACGTACATGGCCTATACTACTATGTTTTTTGGGAACGTATAACTTCATACCCATCAAGATAACTTCAGTTATTGAAAGAGCAATGTTTGAAGAGAAGGACCGTTTAAAGCAATACTCACGCCCGGGGATGGTTGCAAAATCTCGCAGTTCATTCCGGTTAGCTGAAAATAGCATATAGTTGTATCTGTTTTTAGAGTAACAGTGGGTTCGGGTATGGAGCAAGTTGTTTCGATTGGGCAGTGGTCTGATTGATGAAGTGGGGAAACGACTGTGTTAGTTGTAAGGAATAGGTTCAGGAAATGTAGAGTATGGTTAGCGTTGTCAGGGATTCTGGTGGGTTCGGAAATCATTTGTGTGAGATCACAGGATACAGCAAATGCTTTTGCACTATGACCTGTGGGATTAGTGGTAGTAGAAAATTGAAGCCAATTGGAGTTTTAGACATTAAAATCTCCCAGAATTGAGATATCACAAGATGGAAACCAAATCGCGTCGAGTTTGTTATTTTCCAAAGTAGACATCCTTTACAACCTACGTTGTTCTTGATATAGAGGTTGTGTCCGGGAAATTACAGGTTGTTTGAATCCTGCCTTCCCGGGCATCAGAATGGGGCAAGATTTTACTCTCGACAAATCTTGCACGGCTTCTATCTCTCTCTCTCTCTCTCTCCACACACACACTCACGCACACGAACACCACTCCACACATACACAGAAACCGAATGAAGCTTAAATACAAAATTTCAAGTACGTACGTATTGTTTCTGAAGTTACCGAAGATACTAACACACCTTCACAAAAACACGTACGCATGCAAGCACAAACGCCCCCACGCATGCACCCACGTACACACACACACGCGCACACACACACACACACACACACGCGCACGCACAAACATGCACATCATGGCCGATATCGGCGAAACTTTGTCAAATGTCGTAAGATGAGGTAATAAGTCTATTTAGCTATAGTGAAAAAAGTGAATTGCATAGCATTATATATATATATATATATATATATATATATATATATATATATATATATATATATATATATATATATATATATATATATATATATGTACGTTGGAAAGCAAAAAGGATACTTTCCCACCTTTGTTCTCTAAATCAGGTATTCAAAACTCCAACCTAAAAATTCATATGTATTTAGAAAAGGTTATGCAATCGATTTCTCAGTCGGTTGCGAGGAGGTTTCCATCTGTAGGTATTCAAACCACCGTAGTGTAGGTGTTAAAATTTTCCCTAGTCTAACGGAAGGGGTGTGGCTGCGAGTAGAGTGAAATCTTCACCTGCTTGCATGAGCGCAATTGTCAAAAGGACTTTTGACATTTTGCTGCAGTTAGAGTTTTTTGCGTTTTCAGACTAATACGCTCTTCCTTTAGATTGATTTTATACATGCCATCTTTGATGCTTCAATATTCCTCATTTTACTAATTTAGTAGACATCTAAGCGGGAAATGTCCTCTTACGTATACGGTTACGTTTAAAGTACGATTTATATGCCTAGCAAACCTGTTTTCCTATAAATATTATTAAAATTTTTTTTCTTTTCATTTCACAAGTGTGTTTCCTTTTCTTACTTAGAAGTCACTGCAGGTAAGCACATTGACACGTCTGATTTCGCCTATATCCTTAACCCGTTAACTTAAAAACAGGTGCTTGCTCCTTGAATTTTACGTCACATCTTTGTTCGATGCAGTAACTATTACTAATAATCTTGCTCGAGAACCGCGGTATTAACAGGCATTATATATTAAAATATAATGACATTTGAATTTATAAATTTTGATTGTCTAAATGTTCTCTACGGTTTAAAGATTGCTCAGTATTACTGACGTTAATGGTAGGTAGATACCTAAATTGTAAAAATACACAGAAAGCTGTGACTACGTGTAACAAAATATATACTTATTCATTATGATAGACTGCAACTTAATTTTTTGTTAGATCCAAACAGCATAATATATTTTACAACAACAAATAATGCATTATCATATTATCTTTATCATTATGAACTCTACGATTTTACATATTTTATTCGTAAATTTCAATGAAAGCAGTCAGACATTGAAGTAGCAATCTAAACGAAATATTAGAATTCTTAATTATGCAGATTGAAGGCACCCTTTGGAGATAATTAGGTTTCTCTTTGTCGCATTATTATCTTTAAGTGATGTACAGTTGCAAAAAGCGTAATTTGTCTTTTTCGAATTCTGACTTCTTGTATCTTGTATTTCAAAATATTCAAACGTTTCTGTAATTTGTTTCACCATTGTATTACGATTTTACACTTAGAAATATTCTATTTAATGGTACAACTGATACAGTATGAACGCTTGAATAAATCATTTCAAAAAGCTAGTGAATAGGGTATTAGTTACCCTACCAGCTAATTTAATACATAATTAACCATAAACTGACCATCAGTTTCATAAACATTGTGCTATTAAATGTACGTATTTAGTGCACCTGAAAAAAATTATACCATATTATATCATATAAACCGTAAAATTATGTGAACAGATTTATACGCACAAGCAGATTATACTTATTATTTATTCAAAAATATATAAAAAAAATAATGCAGATGTATCATAGATTCTGGAATTGTTCCAGAAAGTTTCATGACTTTCTATGGGAATTTTCAGGAAAGGAGAGAATTCTCACGAATAGTGTATAAATCTTATGTGCCAGTCTAGTTTCGATAAAAGTGATATCTAATGCCGTACAAAAATTATAAATAAATATAATATCGCGATATAAATAAATTGCTGCAGACACTGATAATTAATTAGTAGTACATCAATCAATTGTGAATAAACGCTAAATAATTAAACATTAAATAAACGTTACTATAACGTAACAGTTTTGTTTCATTTGTTTGCCAGAGCTTAGCGTACTACACCAAATGTCAAATGGAATAGCTCACTTGGATATTATTTAGTGTAGTACATCAATTATAAAGATTCATTATCCGGCGTTATAAGGAAATCATTGGCCTTTCTTGTTATTAATGATTAATTAGTAATTAAGCATTACGTGAGGAAACACTTTAGTTTCTGTTAATCGTAAATAAATACTGAACGCTATGATAACGTAACCGGTTTTAATTTACTTATTTATTAAAGCTTTATGTGTCCAACATTAACACTTATGACTACAAACAATAACTGGTATAAATATTCTCCAGTGTAGTATACAAATTATAAACAAATATTGGAGAGCAAGTAAACTCTTTGCTAGTAACAACTGATAGGTAGTAAAAAATTATTTTAATATATTGTATTGAAAACAAATACTAAGTAAATGTTAAGTAAACGTTTTAACCACGTAACAGATTGATATTAATCACTTACTAGTTTAATGCGCAGCTATAAGACAAATTGTTGGTAAAATATTATTCAACGAACAATTTTAATTTTTATTTATTGTAAATAAATCAACGCTATAAATATAAATGTTACAAACGTTACAATAACGTAACTAATTTAGTAATTTTTACTTCAGAAATATAGATTTATTACAAAATGGACTTTTAGTGTCATCCTACTTATACGGTAGCGTAGGCCATATAGAATTGAATAAAGTTACAGACTTTTGAGGAAAATGAAACGCAGGTCGCCACGGGGTACGTTGTAGACAGATGACATCTACAAGAGATGCCAGCATTTCAGAGCAAACACAACAGGGATGTTGAAGCAGCTAGAATTCTCCTAGCTACCTTGAACAATTTGTTATTTAATTTATTGAGAGCCACGAACTTTATAAAAGGTCTCACAAAACCTGAAAAAATAACAAAAACAAAAAGAAATTAGTACCGTTAAATATTGCGAATTGCGCACACAAGTAAAGGAAGATAAAGTGAGAATTTTGGCAAATATGCTGTTAGGGTTCGCTTGTTACTTTCTTAACATTATAGAAGTGTAATTAGAATGACTTTATTACTTTAAATTTTTGCTTGAAATAGACTGTTGTCGAGACACGCCTTATTTTTTGGGTATTACATGTATCTTCACTATTAAATGCTTAAAACTATGGGATTATTAGAAGTTTGGTTAGATTTATTAAGGATCATAGATTATTTTTGAATTATTAACAAATGCATGTTATGAAATATTGAATTTTTCATTTTAGGATCACCTAAATTAGTTTTATTATCATAAATAAAATAATTTGTTACAATTGAGCAAAGTGAACCTTTTAGTTATTGAAATTTAGTGGGAAATTAAAAGAAACTGTTAGTTGCGTCTTATAATACTGTTATCCTATTAGCGCCTATTTTAAAATTTTATTTTGTACTTGTTAACCTCAATTTTTCATGTTGCCTCATTTTGCATTTGTGCAATTTAATAAATTACTAACTAATTTGATTTTGCAGACTAGTTTGAGATGATTTGTTAGAAATACTTTGACGGAAATATTATGTGAATACGTTCGCAAGCTACTTTAGTTGAGATCCTTTAATTACCTTACATGGATCACCACAATACTTTATTACATTATTTTAATTTAATACATTAAAAGATGACTGATCTTTGAGGAAAGCTGGCGCTTAGAAAATTGCCAGTTGTGAATTTACGCTTACATATGTTTTAATTTGACAAGAATTAACACCACTAGTAATTATTAATATTGCAATCTATGTGATTAGGTTTTTTAAGTATATGTATTCGAATCGCCTAAGTTTGAATTGATTTAAAGAGCATACATTTTTTTTTATTACCAATATTGAATTCTTGTTGGCCGTTCTAAACCTGAACTAGTTGTGTTACCGTGATAACAATGTAATTAAAAATAGAGCAAAAGTATTTATACTTAAACTTGTTGGATGGTGTTGTAACTTTAATATTAATGAATGTCTGTAATGACGTACTCTTATGGAAGTGCCAATTCTTTTAAGATTCACATTTAATGATGACTAATTATGCAAAATGGTGGATTAGTGCAAAAAAATCCGTAACAAAATATAAGTAAGAGAAAAATAAGCAAGGGATCTAAAGATGTAGAATGGTTTATAAACGCTGGATAATTCTGTGATGATGTCTAGAATTCGATAGTTGTTTTACTTTATCACTTAAATATAATAGAATACAATGGTGTGCGTGACTTCTCTTTATGCTTTATTTACTATTTTAGTTAGGTACTTTTAACTAATGATTGCCTATATTACCTGAATCCCATACGGACGCCAATGGATGTCAGCGTTTCATCTAATATTATAAATTGCCTCATCAATCTCTTTAACAATGAGTTTAAAATATTGGAAATATGGTATATAAATATCAAATACCTTTTACAGTTTTATTTAATATCCTAAATTTTAATATAATAATTGCTTTTAATGCAATTTGGAGTTTTCGACATATTTCTATTGGCAAACGATTGACTCGTATTTGAACCTATAAAAAAGCGAAGCGTGCGAAAATTTTTGTTTAATATAATTTTTCTGAAAAATGGTGGTTGGTTATAAAATAAATGGTGTAATAAATTTAATAATAAATAAATGAAGAAATAGGGAAATAAGTTCTCCAAACAAATCGTTAAACTAACTGGAGATACTGACCATTCACCACAAATAATGCCTTTGTCCCAGTCGGTAAATTAATAATGTCTTTTGATTTGCTTGATGACATAAATAATAAAAATGCTGCAATGTAACACTAATAAAAAAAGATCTCGGACGCCAAGTTATTTTTTATCTATGCTCGGAATAACTAAATCGAGGTTTACACTAAAAATTTTATCAAAATGAAAAATAATAAAAATATACAACAATGATTATTTACAGTTAAAATGATAGGGTTAAATAAAATATATCTTAAAACTAGTTATAACCTTAAATTACTAACTAATGGTTATAAATACCTTTTTGTAAAATTTTTGTACACAAATTTTTTAATAACCTTTGGTATCTAAATGATTACGAAACAGTCAACCAAGGTGATGTCATCCTTGCACCATTATTGCGCAATATCTTGAAATAATGCTTTACGTTGTAAACCTCACCCTTAAACGGAATTTTATTTCTTGTAAATTTCTTCTTGAAATTTTGAATCCAATACTTATTGCATTTCTTGAAATTTTCAATGCAAAAATTGCAATCATAAAATGAAAGCGTACGCAACAGTAAAATTAAATGCGTACTTAAATGGTAATAAAGGTGTAAATCAAAATAAAAGTGAAATAAAAGTAAAATAAAAGTGCCTGAAAAGAGCAAAAGTTTTAATTTTTAGTATTACGAGTTAAATTATCTTACCATCAAATTAATGGCACTTTCACACAAAATTTAGGGGAAAACCCAAAAAATCCTTCCTAACCAAATCAACATTCACCAGGAAGTGAAAAAAAAATGGATGCTTTGAAATTAGACAATGTAGTCGTGCGCGAAAAATTTGCGCAGAACAATAAGTCATCGATGACGCGTTACGCGAACGTATTGAGCAGAAAAAGTAATTTAAAGTGGGAATATAAGCCTTTAAGAAGTATGCACTATAAACCCCTAAAAAGAAATGCAAATTAAGTTGCCTACCACATCTTATAAATCATTAATAATTAAAATTTTTCTTATACTTATAACTGAACGAATGAAAGACCTTAAATTAAGGTATATTTTAATACAACTCAAAAAGGGTTGTTACATGGTAAACACACGAAAAGGGAAAAGGAAAATTATTGGAAAAGATTAAGTAATACAAGTAAATATGCAGATACAAAGAAAATCAATAATCCAGGATTAAAGACAAATTGTATATCCATTCACAACATTTCAATAGATTAAATATTGCTTTTCCAAAAAACAAGTATTAAGTCAAAAAAAGGACAAAGAACGCTTATTAACTAATTAGTAATAAAGTGAAGAGTATGAGGTAAAGAGTAGTTTAACAATTGATTAATCTAATTAAATTTAATAAAGATTCGCTCTGTAATCAAGTTCGAAACCTAGTTAATTTGTTCCGATAAGTAGCAAGGAAATTACTTGATTGATTAAACCGTAATCAGTGAAATTTGAATAATTCACAGAGTTCATATTTATTAAGAATCATTCATTACCATCTATCATTGTTGAAGGAATTTTGTTTGCCAAGGGGACCTGTGACCTTTGTCTACCGTATTAATTGAGTTTTAGGTACATCTTTTACCATAAGGATTAGACCCTGAATTTTATACTCCACTGGGAAACCCAACGCAGCCGTTTGGGAAACCGTAGACGTTCAGAAGTGGACCCAAAGATCGCCTGAATGATATTTTATCTTTGGGTGGCGCCCGAATTCGTTTTCTAACTCCTGGAACGAAGAATTTGTCCTCCGTATACCGCCCAGGAGTTGACACCGACATAAAATAAAATACCGTAACTTATAAGTAAAATTAATGAACATATTTCCAAATGAGTCTTAATTTTTGTGTTGGACTTCGTTGAGGGTAAGCTTAACTTGCCACCAACGAAAACCCATTAAACTTGCCGTATCAAGAATTTCCCACAAATATTGCAGGAATCGATGGATGCAGCTGACGTTCAACTATTTTTACCGTCTGTAAAGTGCATTTTTATACTCTTTCGTTCGTTACTGTTTCAGTTAGGAATTTTAACCAGTGATTGTATACATTATACTCCAAAAAATGTTGTACAACTGTATCCCATGGGCACGCCACTGTTTATCATATGTTCGTTTGGTACTTCAATATATTTGGAAAATTTTTCTTAAAAAAGTCGTGGTGTGCAGAAGTTTCTTTATAATATATTTTATCTTTAAATAAATAGAGTACAATTCGAATCCAATACGCCTGAAGGAGTATGGTTGCTGTTGAAGTTTTATACTTAAAATAATCCTTAAACAAGTCGGATATAAAATTTTCTTAAAATTTTCATAAGGGGTAGAAAAATTCTTTGGATCTATAAATTAATTCTTAGTTCATCTTGAGCCGTGGTACCGCTACCACTTCTACGATTTATTCTATGTAACATTACCATCTAAAAAGGGTTATTGTAAATATGGTACTCCAATATCTACTCTACTTGGTGAAGCACGTTATTTATGTGTGACACCTGACTTTTAGCTGCCTTCTAATTCTACCGCTTACTAATGCCTTGTATTGTTTCTGAGATCTATCAGATTCGTCTTTAGTGCTTACCATTATATTATATGAGGCGTCTCATATGACAATCAAAATTAATACTATCTCCATGCTACGCCAGGGGTGAATCTTGCATTGGTTATTCTGCCATCTCGTAATGGTTCTCTAGCCAATTACCAAAAAAATACATAATTACTTTGCTTACGTATACTTTGCGTTATTTGTTTAATGTTTTATAAATTACATGAAATTGTTGTTGCTTCCAAAATTGACAGTTTTAAATAATTATGTTCCAAGTTATTTTAAAATAAATGCGTTATTATTCTACACACACACACACACACACACACATATATATATATATATATATATATATATATATATATATATATATATATATATATATATATATATATATATATATATATAGGTGATTCGAGGAAGTGGCAATATTTTAAAAATATGTCGAGGAAGCCAAAATAAGTAAAATAAACTCATATGTTCAAGTCCGATTTTCATTTGTTTCAGAGAAATTTAAAAGCAAACAAAAATTTATTACAAAATCAATTACAAAATAAACAAAATAGCATTAATTTACGAAAAATGTTCGAAGCATTAATTTACGAAAAATTTTCGAAAACACCACCGCTCACTTGGATACACTTATTTGCTCGTTTATAAACTGCACTAGTAGCTAGTTTCAATGAACGATTGTTCGCTCTAATGATAGCTGCTGCATTAAGAATGCGATCTAGTAACGCTTCCCTCGTTTCCACTTTGGTAGCATAAACTAACGACTTCATCCATCCCCAAAGGCAAAAATCGAGGGGAGTGAGATCCGGTGATCTCGGTGGCCAAGAAAGCGGACCGCCTCTGCCAATCCAAAGATCGCCGAAAGTGGTATTCAGAAAATTTCGTACATTATTTGAATAGTGAGGAGGCGCTCCATCATGTTGGAAGATAATTCGTTGTCGAATATTTAAAGGTGCTTGGTCCAATATTTCTACTAAATGGTCTTCTAAAAAACGTAAATATCCTTGTCCAGTAAAGCGCGCATCTAATACGAAAGGACCGATTAATTGATCATTTAGAATACCGCACCAAACGTCAATGCTAAATCGATGTTGGAAATTGTGTTCTATCGTAGCATGGGGATTTTCGTCCGACCATCGATGATTATTGTGGCAATTGTTAATTCCATCTCGCGTAAATTGAGCTTCATCCGACCACAAAATGTCTTTACACAATCTTCTGCTTTCCCGAATCCAATGACAAAATTGTAGCCTTAAAGGATAATCGCCTTCGTGGAGATTTTGTACTTTTTGCAAATGATAAGCGTTCAAACCTTGTTGCTTAAGTGTTTTCCAAGCCATTGTTTGTGGTATTTCAAATTGGATTGCGATGCGCCTTGTACTTATCTCTGGATTTTCGTCTACCATATCCAGAATATATTCTTCAAGTCCAACAGCGATTCCGTGTTCTCTTTCAGAAACAATACTTGCACTTGGAAATATCCCAGTTTCGCCGTCATGTGTAAAAACAGTTTGAAATACTCGCTTGTTAGGAACTCTTCGATTCGGAAAACGACGTCGATACTCCTCCACTGCACAAACATTACTACCATTACAGAACCCATAAACAAATATCATATCGGCATATTATTTATGACTAAATTTGTGGGGCATTTTTACAACTTCATAAAACTAATGTTGAACAACTGTCACTTTAACAACTAACTGTCAGTTTTCATTTCAGTTGCCTACTTTCACCTAATTACACATAAGTTCTGGTTGCGTAATCCAGAAAGTCAACTCTTAAAAATAAATACCCTGTTAGGGGATTTTGCAAATATTGGCGATAGTGAGAACGTTCTTGGTGAGAATTTATTAGCCGCCAAATTTAAAGTTACTAAAAGGGCAATAATTATTTTAAAAGTTTCCTTTCTGGATTTCGCTTTCAGATTTACGTGCATAAGGTCAATACATCAACGTACTTCGTAATTGGCAAAAAATTGGTGAGATTTGACATTTTAAGAAAAAGTCAATTATCCCTGAAACAAATGAAAATCGGACTTAAACGTATGAGTTTATTTTACTTATTTTGGCTTCCTCGACATATCTTTAAAATATTGCCACTTCCTCGCGAATCACCCTGTATATATATATATATATATATATATATATATATATATATGTATATATAGAGTTGCGCAATTGGTAGTGGTTTTAGAGTTTACAAGTTACTATATCCGGTCTTTAGAGCTTTTGTTGCTCCATAAATTCCTTTGTGCACACGCAACCGTTTGATTTGAAATGCATTTTAGAGTTTTTAAGCAGCGTTAATAACGTTAACCTTCCTTAATCTTCACGCCATTCCCTTGCGCGGTAGGCAACACAATCCCTGCCTCTTATTTACTTTTCATACACAATATTTCTCCATGCTTTCCGATCTCCGCATACCTCCCTAGCTTCCGCAAGATTCATACATAGTCTCTGACATGCTCTTTTGTTTTTAAAACTCCTTACGTTTCTTTCCTTTATCATAGATTCTACTACATTCAGCCAAGTTTTACGCGGCCTACCAGGCTCGGACTTTCCCCTAACCTCACCCACATATATTTGTTTCGTTAATCTTGCGTTGTTCATTCTCTCAATGTGACCAAACCAACGTAATGTACAACTTTTATATCTATCCATCATCGTCTTTTCCTCACCACACTCCGTCATTATGCATTGATTCTTTATCTTGTCCCTTCTCGTTTTACCACATGCGCTTCTCAGGAATTTCATACCCACGGCATTTATTTTTCTTTCATGCTTTTTTTGACATACCCATGCCTCACTTCCATACAGTACTGACGGGACGAATAAACCATTATAAATTGCTCGTTTCGCAGATAGGCTCATGCTTTCATTTCTCATTATCGTCCACATACTTCCAATCACTTTCCTTCCAGCATTAACTCTTCGTCCAATCTCGCTCTCAATTGTATCATATGCAGTAAACATTCTACCGAAATATACCAGCTCGTCCACTTGCTCCACAATTTCATCTTGCAGAGTAAATACTCTGCTCTACTTTCCACCTTCCCGACTGAACACCACAATCTTAGATTTGTTCACATTTACCTTCAGGTCCATGCTCTCACAGACTGTCTCAAACTTCCTCAGAGCTGTTTGCAGCTCATCCGCATAGTCACTTAATAAGACTGTGTCATCTGCATACACCAGAAGTCGTACATTCACGTCACCAACCACTACACCATTTGTATCGGTACATGCTTGTCTAAGACATTTATCCATGTATACATTGAACAACCACGGTGACATCACACAGCTTTGTCGCACTCCTTGCTGGAGAGCAACTATCTGATCGACACATCCTCTCCCTGGCATGAAGCCACCTTGCACATCCCAAATCTTAGTTTTTGTAGTTTCTCGTACTCTATCAATCAGTATTCTTCCAAGTACTTTACCAGGCACGCTGAGCAAGCTTATTCCTCTGTAGTTCTTACAATCACTCTTGTTCCCCTTACCCTTATACAATGGTACAATGATCGCGCTCTTCCAATCACTCGGCACTTTTCCACACATAATGCATACATTGAATAATTCACACAATCTTCGTATAAGCTTTGCACCACCATACTTGAGCATTTCACCAGTGATTTCATCTACACCTGCTCCCTTGCCGTTTTTTAACCTTCCTACCGTTTTCTCTACCTCATTTATTCCAATATCCTTCTCAGTTTCAATCACCATTTCTTCTATATTCTGCTTATTTAACCCTTCAGTCTTACTTTCCTCACTACCGTACAGTTTTCCGAAATATTTTTGCCGGCATTTCCTCACTTCACAATCGTCCCATACTATTTCGTTTCTAGCATTCATCACTCCTGCAGCGTTCTGTTTTGGGCCACGTTTTGTATTTTTGACCCATTTCCAGAAGAGTTTTTTGTTTCCCTCAAAATCATTCTGCATTTTCTCTCCTTCCACAGCCATCACTTCCTCTTTACTTATTCTCACTGCCTCCTTCGCTTCTTTGTTTCTTAATATGTACACCTCATACAATCGCTTCTTCTCAGTCTCATTTTTTGCAGCAATCATTGCCATGTACGCATCTTTTTTCTTACATGCTGCCTTTTTTACTGACTCATTCCACCAAGCACATTTTTTCTGTCTACCTACAGTCACTCTTCCACATATTCGCACGGTACAATTGACAACAGAGTTTTTCAAGCTTATCCATGCACTTTCAACGTCAGTGTCTTTCATTTGTTCGTTCCACACTGTTTCATTCACATTCAACTCTTTACTCACAGCATCTGCGTATTTCATTCTCGCACCATTATCCACTAGTTTGTCAACCCTAATTCTGGTCGTTCGCACTACGTTTGCTTTCCTTCTCCAGACCCACTTTTGCCCTAAACACACTCTAGATACAATCAAAAAGTCGTCCGTTCCACACTCCGCTCCGCGCATTACTTTTGTGTCTTTCACCAGGTTTCTAAGCCGTTCATCATAC
The DNA here is from genome assembly GCA_036346205.1 of Vesta saturnalis. Lineage (NCBI taxonomy): Eukaryota > Metazoa > Arthropoda > Insecta > Coleoptera > Lampyridae > Vesta > Vesta saturnalis. Next base: position 4,726,854 of record JARFJB010001987.1, read on the forward strand.
ACTATCAAGTCTATCATACTTATAGATTCAACTCTTTGCCATGTATACATATGCACATTTTTATGTTTAAACCACGTATTGGACACAAACAGGCTTCTCTCCACACAGATGTTCAGTAGGTGCTCACCGTTCTCATTGACTCTTTGGTCTCCGAACTTTCCTAGAACGCGTTCACTATGTTCTTTCTGTACACCTACCCATCCGTTCATATCCCCCACTATAATCACTCTTTCGCTTGGCTTACATACGTTCAACACGTTCTCTACTTCATTCCAGAAGTTCTCACGCTCCTGGTCTCTTTCTCCATTCACCGGTGCATAGCTTGCAATAAGAAAAATTCTTCGAAACTCCACTTTCATTCTAACCCATATTACCCGGGGAGATACCAATTCGTACTGTTTAACACATCTTTTCGCTCTTTCACTTATGATCATCCCAACTCCTTTTGCGCCATGCACTTCGGTCTCAACTCCTGACCATAGTGCCAGGCTGCCATCCTCCATCTCCACAGCATCCTTTCCTTTGTGCTTTGTCGCCGATACACACAGAATATCAAGTTGTCTTTCGTACATTACATTCGCAATTCCAAATTCTTTACCATGCATACCTCTAACATTCCACGTACCGACTCGCCATTCATTCCTTGCACAGTCGTCAGCAACGGGGCCTGTCTGTTTTGCCCTTGACCTCCCCTTGTAGCCAGGTCGATCCGAGGCAGTTGTATTGTTTTCTTGAGTAATACCATAGCGAGCAGACCGGTTACTGGCCAAATCGTGCCCCGGACGGTGTAGCATTCCCTACTAACGGTATCGTCCTATTACCGGACAGTTATTTGTTTACTGTCACGACATAATAGATAGATATAAATAATAGATCGTATACTTACTGTATGAATCTCAAAATATACATATATACGTGTACATTTTTTTTTTCTCTCTTACCTACACTTCAATCACACCACGCGTTTAACCATACTGCTCTATACACGCTTCCTGGTTCCGCGCCCCTCACCGGACGTGCTGGTATTTATTAGCGACCAAACGACTCAATTATTATTTATTTATTTTTTTATTTTTATTAATTTTTTTTTTAGCTTGTCGAGTTATAGTTATTTCAATGTCATTTAATATTTATTTATCAAATCAGTTTTATTATTGTCGCGAGCCATGACAACTTAAATAAATATTTTATTACTTCTCTATGATTAATTGTTATTGCAACAATGTTTACCTGTTCGAGTCCAATCCTTAGACAAAAGGTTCACGTTTGCTTTATAATTTTTTAAAGTTAGAGTTTTAACAATCACACGCGTTTAATAGAGCCGTAAATACTGTAGCAATCCTAAATGTTATTTTGCGCCTATTTCAACTAAAGAGCCTTTTACTGGTTAGATTTTCATTATCTTTGTTTGTTATTAATACTATTAATAACATTTGCTTTAATTATCGTGGTATCATCGTCTGATACTAGTCCAAGTGTAATTAGTCATCAGTAAGATTTAGCTTCGTCTATACTTGCTACAGTGGAAACAAAAAGATAATCATTTTTGTGAAAGTACTAACCTATATAGAGTACGACATCTAAAAGATTTGTTTTAGTTAATATTAAATCAACTACTCCATTAATATTTCTTTCGTAGTGCTAAAATTATTATTCTTTATGAAGTAACAGAACCATTTCAATATTCAACGGTGCATAATTAATTAATTTAAGGACTCAATCGCGGTTTTTAGTTGGCGGAGTAAAAGGAAAAAACTAACCTTCACATAAGGAATATATACAGATACCTTAATTAAAGAACGAATAACCAATCAACGGCGTTATAAAGAAACATTTTTCATAATGCAAGTTTGCTATACAGTGTGTCCGAGATTCAGCATGCATGTATTGCTATATTCGTTAATATTCAAGTTAGAATGTCGGTTAAATGGGGAAAGTTTTAGAGAATTTTATGGCTATCATCATGGTAAAGTCAGATTTGAAGTAACTTTTTTTGTTTTTGAAATAATTGAAGAAAACAAAAATTGTGCATTTTCTACTACCCCCTGTAGCTTTTTTATTTGAAGTCTGACAACATTTTGATTATTACATTATTATGACACTTTTAAAAGACAATTTTAAAAAAAGTACCAAAATTTATCTACAGTCATTTGTTTTTGAAATACATACACTAACTATTGTTTTTCATATGGACGCCATCTTGGATTTTTACATTATCGAATATTATTTTTTATTACCTTTTCAGCGATGTATCACATGATACGAGAATTTACTTCCAACTATCAAAAATTTAAACCCTTGCTAATTTATCTGTTTTTACTTACAAAATTTAATACATTTCTAACTTTTGTTTTTGGACGCTATTTGGATTTTTACATTATCGAATAGTGTATTTTAACACCTCTTCTACAATGTATTACATGATATGGAAATGTAGAAAATGTGTGGAATGTAGAGGGGGACATATCGAGCATGTTTTATGATAGTTACTATTATCGGTTTTGTTTTTATTTTAGTTATTAGAAATTACAATAATTAGGAATCTAATTGTATAAATTTTTCATTTATTAATCCAAGGCCTACTATTTCAATTTTATATTTTTTAAATTTTTCATAGTTGGAAGTAAATTCTCGTATCATGTGATACATCGCTGAAAAGGTAATAAAAAATAATATTCGATAATGTAAAAATCCAAGATGGCGTCCATATGAAAAACAATAGTTAGTGTATGTATTTCAAAAACAAATGACTGTAGATAAATTTTGGTACTTTTTTTAAAATTGTCTTTTAAAAGTGTCATAATAATGTAATAATCAAAATGTTGTCAGACTTCAAATAAAAAAGCTACAGGGGGTAGTAGAAAATGCACAATTTTTGTTTTCTTCAATTATTTCAAAAACAAAAAAAGGTACTTCAAATCTGACTTTACCATGATGATAGCCATGAAATTCTCTAAAACTTTCCCCATTTAACCGATATTCTATCTTCAATATTAACGAATATAGCAATACATGCATGCTGAATCTCGGACACACTGTATACAGCAATATTTTCTAACTTTTATATATAAGTCCATTTTCGCTTTTGAATATTATTATGCAAATTCATAAATTTGATTACCTGCGGTCGCATGCTTAAACCATATTAACGAAATATTAAAAAAAGGGTAGAGTCGAAGATGTTTTGTAATATACATAATACGAATAATAAGGGATACATAACAAGGTAACTAGAGACTTCAGTACGAGGTTTGACTAGAAATCCATAAACTTAAAAACCAAAGCAGAAGCAAAAGAGTTACAACGTTAATATAAGTAATTAATGCATTTTTAATTAAAAACGTTTAATGTGTAACGTCTAAATAAATTACAATAATTGCCATTTTGCGCGAACACAAGTGTGGTTAATCGCAATCACAACTGTATAAGAATAAGTTGTTTCTATAATATGCCGCTTATGCATCTAAATAAGAAAAAATAAAACCTTGTTAAAATGCAGAAGCAACACACTGTATATACCTTGAATCGTGGAAAAGAATACAGAAACTTAGTGAATCTGTAAATTAAAAAAAGATAGGTATGTGATTTTTGTTACAGTGATTGAAAATTAAGTGCAGACAACTCAAATAAAAATATTGTAATTACTGGAGAATTTAATGCTGGCATACCAAATGAACCCGATACTGAATCGAATACTGTTTGTGATCGATTATTGTAAATAATCCAAAAAGAAGTATGACAAGTAATTTTTTAGTGTCTAGCTAATGTTGACTCCATTTATATATTGTGCAAATAGCGTAAATGGCAAAACCGACTTTGGACATTTCCACGCGAATGATTAATCAAGTGTTTCAAAAGCTTTATTTTATGTTTTTGACGGTAGGTATTATTTGAAATTAAGTAATAATTTTTTCGGAAAAGTAATGAAATTGCCATTAACCTAAATTATCCACTTAACCGTGAATAATTATTGACCTTGCTAATGTAGGTATTTCACTTTTACTTAGTAATATATGAAAATGAGAATTTGTGTTATTGTCACCTCGATTAACGACGTCATAAAGAAAATCCGCTTTTAATATAGACGAGAACGATTACAACAATTTTGTATAAATCCGCATTGCACACTAATATTTGTATAATCGTATAATTACAAAAGTTATTGACATTGGCGGTGCACATAGTAAAAACAAGTCTTATTTGGACATTCAATTGTGATCGGTCAAGTTAACTGTATTTTCATGTTTTGAATCACTTTTCTTCTTTACATAAGAATGCACAAGATCAAATCTTGTTTATAGAGCACAATTTAAATAATAACATTATTCGAGATTTATGATCGATTCAACTAGGCTAATAAAAAACTTATAATTTAAATTTGCATAACGAACTGATTTGTTTTTTTGGTCAGCTTGCGGCATTCATAGTTCACTTATTTACAGCTTAATTTATTCGCAATTTTGCAAGAATAAAAAGTGAAAATGCTATACGTATCGCATATTCTATTTTCATGTTTGGCATGTTAAAGATCACTTTGGTGAATACACCATTTTACCCCTTGGGATAACTTTATACGAGCAGTTTAGTATTGATTTGAATAATGAGAGCTTAGCACTAATTACTGAATGAATTAATTTTAATAAATAGTAGCATGCATTTTCATTCCTTGAAAATAAGATGAGATTTACATGAATATTCAGTGCATAGTTAATGAAGCTTTACTGCTACTTTGCATTATAATACTAAAAACAAAAAAACTGTCTCTAATATTGTTTAAATGAGACAATTTAGTGGTGAAAATTGTTTTTAGTGTACACAGCTTAAATTATTCATATTATAATTACACCATTCGCTCTAAAGTAGTTTTTTTTTACGTAAAAGCCATTATTATAGCAAATTTTACTTACCATGAAGCGTGATTAAATAGTGCACTCAAATATGAATTTAATGTTACTTTCGTTTAGTTTTTATTTTCAAAACAGAACTAAAAAATAACTAGGCAATTTAAAAAGTAATAGTTTATAGTAAACTTTCTCATTTTTTAAGGAATAAAGAATTTTCGAAATTCAAATTTATGAATATACCTTAAGTTATTGAATTAAATATAATTAATAATTGGTAAGTTATTTATCACTTACAATTAAATATCATACATTCATGCCTAAAATTTTTAAGCCAATCGAATAGGACATTCATCGAACTCTCAATATAACGTCAGACATAAGAATGAAAAATTTTGAGTCAAAAGTTGTAATTCATTTGGTATCTAAAAATATAATTTTAAATTCGAAAAAAAAAATTATCTCATGTGGAACAACACGATCTTGGAACCTACAAAGTGAAAGTTAAATGAAATGAAATAATTTTAGAAATAATAAATATTATTAGGACAATTATGTTTTGTAATAGGTTCATAACGAAAATAGACAACATTGTAAAAACAACAATAATGTATGTCAGATGGACGGTTAAACCTTTATTTTATATAGAGGTTAATAAACATATAGATGCTAAAATAAAAAATTCAAAACAGACAGTTTCTATAAAAATGTCGTTAACAGGGTTTAAGAATTTCCAATTTCATTTAATTAATTTTAAGACCTTGCATTAAGAAACTATAAACAAAGTTACGGCAAACTTAAATTATCTCTAAAAAATTCGTTTACACATTCTCCTATAAAGTTATTAAGATATTGAAAAAATTTGAACAAACACTTAAATTTTAACTTAGTAATTTTTTTTCACCATATTGCGTGTCGTATTAAAAATTGTACACGACGTAATTAATCGATATGTTTAAGATCTATATCGACATATTTATATATCTTTGAAAAATGTAGCTGTTTCAGAAATATTTGATAAAAAATCCAAAACTGTACCTAATAAACCTCTTCTCTCCGCCGCTAGATTTTTACCAAAATCTAATCAGCTGCACGAGAAATGAAACGAAGTATAAATACAAAATTTCTGGTTCGACACATTCACACATTCACATACTTACACAACACACTACACTAACACCTCCACCCACCTCACACACTACACACACACACACACACACACACACACACACAAACACACAACACACTCACACACACACACACATCACACACTACACACACACACCACACACACACACACCACACTCACACACACACACACACCCACACACACACACACTCACACACCACACACACACACACACCACACACTCACACACACACACTCACACACTCACACACTCACACACTCACACACATCACACACTCACACACTCACACACTCACACACTCACACCACACACTCACACACTCCACCACACACTCACACACTCACACACTCCACCACACCACACACTCACACACTCACACACTCACACACATCACACACCTCACACACTCACACACCCTACACACTCACACACTCACACACATCACACACTCACACACTCCACACACTCACACACTCACACACTCACACACTCCCACACTCACACACTCACACACACTCACACACTCACACACTCACACACTCACACTCACACCTCACACACTCACACACTCACACACTCACACACACTCACACACTCACACCCTCACACACTCACACACTCACACACTCACACACTCACACACTCACACACTCACACACTCACACACTCACACACTCACACACTCACACACTCATATACTCATGTACATACGCACGCACCTCTCTTCCATACGCACACACAACCCACGCACATGCACACGCTTACGCACATCATTGTTGATCTTGACGAAATTTTGTCAAACATTATAAAATGAGGTAATAAAGCGATTTAACGATAGTTGATTGTATAACTTTCTATATTTACATGTGTATGTATATGTAGGTTGGAACGTAGAAGCTACTCCGAACCATAAACGTCGTGATACACGATCCCACGACGTCATGTGAAGTTGCGGATGCAGTCCTACGATACCAATGAAAATTGTAATCACATTACCGTAGGAGAATGTTCGTTGTGATTTAGCATAATCATTCTGCCGAACATCGGTTATTCTACACGATCCGCAGTGGCATGTAAATAAATCGTAGACATACACGTTTAGATTTTGTATTTACCTTGTGGTAAAGGTACAGTTTTACTCTTAAAAAGTTGCAACAAATAAATGCTACTCTTAATTCTATAAGTCGCCATTCACGATCGAACGACGACGTGTGACAATGAGGGTGCCCACGTCTTCAAAATTGTATCCACATTATCGTACGATTATATCCGAGTGGTTTGGCATAATCATTCTGGGTTTATACTGCACAATCCAAATTTCTCATCTGATCCAAATGAATTGCAGAATTATAAGTTTAAATTTTTCTTTGTTGCGATAAAGGGTTTGGTTTGACCCTTAATAAAATTGTAAAGTCAAATCCACTGTGAACTGTTTTAACACTTATTCCAAAAATTAATCACTTTAGTAAAACCAAACTCTTACCATAGACCAGTTCATCAAACTCGTACAAGGCGGATCGATACGATGAGACTCCTGGAGGATAGCATTCCAACACAATTCGGGCACCTTGTACTTAATTACAAAGCTGCGTCTGCGTGAATGCGTATGTGTGTGCCCGCGTGCGTACATGTGTGTGTGTGTGTGTGTGTGTGTGTGTGCGTGCGTGCGTGCGTGCGTGCGTGCGTGCGGCGTGCGTTCGTCCGTGCTCGTGCGTGCGTGTCGTGCGCGTGCGCGGTGTGTGTGGGTGTGTGGGTGTGAGTGTGTGTGTAATTTCACTGTGTTTTTTGCGTATGTGTAATTTAACCTGCCCTTTACTTTTACCATTTTATTGATCATATTTCGTAAAGTAGTCGATTTTATAATTTAATTCGCACCCACATAAACTGTATGCACCCTGCCATATTCATGAACTGGCCTTTTTCTTTTTGATATTTGTTTGATTTTGATTACTAAACTGAATTATTACTTTTTAAACTGGTTGGTTTTTCGTGATAATTTCTACCGGTCCGTAATAAAAGAGCATATCACAAAGCTTTGTTAATTAAAATTTTAGTTTATTTTGTTTTTATTGTTCTTATATGGTGCAACACTAACATATCGTATTATATCATGTAATTAAAATAACATAACGTAGAGTTATCCTTAGATCGTCAGAATTTCAATGATATGTGTATTATTAAGTATTAGTAAGTTCAATATTTTGCTTTTTAATATTTTTTAAGAATTGCATTATTAAGTGTAGATTAAATGTTACAGTTCTAATTACTTTATAATCTTTGAATAATTAAGAGTAACTTCACATTACTAATTTACGGATAGAGTACGTTAGGATACCACAACACCAAACGCAAAGCGGATATTAATGGTTATAGTATAAAAATAATGGAAATCAACATAATTACAAGCTAGTTGTACACAAAGTTAAATGTTAAGCAGAAAAATATACAATTATTGAGAATAGACGTACCAAGTGCTTAGTGATAATAACCACTTTTAATGTTAGTAACCCCCCATTGGGGTACAGTTAGAACTGGCAATAGTATAAGGTCATAAAACATTAACGTATTGTGCTAACATCCGATTATTGTTACGAGTATGTCAATGAAACCACGTTTTAAATGTTGCAGAGAACGTCGCCTCTCAATTGTAACAAACAATCACGGAATGTTTGTTTACTAACCATACATAAACGGATTATTTTTATATAAATGTAAACGTAAGTTAGTTGTTGTTGCCTCTTTCAGTATAAAGAAAGGATTTAAATAAATTAAGTACCACACAAATAAAGTTTCTTTCAAACTGAATTTTGGTCCTACACATATACGATCACAATTTTTACAATTAATTTTACAAATACCCGATATTTGTTAGCACAATTACAAAAGTGATAATTGCGTTATCAGGCAAAGATGAATATTGTAATATTGCAAGTTTCGAATTAATTAATCGCATACCACTTTATATATTTCTAAAATCGTAAATATTAGAAAAGATTTCCTTTGTAAATAAGTAATTTGTATTTCAGTAAAATAGTCGTATCTTAAAATGAAAAAAAATCTAAAGTTAGAACTTCTCGTAATAATTTTTATGGCAAAAAAGGAAATATAACTATCTTGATATCGCTATTCGATATCACCGTTCCTTTAGTAACTTTTGACAAACGGAAATGTATTGAAGGGGAGGAAAAGATGTGAAATACTTTATAAGATTGAACTTCCAGTAGTAATATTCGTAACAACGCGTGACATAACAGACACAAAGGTTAGTGTATTTATAAAATTCGCTGTCTTAAATACTTTAAAATCTACACTCATCATTGTAAAATAGCCTTTGTAATTTACGAACAAGTGTATAATTATCATAGAATTGGAAATTGTTGAGAAAATGTAACTTTGCAATTTAAAGTGAGTTTTTTAAACAAATTCGCATAATATTCCTCAACACTGTTATATAAAAAACAGTACCGATATTCTTATTTTACAATAACATTTTATTATGCATCATGACACACTTTTGCAACATTATTACTGTTTCATACACCCGCACCTCTATTGTAACGTGTCTTTTGTGTAATGGGAGTGAATTACAGATATATATGAACTAAATCCTAGATTTTGTAACTCCTTTGTAACAACAATGGAATGTGGCCTTAAACGAAAAATTATTGCATTTCTAAAACAATTTTTAACATTTTTTTTTCTTTATGACAAAATGCTCTATTGTCGACATTGAACACCAACGTGAAGATTTTACATTATTTAAATAAATTAATATTCCTCCTTGATTTGTTTATGTTATGGTACATTGTTAATAGGTTGCTTAGATCATCGATAAAATGACATTTTAATTATTCGTTAAATGCACAATAATTTTTCCAAATAATAAAAAAATTCGTTTCTGATATCATTCAAATCGAAAGTATAATTTCACTTCTATTCGACATGCTCATGTAATTGGGTTAATTTATAGTAAATAGTGACGAAGCCTAGAATTATGAGTTCATTTTAATAAACCATTCAGTCAACATGTCTTAGATATTATAATGTCAAACCCGTGTCATTTTGTCGAAAAGTTAAAAGAATCTTCATCGATTTCTATACTAATACTCGCTTTAACATCAATCTTTTTTAGATTCAAGGATTTTTACTTCTTTTGGACAACTTTTTTATACGTACACACAATGTAATCTCTCGCCTACGTTTTGTAAGAATCCTGGTTTTGACAAATCCTTGAGAATTGTAAGTCCTCTTCATTTTTACAAATAACTTGTGATAATTTCGATTGCTGCAGTTTTACCTGTCTGAAATAAATTGCATTTTTCCGATTTTCGGACAACGGAAGTTTATTTATTATTATGTTATTTATACTTGCAAAATAAATAAATAAAAACATTTATAATGTATCTCCGAAAGAAAGTATGCCCACTGTTAACATTTTTACACCTGTGTAAGTTTGCAACATCTCGATTTTACGCTGTTTTTCATGAAATAGTGAATTTATTAAAATTATAAATAAATCTTCTATTGGTCATAGACTGTACAATATTTAGTAAAGTTGAATAAATACCAATAACTGCAAATCAAAGATGGGCATGGTGAAGTTATTTTGCATACAATTTTTAAACACCAATGTCTTGCAAAACCAAAATAGATGCAAACTCGCATTTTACAAATTCGGTTGAACATGATAATAATAAAAGGTATTTTTTGTTATGGTTTTGATATGAGTATGTGAATTAATACAGTTTCGCATTAAAAACTGTATAAAAAAAATTTATTTAAACCTGAATGACCTTTAAAACAGTGTATATAGAGTTCGCTATAAAGTTAAGAGTGCTTTTTGTGTAAACAAAAGTTATTTAACGAACTTTTTTATATTTTAGTTATTAGCCCATAAGAAACTGTCATTAAGAAAACGTATCTAACATTTAATTATCTTTGATAAAGATAAATTAATTAATAAAATAATCGATAATTAATAAAATCTACAATAAAGTTAACAGTTTTCGAAATACTCACAAAATATACCTTATCGCCATCCATAAAGTACCCTTATTTGTAAATTTATAAACAATCACAGTTATTACCATCACTAGGAAATAATAACATATTTAGAAAGTAATTTAAGTGTCAAAAAAATTTATGAAATACGAAAACACAATAACTTTGAAAATGAACACCCTCTAACGGACGAAGGCTAACACTGAATAATGTATAATTTGTCTTTAAATGAAGGTAATTCTGAATTTAAATTACTCAAATTCTACTTCTGATGACGATCACAAACGAATAAAGTAGGATTTCACAGACGACGAAATATCTAAGCACACACACTTTGAGCACACATATTATTTAAATGAAATAGAAGCTATAAAATTCTACAAATTCTTCAACAATAATATTGAGCACGTTCGGTGTGTAACTTAGAAAATGTAAGTAAGAAGGGAAAAATTGCAATGAAGTTGTTACAATCCCTTTCTTGGGTCAAAACAGGTGTGGCCCACAAAAAATGACCTTCGTATGGACCAATAGAATTACTGGAAAATATGTCATTTATTATCAGTCAAAACAATAACCTGGTAACCAAGAATTTAATAAAACATACCCTTAAGTAATAGCAAACAGGTTTAAAAATATGCATTAAATGTGCGCACTTTTGCCACATATCTTGATCGAGAATTACAAAATTATAACTTTTTTCAAACATAAAGAAATAATATTCTAAATAATTTGATAAACCAACTGAATGTAAATTTACATTAAAGTCAGTTACGTAATTTAGAGTTATCCTAGGTACAGATACAAAAACACACAAATAAAACACACGTGCACACACACACACACACACACACACACACACAAACACACATACACTCACACACATATGCACACACGCCCACTCGTACACTAACCAGCACATATGCGTACACGCTTACACGCGCACACCTACAATTACACACATGCACATGTACACGCATGCGTGCTGAACACCTACACATGCATACACATATAGACATACACACACATACGAACACGCACACGCACACACGCGCACACACACACACACACACACACACACACACACACACACACACACACACACACACACACACACACACACACACACACACACACACACACACACACACACACACACACACACACACACACACACACACACGCATACTCATCAGCGCAAACGCGCAAACTCCCACGCCGCATACGCTTGAACATGCACGCAAACACACCGACACACATACACATACACACACACACACACACACACACACACACACACAAGATACAAACACACAAACTCACAAACATACACACACAAACACAAAAACACACAAACACACAAACACACAAACACACAAACGCACAAACACAAACACACAAACACAAATATACAAAAACGCAATTACATAAGATTACAAATACGTACACACAAACACACTAATACATGCGCATACAAGCACATAAACATACGCACACTCATATATTTACACACACGTAGACACACCAACACCTGCACTCATAATCACACCCACAGTGTCACACTCACACATTCATTCACACACTCACACACCCACACAGTCATACACTCATACACTTACACACTCACACACTCACACGCTGACACACACACACTCACACACTCACACACTCACACACTCACACATTCACACACTCACACTCGCACAGTCACACACTCACACACACACACACTCACACACTCACACACACCACACACACTCACACTCACACACTCACACACACACACCACACACACACACACACACACACACACACACACACACACACACACACACACACATCACACACACACACACACTCACACACCACACACCACACACACACTCACACACACTCACACACACACACACTACACCACACACTCACACACACACACACACACCACACACACACACACACACTCACACACCACACACACTCACACACTCACACACCACACACACCACACTCACACATCACACACCACACACTCACACACCACACACACACACACTCACACCACACACACACACACACTCACACACACACACACCACACACACACACACACACACACTCACACACCACACTCACACACACACACACTCACACACCACACACTACACTCACACACACACACCACACACCTCACACACCACACACTCACACACTCACATCACCACACACTACACCACACATCACACACTCACACACTCACACACTCACACACACACACTCCACACACTCACACACTCCACACACACCATCACACACATCACACACCACACACACACTCACACACCACCACACTCACACACACAACTCACACACTCACAACCACTCACACACACTCACACACACACTCACACACTCACACACTCACACACTCACACACTCACACACCACCACACACACACACTCACACACACACTCACACTCATACACACACTCACACACTCACACACTCACACCACTCCACCACACTCACACACTCACCACTCACACACTCACACACTATCACTCACACCACACACCACACACACACTCACACACTCACACACTCACACATCACACATCACACACACACACCACACCACTCACACACTACACACACTCACACACTCACACTCACACCACACTCACACACTCACACTCACACCACACACTCACACACTCACACTCACACTCACACACCTCCACACACACACACACACTCACACACACTCACACACTCACACACACACCACACACACACTCACACTCACACACACATCATCACACCACACACTCACACACCACACTCACACACTCACACACCACACACTCACACACACTCACACACACACTACACACTCACACACTCCACACTCACACACTCCACACTCACACACTCACACACACTCACACTCACACACACACTCACACACTCACACACTCACACACTCACACCACCACACACTCACACATCACACACAAACACATCACATCACAACTCACACACTCACACACTCACACACTCACACACTCACACACTCACACTCCACACTCACACACTCAACATTCACACACTCACACACACTCACACTCACACACTCACACACTAACACACACACACACACACACACACACACACACACACTCACACACTCACACACTCACACACTCACACTCACACACTCACACACACTCCACACACACACTCACACACCTCACACACTCACATCACACACTCACCATTCACACACTCACACATCACACACCCACACACTCACACACTCACACATCACCACTCACACACACTCACACACTCACACACACACTCACACACTCACACACTCACACACTCACACTCACACACTCACACACTCACACTCTCAAACACTCACACACCACACACTCACACACTCACACACTCACACACTCACACACACTCACACACTCCACACACTCACACTCCACACACTCACACACACACTCCACACACCTCACACTCACACACTCACACACTCACACACTCACACACCACACACTCACACCCACACTCACACTCACACACTCACACACCACACTCACACACTCACACACTCACACACTCACCACACTCACACACTCACACACTCACACACCTCACACCACTCACACACTCACACACTCACACACTCACACACTCACACACTCACACACTCACACACTCACACACCACACACACACACACACACACACACACACACACACACACACACACACACACACTGTCTTAATGTATTTTTTTCCGATTAGATGAGTTTACCACCTTTTCGAGGAACAAAACGAAAACGTAGGTATTTTGTATCTAGTTTTTGTCTTAAGCATTATTGATCCTTAGTAAATGGTTGCCATCATAGGCATATACTACGCTAAAAAGAATAAAGTTCTAATCATTGAAAGCTGAGTACCTCAAGCGTCTTCCGAAAATTGAATATTTTTTTCAAAAATAGATTACTTAGATTCCTTCGGTTTGTAGCCATTATTATTAGTATTTTATTAAATACACTTTGAACGTTCGCAAACAATGCTTTTGAATATTGCGGACTAAGTGTAGACGCTCGGGGGTCCTTGCATTTTTAGTGAAAATTTCCTTCGTAATCACCTTCATTTGAATATATTTTTTTTATATTTTGCTATTTGCACCTGTGTTTAAGGGAAAGGACGATTTATTATTTTATTTAGAAAATAACAATACCAACAGTTTAAGTTTTCTTATTTTATTTGTATCTTCGATGAATCCATTTTAAGTTGTTCTATAAACTCATGACATGTTATCAAGTTTTGCTTTAAATTTACCTATCAATTCTTAAGCAGAGAGAGTTTCATGCCGGGCACTCGATATTTGTAATAAAAGCTTGCAAACTCAAT
Source organism: Vesta saturnalis (assembly GCA_036346205.1). NCBI lineage: Eukaryota > Metazoa > Arthropoda > Insecta > Coleoptera > Lampyridae > Vesta > Vesta saturnalis. The sequence goes on from JARFJB010001987.1 coordinate 4,742,277, forward strand.
TTGTCAATTATTTTAATCAAGATGATCACTTTCCACCAAAGCTAAAGATAAACGTTACAATTTAGCATTCAAGTGACCTTTTGATTACATATCGCTGATTAAACAATTAATTATAAATTAAAAACAATTAAACGCTACAATATTGCACCTAAATGAGTGCGGTTGTTTAGGCTAAGAAAACTGAACTACTTCAATGTGGCGTGCCGTGGAACTTTGTAACTTTCAGAATTAGCTCATTACTTTAAACAATCAACCATTACAATTTTTTGCCTAAAATGAGATGATTACTTACTTAAAATTAAATAATATTGTTTTTAGTCATAAATTCAAAACAATGCGTAACAAATTCAATTATATTTCTTTGTTCTTGAATGGATTTTTGAATTGTTTAATGCAAGCCTGCATTATATCAATATACTTTTTAAAAATTGATACCGTATGCTCAAAACTAAATACTAAACCAGGAAAATCCAAAAACAAGCTTTTTGAGTGAACTGTTCAGTGTATGTATTAAGCACTACGAACTTAGTCCCATACGTTAGAGCGGACTGAGTTAAACGGAGAAATCATGTATAGACTAAAAATGATTAATTTTAAGTTCATTATAATGTGATGTTACCAAGAATTGGCAGAAATGTAATGAAAATGTTTTAAAAAACAAAATGACGTGGTATATGTGTCTTTAGATTGTTGCTGTTATAAAAGGTATCGATCATTTCAGTAAGAAACGTGTACCTAAATTTATATTATATTTGTTAATTAATAACTAAATTAATGAGTATTAACACAATTTTAATGATAAACGTAAACACCCATTCATAACTCAACACTAGCTACTAGTAGCACTTCAAGCAGATCTTGACTATTGAGCGGAAGTGGATTTATAATTTATTACTCCTAGTATATTTTGATACTTTCCATAAACAAAATTAATTATTTATTATTTCTATTAATTGTCCCCTAGATCATTGGCCTTAAAATGACTGTAAAAATTTAAAGCTTTTGTGAATATTTAAAACAATATTAGATCATTTCAAAGAAAAAATGATCGTGTAAGAATTACGTTACCATGTATACATATACACAGAGTTGTAATCATATGGTGCGTAATTTAAAATTACACATTTACACTTTAATTGACGTTTAGATTCCATTTTTATTTTCACATTAAAAATATTAGCTCACTTTATGGGTAAATTTTTTTAATTGATCGTTATTGAAGAAACATGCATCAAATTTTTTCCATAATCAAGCGAAAATGAAAATTCAATTTTTTGTTTTTTTTTAAGAATTTGGATAGAAAAGCGATACATTAAATAAAGAAATTAAATTTCATTCCAGTTTAGAGATTTAAATGAAATTAATGCAAACTACAACATTAATAGGATTCATTATTATATGTTTAGAATAAGTTTAGAAACTTAGTATCACACGTGCAAAAGAAAAAATTGAAAAATCATGACTTAGAAGCATTGCCTTGTTAGAATTACAGATTCAAAGGCAATTAAGAATTCCATGGTGAAAGTGAAAACGCCAAACATTATGGTGTCATTATTGCTCAACAGAATTTAAAAAAAACAGTGCAATTTAAAACGTAATATAAAATTTGTATTTGAAGGTTATTATCCGTATTATTACTGTTATTATTAATAATATATTACAACATTGCTTTTCTTTTTTTTTGAACAATTACTGCATTTGTAATTAAGCTTATTAAAATTTCAGGTGTATTAAAAATATAAATAACAAGCATTCAGCTAATTTTTAAAAATACAGATTGCATAAGCATTAAAAATTGATTTATACTCAATAAATAAAATATGAGTAACTTATAAATTTTTGTACGAAAAAAATTAATTATAAATTAATATTAGTTTTCGTTTTTATCTTATTTTTTACACGTTTTACTAAATTTTAATTGAAGTTTAAATATCCGGATAAAAAATTGAATTACAGCGTTAAATGTTCAAAAATGTATGTAAAACATAATTATACTTGTCTTTTATAATTTATAACTAAAATTATTACATTATTGTATCTCATAAAATTAAATTTTTTAGAGTGACAATCATTTATAATTACTTAATTTTGATTAATCGAGCGAAAACATGTGGTTTATTAGGAATAGTGAAAACACGCTGTGTAAACAATTAAAAATTAAAAATTAATTTTAAACTTACTTTATATGCAAGAATTTTGGATACAACTTATCTTTGAGCAAGATATAATTAATTATATCGGTGCAGAAATCTATTTTTATTCAAATATTATAAAAATAGTTAATAGTATTTTACATTATTAGCATGGTAAATAGGTTTTTACTGCCGAGCCGTTACCTTGCGTATTATGTAATATATTTTATTTGTTATTCATTCATAAATTATATTCAAAATGTGAATTTTTTTGACGTGAGTCACAATAGGGGTTGTCGCAAGACGAATGGGCGCCTCAAGGTGTTTCTAATACCAAGGTTCACAGATCGTCCAAACAACAAAAACTCGCTTACCTTTATTGTATTTACAAGTGGATCCGTGGATCATCAGTTGGTACGATAATTCCTAAAAAAAAACTTCAAAACAATATTTGTACGTGCTAGCAAAACGATGCCATGCTACGAAGACAACCGCTGATCGTTCAGCGATCTGATTACTTTATAATGACGTCACGTTACACTTTAAAATATATAACCAATTGAAATTATATCAACCAACTCAAAAAACTAAAGCTTATTAACAAATTTTTCCTTTGATAGTAATACTAAAAGTCGTGGTGTAGTATCACTGAATAATTATGTAAAACATCGATGTCAAATAAATTACTCACAAAATTGAAAGGTAAACATGTTATCTCATCTTTTAAAAGATCATTCAAACGTAGATAATATCGCCGTAGAAAGAAATTGGGGTTACAGCTTATTATTCACTCTAAAGAAAACACTTCCAGTTCAATAACCTAGATACATATATTATAACCAAACAAACATAAATGCTCAATGTAATAATACAAACGCTACACAAACATCTTCGTTAACTCTGTAAAATTCTATTATTTAAATAGCTCAATTTCCACAAAATAATCATCTATTGTAACTTAACGTCAAAACACTACAAATGATTATAGAGAACGTTGAATATTCAAATTCAACACTTTTGCAATACGAAATAGCGGTTAGCGGATACATATACTTCACAACTTATTAACCTCCTAGGGATTTCCACTAAAATTTAACAAAGGCATATTCATTCGTTCAATAGATACATTACAAAAAAACACACCTTGTTTGGAATGTCAATAATACACAAGATAAATGTACGGAAGTGCTTACATTATACTTCTGATCAAGCCTGCACAACAATTGGCTTCTCTAATTTCTCCGCTTTTTTTTACAGCAGACGGTGCAACGCGGGAGGATGGCCTCTTGTAGATGTTTCAATGGCGATATCCGCCGTCGAAACCACTCTCGGAAGCTCTTCAATGGGCAAATGTCATGAATTTATGAAAGTTAATTACACTCGAGCACACTGTTTGACTTCTATTTTATTTGCTATATGGTGCGCGAATTATTTATATTTACACTTCGCTCGTTATCCTCTAGCTAATTATGTACAATTCTCCTGAACGTAAATTATACTTACACAAAACTTTTCATTTACAGCGATATATTGTTTGTTGAGCCAGCCGTGAACCTAACGGTACCCCGAGTTCGTGAATTTTGCGATCTTTTATCCTCTAGCTAATTATGTACAATTCTCCTGAACGTAAATTAGTTACACAAAACTTTTCATTTACAGCGATATATTGTTTGTTATCTAACCTACTACCCTCGGTTCGTGAATGTTGCGATCTTACGTCACTCAGCGCATACAGAACGAAAGTGACACTAATGTTCTAACACTACCCTCTTTCAAGGATGCTTCAACTACGTCACTCAGAACAAACGATATCTAACCGCGATGGCCGAATCTACCTCAATATCCCCTAAAGGGTTGATAGGGAAACTTCCCTTAACGAAAGTTCGTTCATCACGGTATGGCATGCAAATTTACTACCTCAAACGCTAAACGCTTCTAAATTCACTGGCCACTCTGACTCTGACTCGTTTCGTCCTCGCCATTTTCAATTCAATCCCCTTTATCACTCAATTAGCCAATTATACAACCTCATTATTACTTTAAATTATCAATATCATTGTAACAAGGTCTTATTCGTTAACTAAACCCTTTCGATAATGAACCTTAAAGTTACGTATCAAAAATCCAAACTCTTTGTTTGCCAACTAAAAAATTCTGTAATTTTCCGTGACTTACCGTTGCCGTATGCTTTTAAAACTGTCAACTCTGCAAATAATTTTAATACAAAGTAACCATTTTTTTTTTCAATGACGCAACTCTTATTTCCACTAACCACAATTAATGATTAAACACAAGCAATAGGACTGACTAATATTTACAAAAGAAAATATTAATAATGGGGAAATGAGACATAATTAAAAAAACTTCAATTTATTAATGCAACCAAACCGCAAGAGTCTGTATCATATACGGAATTGGGAATCTACACCTTCATTTGTAATAAAAAAAACCCAAACATCCTCAAATAATAAAAAAAAGATGTTATTAACCTAAGTTTCCGGAACTTACACTCTGACAGGTTCAATTTTAATGATCTATACTACATTCCTGATGTTGGACAATGTTCGATAAAACAACGGATATTCGGTAGGTTCTGAACACACGTGACATCTCGTTAGCTGTGGCTTGTCAAATTACAGTCATACGTATACATGCTATTAATGACAGTTGGCTTGTAAAATTTTTTACAATTTAGTAACTTGTAAAAGTGATTTTAAATAGCTTAAGTCTAGTTAGGTTAATGCATGTTTATCATGGAGTAACAAATAAAATATTTATTAATTACTCAATATAAATATCTATAGATGATTAATTATCTCTGTACCGAAATCTATTTTTTAAACAAATATTATAAAAATAGAATCTTTATTAAATACACTTAAAGTACAGGTCATTATAACAAATAAAAATAAAGCATAAATGATTAACCATATTTGTGCAGAAATTTATTTGTTATACAAATAGTTAAAGTACTTATGAATGGCTGAATATACATACTCTTAACATTTAAGAAATAAAAATAAACTGTAGCTGATTAATTGTATCTGTGCAGAGATCTATTGATTTTTTACAAATTAGAGAAGATAGTACCTTGTTCACATTGTATTAGCAAAATAATGAGATAAGCACCGTTGTCAGAGTAATGATTTCAAAGGTAACGAGCCAAGTTAACTTTAATTAATATATTTGCATTTTGAGTTACAAATAAAGTGTATACACCAAAAGTAACAGTTTACTCGCTCAGAAGGTATCCTTCTGTCCGTCTGTAAAACTCGTTTTACTTTGCTAGTAATGTTACAAACAAATACACAGTACCACAAAAAAAAAACACGTTCGGTGTTTTTAATTTTGTGTGTACGTGTATTTTGTTTGTTACAGAATCTTTCACAGTTCCAGTGTTGCAGTTTTTTCAAAACATGCTAGTAATGTTATACAGAGTGGACCAAAAATCTGGAAACGCCCAATTATCTCGTAAATTGCTAGTCCGAATTGTACAAAATTTGGGATACGGAGATTCCAGATTTGACATTTGCAATGTTGCCAATGTTTCTCTGATATTAGTCACTTTGGTTTTTTGAATACGTCATCCTATATATGCAGTCATGATTGGAATCTCCTCTTCAATACGAGTTCAACCATATGTAAAACTTATGATTTTATGTAGTCTAGAAGATCTTAAATACATAAAACAGAAGTTTGGCAACGCCTAATTGTCTCAATAAATCTTTTAATAAAAACTATTTTCAACTACCTTAAAACGTAACATTTGTGAGTTGACCGTACCCTAATCGATGGTAGAATGCGTGTACCAAATTTCTCCATGATTGTCTAGAAATTAAGCGAGATTCATAGATAATTCGTTGCCTGATTTCAATCCCAGAGATTTTTTTTATTGGGGATACTTGAAAAATTCAGTTTACAAACCTAAACAGAAAGTCTTGCAGAGCTAAGGCAAAGGATTATCGATGAATATCGATTAATTTGTAAACAACCATGAAGACTGGTAGACGCATTCTACCATCGTTTATGGTACTGTCAACTCACAAATGGAGCATATTTTGAACACTCAATTAAGTAATCATAATGTTAAAAATGTTGTAATTTTTCAATTGTTACGGTTTAAAGTAGTGGAAAACAGTTTGTATTAAAAAATTATTAATTATTATTTAATATGTTAATCATAATGTTATATGGTTGAACTCGTATTGAAGAGGAGATTCCAATAATGATGTATTTAAAAAGTCAAAGTGACTAATAATATCAGACAAACGGCAAATCTGGCAACATCGCAAATATCAAATATGGAATATTCGTATCCCAAAATAGGCTTATCTAAAATTTTGTACAATTCGGACTAACAATTTACGAGATAATTGAGCGTTTCCAAACTTTTGGTCCACTCTGTATATTATTACGAGTTAAGAACTTGTAAAAGTGACTTTAAATAGCTAAAGCTTAGTTAAGTTAATGAATGCTTACTATTGAGTAAAAAATAAAATATTTATTAATGGCTGAATATAAATATTCTTAAAATACACACCCACTTAAAAAAATTAACTTTAGATGTTTGATTATATCTGAATATCTGAATATCTATTAATGGTTGAATATTCTCAAAATACAGGCCCATTTAACAAACAAAAATAAAGTATAAATGATTAACCATATCTGTGCAGATATTTATTTTTATACGAATGTTATAGAAATAGTTAAGCTATTTATGAATGGCTGAATATGAATACTCTTAAGATGCAAGCCCATTTAAGAAATAAAGGTGAACTATGAATGATGATGAATGATGTGCAGAAGTGTATTTTGATACAAATATTATAGAAATAGATAAATTATTTATTACTTGCTGAATGTAAATACCCTTAAAATACAGGCCCATTTAAGAAATGATGATTAATTATATCTGTGCAGAAGTCTATGTTTTTATATAAGCATTATAAAAATAGTTAAAATATTTATTAATCGCTGAGTATAAATACCCTTAAATCACAGGCCCATTTAAGAAATATAAGTAAACCATAGATGATTACCTAATTATATCTATGCAGAAATCTATTTTTTATACAAATATCATAGAATAGAAATAGTTAAAATAGTTGCTAATGGCTGAACATAAATACTCTTAAAATACAGGCCCATTTAAAAAACAAAAATAAACTACAGATGATTAATTACATATGTGCAGGAATCTATTTTTTATACAAATATTATAGAAATAGATACATTATATATTACTGGCTGAATATAAATACCCTTAAAATACAGCCCATTTAAGAAATGAAAGTAAGCTACGGATGATTAATTATATCTGTGCATAAGCCCATGTTTTATACAAGTATTATAAAAATAGTTAAAATATTTATAATCGCTGAGTACAAGCACCCTTAAAATACAGGCCCATTTAAGAAATTTAAGTAAACTATAGATTATTACCTAATAATATCTATGCAGAAATCTATTCTTAATACAAATATGATAGAAGTAGTTAAAATAGTTGCTAATGGCTGAATATAAATCCTCTTAAAATACAGGCCCATTTAAAAAATAAAAATAAACTATAGATGATTAATTACATCTGAGCAGAAATCTATTTTTTATACAAATATTTTAGAAGTAGTTAAAATATTTATTAATGCTTGAATATAAATACAGGCCCATTTATGAAATAAAAATAAAAATGATACAAGTGAAACATTACTGAAATTTATTACGTATCGCTAAATGTCAAGAACATTTTTGGAAAGTGGCAAATTGTTGCGTTTCGTAAAGTGGCAAAGAGAGTTACATAAACAAACACAACGACATCTCGTCAAAATCTAATTATCGATATGGAGTGCAATTTTTTTAATAACCTCAACTTTCTTACTCACAATTGGAATTTAAACATTACCTTTTATAAATTACAATGTTTTATTACATAATAACGCTAAACGCATACACACCGTTATGTAGAAACCAGGAAATTACAATTAAATTTCATTCACAATCTGTAATATAAATTCAAAACCTAACAATGAGTAAAATTAGGCCAATTCATTTTATATTAAAGGTATTAAGAGTATGCAATAGTAAAGAAGTTGGCCTTGTTTATTTGCAATTACACAACTTATACTGCAGTAATAAACTCAATGAGAATTTTTTACAGGGTACCTTATTTATTTAAACTATTTCATAAGGAAGTAGATATATCCCGGCAATAATTCAATTGAAAAGCTTTAATAACCTTGATGACCCACATTTATTATTTTCTCTGATCCGGAGCGAAAATTTTTCATCTTTATATTTAGATAAATCTTACTACCCCATTTAATTAAATAAGAAAAATATTATGCAATGAAACTGAAATCGTGCACATTTGTATTATTATTATTATTATTATTATTATTATTATTATTATTATATTATTTACATCACGACTATGTGAATTTGGATTGTTACTGTTACAAGCATATAATTTAATGTCAATTAACGTAACTTACCTTCTGCAGTAGTAATTAGCCAATGGTGTAAAAACACCGAAATAATAATAATAACTTGATGACAATACACCATTGTTAATATCTTTTATAACACATCACAAATTTTTAAAACATAATTTTCACAATATTGTTAAAAAATCGCGTACACTATTAAATAATAATTATTATGATTCCGGTGCATCGACTTAACGTACACGCAACGCGTATTGAACTGAAAGCTCACGTGGAAAAACCTTTCACAAATCCGACTACTATCGGACTGGAACCGGAGTTGAAGTAGTAGAGCCTGCTGCTCCGGGAGAACGTAATGTAAATGAAGAAGGAGATTGCGCGATCTGCACTTGCTCAATCCTGCTGAAATCCTGAAACCGTTGTTTCTAGATTAAGGTGTTAATAAGTAGCTACAAATTTCCGATGAATTGTCCAGGATTATTCCTTACAAATTATATACACCCTATTTGAATTGTTTTTTAATGATACGAATAATTTTACTTACATGACCTACTTATAAAAAATTTGTCCGAAAATTTGAGAAATAATCCCGCAGGCAACACTGCTATTAAACAAATAAATCAAAATTGATTTTGTTATGTAAAAGTAAAATAAAAAATTGGAATATTGCTGAAGGAAATGCGTTATTAAAGGAAAGTGTGTTTTTGTACCCCTTGTAGGGTCTCATATTTCATACTCTAGTGATAATTGTGCTCAAAATATCTGGTATAGTGCGCATTTTCAGATTTTCTAATTGTAAATTTATCCCAGTAAAGCAAGTTAAGCCAATAGATAAAGTAAATTTTTGTTGTAAATTTCGACTTTTAATTGAATTCCGTGTTTGTGCATTAATAAGCAAAATAATTAATACGTAAAAACATTTTATTACTAAGATTACACACGTGTGAATAAATTTTTTCCAATTCCTATTAATGAATTGGTCATTTTGCATGTCAAATCTCATTATGAAAACGATGAATAAAATGTTTACAGTAAGACTTTTAGTCACACTGCCATTGACAACTTGAATAAAGTAAAATAAAATAAAATGGCCGTTACTTTTGAAATATTCGTTGCTATGGACGACTTGTCTATAAACAGGTGACACTTTACGCAATTTTTCAATTTGCCGATTTAGCAATTCAAACGTGTTTGCAATAGCAAATAAACCGGAAAAAACACAAGATGTTCTTAATTAAGCTGCTGCTGCAGTATTCAATTTATTACCTGAAAAATCAAAATTAGTTGCATGAGTGAGTAGAAGAGGGGCACCTTCCGCCATCTAGGATTTTCTGGGGAAAACCCACCTTTCACTTTTTATACGCCCACGTGAGGGACCGTATTTTCCACCCCTATGGTTTCTTTTCGGAGGCCTTTTTCAACACCTAATTATTTTTGTTTTTACACACCCACGTATGAGACCGTATTTTTCACCCCTATGGTTTCCTTTCGAAGGCCCTTTTCATCCCTAATTATTTTGTTTTTCTTACTCGCCCACGTGTAGGACACGTTTTTTCACCCCTATTTTATGGCCGCCCACGTGTGAGCTGATATTTTCTACCCCTATGGTTTCTTGCTTGCGGCTGCAAGCTGCTGTCTTAGGAGAAAATACCTCAGCCATAAAAAAGGAGTTTAGATTTATAAACAGGAAAGATATTAGAGTGTGGTTAGGTCAATACTTCAAACTTCCCTCGAAGATAACCGATTCTACCCGAACATTGACGAGCGCGTCAGCGCACATGACCCTAGGCTAGCAGCGTTCTCGTTTCTCGTGTTTCGCTCTTTAAAGTGTAACTGTCATCGAGTGAGCATTATTATGGGCCAACATCAGCGGACATTAGAGATTTTACTGACTTGTTAATAAACTATTACAACATAACCGTTCAAGATAATGATGGAAACGATGACGTGGATGAACTGAATGTATCTCACATCCAAGGTGATGGTGATGATTCACAGAAGAGGAAGAAGAGCTATGAGGTAGAGGAGAAGGACGAATCACAAAACCATGATGATGATGGCGACGAATCACGGTTCAAGAAGAAGAAGAAGACCGATAAAGGTTGTTATTAAATAAAAATGATGTATTGTTGTTTATAATAATAATAATATGCTTTCAAACGCTAAGCTATCCATCAATTTTGTTAATAATCTTGGTTTTCGTAACGGTGCTCCCCGTCTTGATTCATGTTTGCAGCTTTACGACTTTTCGCGTTAGCGTGTTTTTCGCTGGCGTGTTTACCCCATATGCCCTCCGCATCCCCCCGGCCATCCGATGACGACCCAGCATGACTCCGGCCAACGATTTAATTAATCACACTTCACACCACACGAACCCACACGCACACTTAAACCCAACCACACCGTATTGAAAATTCTAATTCACATTCAATAAATCTAAACATCTTTTTTTTCTTTTTTTTTATTACCAAAATTACCGCACTTCATGATTGTACACAATACAATAACAAAAAACAGCGCAACGCCAACAACAAGGGAATGACCAGGGCTGAAGAGGAGAAGGACTCGTGAACAGTCCACGATAAGATACATAAAAGCTAAAATAAGTAATTACTAACCATAAGCATGAGCATACTAACAAAAAAAAAAAAAAAAAAGCTGGCGTGTTTCCGTATTTGCGTGTTTTCGTTTTACGTGTTTTAACGTTAGCGTGTTTTCGTGTTTTCGTGCATCTTTTTGTGTTGGCCTGTTTTCGTGTTTGTATGTTTTCGCGTTTGCGTGTTTTCGTGTTTGTATGTTTTCGCGTTTGCGTATTTTCGTGTTAGCGTGTTTTCGTGATAGCGTTTTTTCGTTTGTGTGTTTTCGTGTTTGCGTGTTATTGCGTTAGCGTGTTTTCGATTGTGTGTTTTAGTATTTGCGTGTTTTCGTGTTAGCGTGTTTTCGTTTGTGTGTTTTCGTTTGTGTGTTTTAGTATTTGCGTGTTTTCGTGTTTGCGTGTTTCTGCGTTAGCGTGTTTTCGTATTTGCGTGTTTTTGCGTTAATGTGTTTTCGTGTTTTCGTGCTAAAACAATGATAGTCGGTTGTTTGTAATTGCAGGCAATATTGTGTTGACTAAAACCCATAATTGGAAACTCTGCTTGGTATGTCCAGTCAGTGGAGCTATGTTTAGTTAGCTTTTTGATAGACGTATTTATGATAAGGTCAGGCTTGCATGTAAAATAATATAGAGGTGAAACTAGCTAGTTAACGTGTTTTACTGCTACACGCATCATAATATTGAAGATTCTGTTTATGTATTAGAAAGCGTACTACAGTCTCGAAACAGAATGCAGATAAAATTGAAAATTGAACGAACTGAAAGATTTGAAGAGAGTGCAGCATTTCCAGAGCCGTGCTGAAACCAGCTAATTTAGGTATAACCTCATGTCCATATAATAATAGTGTCTGATAAAACTGTTAGGTGTTATTAGCTGCTTCATAAGTTGTTACAATATAACCGTTCAAGATGAAGACGATGAGGTGAACGTATCTCAAATTCTCGATGATGGCGAAGCTCTCTATTAAATTTCAAATAAATTAGATTACGTCACTCTTATTTCAGACTAGAAATTTTAAGTCGTTTAGTTAACATTGCCATTAATCTCAACTGGTAAAAAGTACATATGTGTGTGTATGTGTGTGTGTGTGTGTGTGTGTGTGTGTGTGTGTGTGTGTTGTGTGTGTGTGTGTGTGTGTGTTTTTTTAAAATATTTGTAAGTGTTTTGAATGTAAATTTTATAAGTGCAACATAATTGCTAACTACGAGTAGCAGTAATCAGGTTTTGTGTATTACCTTCTAAATTAGTTAATGATCGGAATGTAATAGCCAGTTTATATCCAACTATTCCCAAAGCGTGTTTAGTGAGACCACATGTGGACACTTATAAAAAATATTTCAGTTCAACATATGGTTATCATTATTAGAACAACTGAAGGATATATATATATATATATATATATATATATATATGTTTTTTTACTTGATATTGCTAACAAAAATGTCGATAAAGATTTTTAAAATGTATTATTACTGTTATAGGATGACGTCATAAGATCAGCTCTACAAATAGTTGGTACGTATTCCTGGATTTTAAACTTGTAGTTATTGTTAATTCGCGTATAATAATAAAACCATTAAAACCTTTTGCCTTTTATTTCCATTATATCAGATTGATATTCTTAAAAACATGTTAATTTAATTTAACTCTATGTTATACAGGGTTAGTCACGCTCAACGGGACGGAATCTAGCGGTAAAACGGTAAATGATAACAAAAAATCGTTTGACACAAGTATGTAGGTCTATTTGGTCTACAAATTAAAATTAGTGTGGAATATACAGGGTTACTCAAAAAAAAGTTACATGTCAAAGTTATGTTTTTTTAAATGGATCACCCTGTATTTTATTACTTTTTTGAATCCTACTTTAAAAAATAATATGTATTTATTCAAGTAACCCTATATCTAAGTTTGATAGTTTTCGAGTTATTCAATTGTTTCTAAAATGTAGAGTAATTGAAAAAATTAATTACAACTTAACAGAAATTTTTAATTAATTTGCTTTTAGATTTCGATTCTACACTTCTTGGACTGTCTATCAGAATAATTACAATAGTAAAATAATATACAGGGTGTTCCTAACTTCAACTTTGATTTTCTCCAAGTATTTGGTGCTATTACTATGTTATTTTAAATGGAACACCCTGTATTTTATTTCTTTATGAGAAGGGAAATTTAATACTCTTTCAAACTATCCCAATTTTCAGTATTTTCCGAGATATTTCCATTATTTTACCAGTATGCATAAATATTGATGGTTTTATAGTAAATACTGGCAAGATGGCCTTGAAATATAAAACAAATAAATTGACAATATTATAATTTTACAAACTAAACAATAAAACGAATAACAATTAACATAATTACAACATTAAAAATCACTCTACTAAACTCATTTTATAATAAATGTTCAATGTGATGTCCATTTTGTTGAATACACAGCATTATCCTCTTTTCAAATGAGCGTTTCACATTATTTAGCATTTGGGGTGTGATTGTCGCGAATGCTTCTCTAATGCGTATTTTCATGTTTTCAGAGGTAGTTGGAGCAATGTGGTACACAAGAGTTTTGATGTATCCCCAGAAAAAAAAGTCCATTGTTGTTAAGTCGGGAGACCTAGCAGGCCAATTGCTAGGACTTCCTCGACCTACCCACATATCTTCAAATGTCCGGTCTAAATATTCCCTCACATTCCTTGAAAAATGTGCTGGCGCACCATCTAATTGTAGCCACATTTTTTGCCTCACATCTAAAGGAATATCTTCTAGGAGAGTCCAAAATTCGTTTTCCAAAAATCTTAAAAATTCTCTTCCATTCAAATGGCCATTAAAAAAATATGGCCCTACTACATGTTCTCCTATTAGTCCCCGTATACGTTTAGGGACCAACGATTTTGTCGATCTATTGTTTTAAATTGATGAGGATTCTCAGTGGCGTAATAGTGAAAATTATGCCTATTAACCAGTCCATTATTGTGAAATGTAGCTTCGTCAGTGAATAACAAATTATCATAAAAATATTGATCTTCTGCCGTATGGTCGAGAAACCATAGACAAAATTCCAGTCTACGTTGAAAATCCACTCCATACAAATGCTGATGCATTTGTATATGATACGGATGATAGTTATGTTTTCTTATTATTCTACTTACGCTGGATTGACTTATATTGAGTTCTCGAGAAATAATTGTAGAAGTGTTATTGCGATTTTCAATTACAGATTGCAAAACTGCTAGTTGTAAATCTTCATTTTCCGTTACGGGCTTTGGCTATTTCTCGTGTTTTATATTCAACGCTGCCAGTTTCAATAAATCGGTTTAAAAGTCTCTCAAACACTTCTTTACGAGGATGGTCTTTTTGAGGATATCTTTCAGCATAAACACGTGATGCTAATAAGCAATTTTGAAAACATTCACCTAATATAAAAATCATATTTACTCGATCTTCAATTGGGTATTCTTTAATTGTATTAATTATGTTAAATTGTAAAATCAACACTAAATAAGTTTTTACTATCTGACATAAGAAAATGTTTTATTTGTTAATTTTCTCAAAGCCTACTTAGAGTTTATCATAAAATCTTCAACATTTACGCATACTGATAAAATAATGCAAATAATTTGGAAATAAAGAAAATTCGGATAGGAAAATAATATTAAATTTTCGTTTTCATGCAGGGATAAAATACAGGGTGTTCCATTTAATAATAACACTAAAAACTTGATGCACATCAAAGTTAAAGTTTGGAACATACAATTTTACTTATTTTATTAGAAAGTTCAAGGAGCGAATTACTCAAAAAGTCTGTATTAAATTGCAATTAACTTTTTTTGTTACACTACAGTTTTAGAAAAAATTGAATAATTCGTAAAGTATGAAATTTGAGTATACGGTGACCTAAATAAATACGTTAGTTTTTTAAGGACAATTAAAAAATGTAACAAAGTTCAGGGGGATTCATTTAAAAAAATACTTCTTTAATATGTAAATTTTCAAATTATAAATTTTAAATTTATTTTCTTTTGTATTCCAAGGCTATCTTGTCAGTATTTGCTATAAAACCATCAATATTTATGCATACGGGTAAAATAATGGAAATATCTCGGAAAATATTGAAAATTGGGATAGAGAACCTTATATCAGTTTAAAAGAGCATTAAATATCCCTTCTCAGGAAGGAATAAAATACAAGGTGTTCCATTTAAGATAACAAAGTAATAGCACCAAATACTTGGAGAAAATCAAAGTTGAAGTTAGGAACACCCTGCATATTATTTTACTATTGTAATTATTCTGATATACAGTCCAAGAAGTGTAGAATCGAAATCTAAAAGCAAATTAATTAAAAAAATTCTGTTAAGTTGTAATTAATTTTTTTCAATTACTCTACATTTTTAGAAACAATTGAATAACTCGAAAACTATCAAACTTAGATATAGGGTTACTTGAATAAATACATATTATTTTTTAAAGTAGGATTCAAAAAAGTAATAAAATACAGGGTGATCCATTTAAAAAAACATAACTTTGATATGTAACTTTTTTTTGAGTAACCCTGTATATTCCACACTAATTTTAATTTGTAGACCAAATAGACCTACATACTTGTGTCAAACGATTTTTTGATATCATTTACCGTTTTACCGCTAGATTCCGTCCCGTTGAGCGTGACTAACCCTGTATATAAGCAATTATTCCTTTCCAGTCTTTTTAATGAAGCTTTTCTAACAGTTAACGAACACGTTTTTATAAAACAAATTTGTGTGTATGTAATCGAACATGCAAATAAATCAGATACAGTTTTCCGACTTTATAGGTGGTGCCTGTTTAGAAAGAGAGAATCTGCCTATACATAAAGCATCATTGCATTAGGGTAGAAATTATTTATCATTTCACGTCATATTTAATTAGACTTTAATGTATTCAGTTTTGAACTGTAATCTGGTTTCCGCAAACTGTAAGATATAATTCCGGTTGATTGATTGAGATTGATCTGATTGATTTGATCAAGCATGATTTGTTTAAGATTGATTGATTAATTCATTAATTGATTTGTTTGTGTGTGTGTGTGTGTGTGTGTGTGTGTGTGTGTGTGTGTGTGTGTGTGTGTGTGTGTGTGTGTGTGTGTGTGTGTGTGTGTGTGTGTGTGTGTGCGTGTGTGTGTGTGAGCAAGAGCCGAAAGAGTGAGAGGGAGAGGGAGAAACAAGAAAGAGCAAGAGAGAGGTGTGCACTATCATCTTCTATTATGGAAAATGCCCATCAGTCTATACGCCACTAGATGGCACTAAAATCAATTTTAACTCAAAGGGCCCAGGGCGCAGACCCTGATACAAGTCCTGTCTTACAAGGCTAGGGTCTCCTTATTAGAATACAATTTTGTATGACGTGGCCAAGGCCTACAGCTGTAAGATAAAGTTAGAACCGCATACAATTGCACCAAGGGGGCCACGATAGGGGCTAAGCTCTACACTTGTCTTATAAGGGCTACCAAATATTCCTGTTAGGGGAAGGAGAGGGAAAACTTTTTTTTAAATTTGATCAAAACTTATGAGTTCTTATGCTCTATAATCTAAATTACAAATAGTGTTTGTTTATGGTAAGTTTTTAGGCGTCCCATGTAAATATAATAGTGTCCAAAAAATCTATTTAATTCTGTGTTTTACTTCGGTATTTAAAAGTACATAGTTAATAAAATGATGAGCGAAACGTTACTCTTGTATATTTTTCCATTGAATGCGCCATTTTTAAAATAGCTTGACGATCTTGGAGATACTTAAAAAATTCAAGGCAATTCAATTCAAAGTTATGTTTTATCATTAAAAGTCCTTTTAGAGTTCTTACAGTAAGGCTAGTTTTTTAGCTGGTCCGAATTTTACTTATATCAGAAAAATCCTTTCCGTGGCGTTTTGGTTTCCCGATAAATACATGTGATTTCCAACAATTTTTATATGTGTGGTATCTTCATCCTTGAAGTGGTTAAAAAGTTCGAACCATTGTTTGTCAATAGAAAAAAGAAGCTTCTTTCCACTCTTTTATTTTTTGACTGGTTGTATATTTTTAATGCACACAATTTCATTAAAGTTTCCGAATCATCTTCATGAATATCGGGGTGTTGTTTTTGAAAAACAGTTAATGAATTTCCAACATCTGATCACAGAGGCTCTTTTTTTAGCAATACCCAACGAAATGCTTGCGAATCTTCAAAATGTTGTGTCCATTTATCCAAATATGCTTTACAGGTAGTATATAACATGGTCGCTGACGTTTTAAGCTGAGTTACGGCTAAGTCTTTTGTTTCATTGACTGAAGGTACTAGCATAGTGTTAACTTGATTTGGCGAAAAGAACCATGTGTACTTCTACCATTGAAGATTTTTCAGATTTCACTTAAACCACACACTTATCAAATGTAGAAGCTTGTGAGCGAAGAAACCATAGTCAAACTTCAAAAACATTTTTTAAAACTATTAAGAATCAATGTGGGACTTTTTTTGAGAGAGAAGGTAACTGTGTAACGGTATGAACATTTTTAATATTCTTTTTGTGGAAGACAACAACGCTAACCATCTGGTTTTAGTGTATCCCAATAGTTTTTGGTATCCAACATTAACAAACTCACAAAATTCTTATAATTGGTCAAACCGAATAATATAAATGTAGAAATAGCCATAGATTTCACAATAATTGCTTCAAGGTCTATAGGCAGACAATCTGCTAATGTTTGAATACAGTTCTGAAGTATATGAGTAGCACAATTCATCTCAACTAAAACTCTTCTAAATAACTGCTGAACTTTATGCAAGAAGTTATTTTGGTCATGTCTTGCTGCTCCTCCAAAATTGCTATTTGTGTTGTCAGCGTACATTGCCATTACTTTTATTGTTAATTCGTACTTGTCAACCATTTTAATAATATATTCGGATATAATATCTGAAGTTTCACCTGGAGGATCTTGCACTTCCAAAAGTGTTACTTGAATACCTTCGCCTTTTACGAGTGTAGGACACATTGTTACGCTCCCGTAATTTGAACAATCGGTATAATTGTTACAGAATTGACCGTTCCAACATCATTTTGTATGGAGCTTAATGATTCTTTTCGAAAATGTTACACACAATACTTTCAGATTGGGTTATAGCACATGCAAATTTTTGTTGGAAGTAACTTTTTATTAGCTTACTAGTGCAATTCATAGAACGAAAGGACTAATCGTGGATCACATTATGGTATAACCCAGTACATTAAATCACAGCAAGTTTATGTTCTTCATTTCCAAATGTATCCTTACGAAAAAAAGACGACACTTCGCTACTCATTGCAACATTTACCTTTCTTAACCGTTGAAATGTGTTGAGCAATATCCGACATATTCCACTATGTGCGGTTGAAAACTGTGCACATTTTAAGTACGTTACATTACTATCTGAGGTTGTTTCATTTCATTTTTTCATTTCTTTTGGTTTGTTAGAAGGTCTTATGTTGTTCAACACCATATATTTTAAGATAATGATGGAACCTATTTTTTAATATGTTCATAAAATAAGCAACATTCTAAAAACAAAAACAATAAGCTATGCTAGATGAACGTTTAAAACTTCCGATAAATTCTAACAGACATATAGATGCTAACGTAAAAAATTCCAAAGCAGCCCGCTTCTAAAAAATACACATAACACAGTTTAAGCATTTTGAATTCTATTTAATTAATTTTTAGACTTAGTTTCCTTTGTATTATGAAACCTCATAAGTAAAATTAAATTTTCTTTAAAAAATGTATGTACACACTTTCCTATAAAGTTAATCGTTATTCAGATATTCAATAACTTCAAGCTATAACTTAAATTTTACCTTATGAATTTTTTTGCTAAATATGCATGTGACGTTCGTCTACAAAACAAATTTCTGGTTGCCCTTTTGAGCGTTGAGACCTCCAGGATCGTGGTTCAAATTGCTTCACTATTTTGTGGATAAATGGTTATTAGGTCACACTCAAATTGAACAGGCTTTATTTAAAATAATGACGTAAAATAAAAAGAATACTAAATATTAATAACAAATAAACTAAAAAAATTGACTCCCGGTAAATAATAAAATAATTATGTGTGGAAACCAGGTGAGTATAATTTTGTATAATTTTAGTTAGATACAAATGTATTTGTCACGTGGACCAGGAGGTGTGAAACGTTGTAGTTGGTAAAATTGAGGTTGCATATATATAGAGTAGATAATTAGGGAGGTCCGTGTGTATTTATGGTATTGATAGGGAATTAATCTAATAGAGTTTAAGTACGAGAATGGGTGTTCGGGGCAAAATCTGCTTTCACCTTATATAGGGATACTGAGATGGTTTGGGATTGATTTTCCCAGAGATGTAACTATTTGTTCGGGGCAACAACCTCCGTTGAAATAGTGACGTCTGTGCTTTCAATTTAACTCCCAAATCGGTGCTGGGCAACCAATATTGATGGTTTAAATTACAATCTTTTTTAAATTATTTTTCTCTTTTGTAGCGAAGTAGTACAATTATAGCAAAGATTATAAGGAACGCCTACGTGAGAATACCGGGTGGTACCTCCGGCAAATGGTGCACAACGTGTCTTTGTCAAATTTATACCCCGAGCTTGGTGCTATAAACAGCCAAGCTTGTTTGATATAAATGTGCCTGCGACAGGGTAGTTAGAAGTAGGGAAACGGATTTATGGATGTCTGGTGAATGTTGGTAGATGGTTTTGTGGTAGTACAGGTGGTAGATTTGGTGGTAAGTGTGGAACGAATAAATGTTAATGTGCATGCTG
This sequence comes from Vesta saturnalis, assembly GCA_036346205.1. Taxonomy (NCBI): domain Eukaryota; kingdom Metazoa; phylum Arthropoda; class Insecta; order Coleoptera; family Lampyridae; genus Vesta; species Vesta saturnalis. Next base: position 4,762,242 of record JARFJB010001987.1, read on the forward strand.
GTAGCTGGTCAGGTGGATGTATCGTATGAAGTGAATATTTCTAATGAATAGAAATAAGTGTGTGAACGTCTGGTTAGGTAAGAATTGTACAAATAAGTAAAGGTAAGGTATATGTATATAGTCAAGGAGTATGTTGGTGTCTGGTCTGATTCAAGAAAATATATTCAACCGTTCGAAGATCATCAGCTCTTTTCTAGTTCATCAGGGGATTTCTTAACTTTTTATTAGAGGTTTTGATTTATTTATTTTTTGTTTGAAAGGTGAGTTGATCGAGACTGTTCTTATTCAAGAAAATATTTTCAACCGTTTTAAGATCACCAGCTCTTTTCTAGTTTAACAGGTTGTGATTTATTTCTTGTTTGTTTGAAAGGTGAGTTGATGGAGACAGTTGTTAGCTCTGCTTAAAGAAAATATGTTCAACCGACTGAAGATCATCAACTTTAGTTGATGAAGGAATTATTTAACTTTTGATTCGAGGCTTTAATTTACTTTTCTTGTTTAAAATATGTTCAACCGTTTGAAGATCATCAGCTCGTTTCTAGTTGATGAACGGATTTTTCAACTTTTTATTATAGGATCTGATTTTTTTTTTTTTGAAAGGTGACTTGAACTAGACTGTTCTTAGCGTTGATTCAACAAACCTTGTTTACCGTTTAGAGGTTTTAAAAGTGGAGTATGTTAAATTTTTAATTTAATATTAATACTTTTTAACCTACATATACATATGTAGGTGTAGAAGGTTATTCACTCGACATTTTTTCACTATCGCTACATAGATTTTGTACACCAACTGGTAACGTTTGGAAGTTTCGCGAAACATAACACGTATATGCGCGTGTGTGCGCGCCTGTGCGTGTGTTTGTGTGGTTGCGTATGTGGGACTTTACATGTGCGTGTTCCTGTGCTTGTGTGCGCGTGGGTACGTGGGGGAATGCGTGCGTGCGCACGTGCGCTGGTGTGTATCTGTCTGTAGTGTGTGCGTGCGCTCGCATGTGTGTATTAAAAGCAGTCGTCTGTTTATACCAAATTATCCTGAAACACCTATATATTTCAAAGTGTTTAAATATTTAGATTTGGATATTAAAGCCATAAATTAATTACACCTAATGCAATTTTCTGACAAGAAGCGTAATTTGGCCGCAAAAAATTCCGAAAGCTGATGTTGATATCTTCGCTGTCGAAACACGTTAGGTGTTTTCAATTTTTGTGTGGTATGTGGATGTATTTTGTTTGTTACAGGTCCTGCCACAGTTCCAATGTTCCAGATTTTTCATGTACTATCTGCCACAAATGTAAGTGTGTACTACTGAATAATATATAATTAAATATCGGTTTTGAGATTTCTTGAGTGCTTTTTGAAGAACGTCTGCAGGGTCGAAGTATATATATATATATATATATATATATATATATATATATATATATATATATATATATATATATATATATATATATATATATATATATATATATATATATATATATATGATGTGTATGTATCTATCTGTGTGTACCGTGCGCGTATGCGTGTGCGTGTATGCACGTGTTCCAGCGCGTGCGTGTGTGTGCATTTTTTGGGGTTATGTCAAATTATTCTGAAACACATATGTCGATGATATAAAAAAAACTAAGATCTAGATTATAAACCCGTAAATTAATTGCACCTCATGCAATTCTTTGATACACGAAGATTCCCGAAGTAAAATTTAAGTATTCGTTAAAATTTTTCAATGTCTTAATAATGATCAACTTTATAAGAAAGTTTGTAAACACATTTTTTTATGATAATTTAATTTCATATAGCTGAAAATCTACAAAATGGGAATTAAAAGAAACCCAATAATATGCCTTTTAGGATAACCATAGATTGGCTGATAATGATTCTATTTTATAAACCACAGACACATTTCCGCCGTGTTTGGAAAGTAATGTTCTGGGTGTGAGAAACGTCAATTAAGATAACATTTATGACTTTGTTTTGGGTACAACATGAGCATTTAACTATATATATATATATATATATATATATATATATATATATATATCACATTGTTGCTCAAGAATCAGGAAAAAAAGAAACCTTTGGAACTATTGGAATAATTTATGCTATACTAGCAATTGGATTGCTAGGATTTGTAGTTTAAGTGTACTTGATATTGTTATCAAATTAAAACATTTCAACGATTGACATATTTATGCCAAATATTTTTATAAAACCATTGAAACAGAAAAATTTCAATTTTGTTGCGCTTACGGTTATAGCGAAAGTGGCTACCAACTTCGTTATTTTAAATGGAACATCCCATTTGTTGCCACTTTCGGACTCCTCGTTTAATTTTAAGGCCGATTTATACGAAGTATCTTACGTCTAAAATTTACATTTTCCGAGTAATTTCGAAAAAAACAGAAAATATTAACAGCTGCATACTCCCACGGAAATCGGTGCTGCCCCTCACCGCTACGAATTTAGAAATCGGAATTTTAGGGTTTCCAGGGGCCCTGATAAGCTGCGTTGTGATTTATTTGAATTCTAAAAGAGTCTTTCACAACTTCAAAAACATGCCTCTGAAGTAGCGTATTTCAAATGGAATGCTCCAATTTTCCCAATGGCATCATGTTCAGAATTCAATATTGTACAACTTTTGTTAACACGACCCTATCCCTAAACGCAGCCGTTTCTATGTTAAACAAATTTCTCGCTCTTTGATTCAAGCAAAGTTTTTGCGCTAGTCGCACTGGTGTCTACACACTGACGTTTTCTTTTCAAAAGTGGTGCAAGCTTTTATTTACTTGGATCTCCTTTAGTGTAATGTGGCAATTTTTGGTCATCGTTATTGTTATTTGTGAATGTGTTTATATTACTTTTGTACATTTAGGCATATGTTGACGACTTTAGACTCCCATAGAAATCGGCGCTGCGCCCTGACCGCTACAAATATTGGAATCAGGCTTTTAGGGTTCAAAAAAGCCCTCATAAGATAAGTTGCATTTTATTTGAATTGTAAACTCGCACAACGCCCAAAATGTGCCTCTGAAGTTGCATGATTTCAAACGCCGATGACTGGCTTATTTCAATTTGATGTGGCCCAAACTCTGCAAGCGCCTGGTTAATCTTATTTTCTAGCTCTTCGATGGTATTGATAATTTCTACACCATAGATTTTGATGATTGTACCTTAGGTAGAAAACATATCTGGTGTGGGACAACGCACGACCTTCCAACCCACAAAATGAAAAAATAAATTTAATAATAATTGTTTAGGATAATTATGTAACCTCTTTTTTAATACGTTTGCAACGAAAATAAGCAACATTTTAAAAATAAAAGCAATAATCTCTAAGATGGACCTTAATTGATCCGCCATTTTGCATTTTTTACAATTTTGCACTGCCTTTTGCCACTGGTTATTTCTTTTATTTTGAAATTATATAAAAAAGTATTAGTTTGGTTTTTAATCTTGTAACTTTTTAAGATTTGAAGCAACCACTGGTTGGATCTTGTTCATTAATCTGGCCTAGATTTTATAGCAAAGAATTTTGGTACCAAATTTCATATCGATAGTTTTCATGGTACAAAAGATATCGTGCGCCCCCAAGCGCGCCCCCCCCCCTCCACACACACAGTTATGTGAACTTAAATTATCTTTAAAAAAATTGTTTACACATTTGCTATAAGGTTATCGTTATTCAGATATTAACAAACACTTAAATTCCACGATAGGAATTTTTTGCTACCAAATTACGTCTGGTGTCATAAAATTGCATAGATCGTAATTAATGCATATGTTTAAGATCTGTATATATATAATATATATATATATATATATATATATATATATATATATATATATATATATAGTTAGTGTACATAGTACTAACATAAAAAAATGCATACAAATTAGGTTTAAATCGAGTGAGGTTCACTCCCTCGGTAGCGCAGTTGGTACGCAGTTCTCTAGCAAAGAACAGATCGTGGGTTCGAATCCCACTCAAGGAATTCTTTTTCTATATGTATTTTTAAATTTTAATTTACTTACAGTTTGTATATTCAATGAACTTTGTTAAAAAAATGATTCGTTCTATAGTTTTCTATGAATGTTGCTTCCGCAAATAAATTTAAAATCAGTCATGTACAAGTCATGCGTGAAACCTAGCAAACTGCAGGCTCTCATGACAAAGTACAAAAAGTTGACCGTGATCATTAATAAATAAAGTTAGTGTACATCAGTACTAATATAAACAAAAATGCATACAAATTAAGTTTAAATCGAGTGAGATTCAATCCCTCGGTAGCGTACTTGGTAACGCAGTTCTCTAGCAAAGAACATATCGTGGATTCGAATCCCACTCGAGGAATCATTTTTCTGCATGCATTTTTAAATTTTAATTTACATACAATTTGTATATTCAATGAACTTTGTTCAAAAAAAAATTCCTTCTATAGTTTTTTATGAATGTTGCTTTCGCTAATAAATTTAAATTTAGTCTTGTACATGTCATGTGTGAAACCTAGCAAATTGCGGGCTCTCATGACATAAGTACAAAAAGTTGCCTGTGATCATTAATAAATGAAGTTAGTGTACATCAGTACTAATATAAAAAAAATGCATACAAATTAAGTTTAAATCGGTAGCGTAGTTGGCAACGAAGTTCTCTAGCAAAGGACAGCTGGTGAGTTCGAATCCCACTCGAGGAATTCTTTTTCTATGTGTATTTTTAAATTTTAATTTACATACAATTTGTATATATATATATATATATATATATATATATATACATATATATACACAGTGTATACAGGCGAAAGATATCTGCAATTCCTTTAAGATTTGCCACAGTTGCTTGAAAATGTGGATCTGCATACTCGACAAGTTATGTATTACCAACATGATGGATCCCCGCCGCACTACCATAACCGAGATGGATAGGTCGCGGTGGTCCCATTGTTTGGCCAGCGAGATCACCCGATCTCACTTACCTAGACTTTTTTCTGTGACGACATGTGAAACAGGAGGTGTATAGGGATTTGCCTACTGTACAAGCCAATATGAAACTTCGGATTACTGAGGCTTTTCGAAGTATTCGAAGAAGCACACTTCAAAATGTCAAAGTAACCTTTACTAGGCGGTTGACAATGTGCACTGCTGCAAATGGAAACATTTTTGAACATTTAATATACAATTTGTAATTCATTGTGTTCTTTACTTGCATTTTAAAGATTATAGTTATGCAGTTCTGCGAGTAAATAATTATTAAGCGTTGCTCTTTTATAGTGCGAAGTGCTGAATTGTGCCATAAACCTATAGCGTTACGGTTTTATAGCAATTAGCATTGTTTCATTTTCGTTTTTCTTTGAATTATGATTTTGTCTTTATTTTATATGGTGACAAATGCAACAAAAATAAAGAAATGTTTACAATTTTCTACTTTAACACTAAATAATTCAAAAACACTTAGGAATAAGTAGTAAAAAGTGAGTATCTATTGAAAGCTCGTAAAAAACGTTATTCAAATCTGTAATAAAATACAGGGTGTGTCATTTAAAAAAAAAGAGAAAAATAACATTGAGCAGAATGGACTACCCTGCATATGCAAAGGAAAGAGTCTGCAGTCTGAATGTAGAGTTAAAACTAAATTGGAAAAACAAATCCCAAAATTTGACTCCGATACTTTTCAATATAGCGGAAGAGGAGCCCACTTAATTGATTAATTTTTTACATAGAAATGTCAATAACTTAGGAACCGTTAGTCGTAGACCCATAGTACCTTATGTCATTATGCTCAGACTTTAACAGAGAATTCAAATATATAAAAATATATAGCGTGTTCCATAAAAAAATACCAGTTTAGTGTAGTTCTCGAAAATGGGATACCCCGTATATACAAAAATATTTTTACAAGATGCTCCTCGTTGTTGAATACAATAATATGTTATACGATTTTTTATTAAATCAACAGTATAGGCGAAATCTTCCATCCCCAAATCGTGGGGACACCCTGTATAGGTATTTTTATGTGTTTGAACTATGCAGCTGTTTAAGAGATATTTGATAAGGCTTAAATACAAAATTCCAGGTACGTGCGTATTATGATTCTGGAGTTATCGTACACACGCACGCACACACGCAAACATGTACGCACGTTCGCACACACACACACACACACACACACACACACACACACACACACACACACACACAGACACACACACGCACACGCACACGCACACGCGCACGTGCACGCACACGCACACGCATACGCACACGCACACGCACACGTACACGCATACGCAGACGCACACACACCACTGTAGGGTTGGGAGGTAAAACACGTTTAAACTGAATTTAAGAAAAAAAACTTTTTATTGTTCCCCGAAGAAAGAAAAATAAACGTGTGAGATCTGGCAGTCGAGCTGGCCAATTCCAAGGTACCAAACGCCGTAGTCATCAATCCTCGAATATATTTGTTCAAATTTCAGGAACAATGCGCGTGAAATGAGTGAGTTAATCTCACAAATGTTTTAATTTAGCTGTGGTAAATTGTTCAGATAGTCAGTAAAATAATTCTCACATAATGAGCATTGTGTAATAATTCACTATATATTTTAAATCTCAATTAATCGTTTTTGAGTAAACGGAAAACATTTAAACCGAATTTATTTTGAAATTCACGTTCGCTTAAATATGTCGGTTATGGGTATTAAGTAGACCCTCCCGATCAATTTTAGCTTGATTCATCCAGACAATATTTTTGTAAGCCAGATTTTCTTGAATATTTTACTATTAAGAATTCACAGAAATTCATTCGTCTTTGAAAATCCGTTGAAAATAAATGCTTCACTGATGTAAACTTGTAGGGATGTATATTAGTTTTAACTAAAAGTCTTTGCACAGATGTTGAGGAACGCATAATTCTGTAACAGCCTCTGGGACAGAAGATTTAGGATACGAATTAAAGAAGCTAAAGACGTTTTCTTTGTACGACGTAGCTCCGTCTTCCATATTTAAAAAGTTTTCCTTGATTGTAGCAAACCTTTTCCGTGTTGTTTTCGACCACTACGGATATTTCTTGTTATTAAATGTTTCGAGGTTAATGAGGTGCAGCTTGAGCACTTTTTATAAGTTTCTTATGTTTCAATTTGATAAAATTTTATCTTGTTTGTTTTTTTTTGAGAATAAATGTTATTTTTTTGTTTTGATTCATTGTTCTTAGACTAATCAAGAGACCTATATAATAAATAAACAAAAATTTACATACTTTTTCACTCGGAAGCCAACTTAAACACAAAGAAATTGTTCCTTAAATAAAAAGGTAAGTGTGCACCACGGTTTAGCTCAGCAAGGTACATTACTTACAGAACTTACTGTAGATTGAGAGCACATTTTTTTTCAGGTGGTAATAGCAACGTAGCAGTGAGGCGTCGCCCAATTTTTATACGTATAATAATTAAAATACAACAAACATTCAGAAAATTTTACTTTAATACCGCATGTCGTCTTAATAAAAATACAACAGCTGCATTTACTTCTATATTTACTAAAACAAAATTATATTTGCTGATGAATTTCAGCATAAAAGCAAATAAAACAGTATTTCACTTTTTGCAAAGCTTTGCGATACTGAACCAATTCTTAATCAATAACTAAACTATGTATAACATATAATCCTTACGTAGAATTATTTTAAAATGAAAGATGATTAAAACTGTATAACTTTAATGTATATAATAACAAAGTTTGACCTATGTCAACAAATATAACTGAAGTAAGTTTATGCACTTAAATGTTTTTATTTTATAAAACATTCACCGAAGTCAGCTGTTTTCTTTTCATTACAACAGTTATAAAACTTTTGAAACAATATTAGACTAACTTTACTTTAATGTTCGTAAATCAATTCATCTAATTTGTTCACTTAATAAAAACGTAATTGGCACTAAAAGGACACGTACTTGCTTGTTAGACACTCAAAATAAAGTTAATACATGATACTGGAACGTATTTTTGTCGATAGCTTCATTTCTTGACGATACAATAAGACAAAACACCAGGTAAGGTAAGATAATTTACAGCTCTTTTTAATAATGTACAAGTTAACGTAATGTATGTTCGTCTCAGGGGAACCAGCACCGATATGTTGTGGCTACTAAAGCGAGCGTAACTAACAGCATCCATAACTAAAATCAGGCGTAAGATTGCCTTTTTCAATAGTTAATGACACAAAAAGAAATAGTAGGTATCTCTAAACCAAGCTACCCTTCAAGATCACGAAATTGCAGCATCATGCACATAATACATAATACAAAATTGATATGGCAAAATGTCCATTACAGATGATAAAAATATATACACGAGTATTCGTAATTATATACACCAAGGAGAAAATATTGACATATCTACCAAAATTTAATTATTGGATGAAAAAATTCTCATATGTCTAAACATGCACGATTTAATGTAAATACATTCACAAATGACCATAACGATAGCCAAAAATTGGCATGTTACACCAAATGAGATCCAAATAAGTAAAGGATTCCACCAGTCAAAAATTTTGTAAAGAAAACATCAGTGTGTAGACAAACGTCACCGGTGCGAGTAGTGAAAGAATTGGGGTTAACCCAAAAAGTCAGCATTTTCTAACGTAGAGGCGGCTGCGTTTAGGGATAGGGTGATGTTAGCAAAAGTTGTAGTTTATTGAATTCTGAACATGGTGCCCTTGAGAAAATTGGAGCATTTCATTTAAAATAAGTAAGTTATGGATGTTCCAAATCATGCAAGTTCAGAGGAATATTTTGTGGATTGTGAAAACTTTTTTAGAATTCAAATAAATCACAACGTAGCTTATTAGGGCCTCTGGAAACCCTCAAAATCCGATTTTGAAATTCGTAGCGGTGAGGGTGCAGCACTGATTGCCGTGGGAATATGCAGCTGCCAATATTTCTTATCTTTTTCTAAATAACTCGGACATTTAAAATAACGAAGTTGGTAGATACTTCCGGTGTATTCGGAAGTGCCATAAAGTTGAATATACTTTCAAAAGGTGGATCTGGGGCCTGTTGCACAATGATACTAATAATACTAGCGAAATTCTACAAGTTACAAGTTACAAATTATTAGGACTAGTAATTACTAGTGCTAGTAATTTGTAAAGTTTTTTTTTGTGCAACAGTAATTTCTGTTGCACAAAAAAAAACTGTACACTAATAATATTAGTTGATTTCTACAATAAAATATTACAAAACTACAAGTCAACTGATTTATAAAATGTATTAATTGTTGTATAGTTTAATTAGCCAAGTGGATTAATGGTTGGCAAAACTGTTGACAAAAACTGTGTTTTAATTGTCTACGACAGTTGAGTTGTTGTTTTGTTTTTAAAAAATAGCAATTGAAGTTAGTTAGAATTTTAAAGTAGCTGTAATAATGGGTAAACGGGATGAGCAGCGAAAAGTTAAACTATGCATCCTTCAAAACATCAAAGAAAATAAAAAGATCCTTTTTGGAGCATTCAGTAAGACACTTACAAAGAAAGATATAATGCAGGCGTGGAAAGAAATAAATGCATATGCGCAGGCACTTCGTGTCATTTCGGAGGGAAAAGAAGTTACATATTTGAGAGATGTTTGGTGGCCGAACGTGAGGAAGTTGACCATGGTAAGTGCTTTTCCAATTACCTAGTATAAACGTGTAGGTTAGCTGTCAATCTATTGTGTCACGTTCATAAGGCGAATGATATACTCAATGCAAACATAACCTAACTTAATACAGCCACAAACTTTACCCTCCGACAGGCGCAACTCATCTGACAGATTTATGGCTCAAAAGTTTGGAAATATCTCTGGATTTTCTCGGTCTTTGTGTCTGCGCTTTCTTGTATCTTCCCCTTGGAACTTGCTTTATATGCAGTCATAATTGTGGTGCTGTGGAGTACAGATATCCGTTGCTGCGACCTATATAATCTCACAGATTAGTTGCGCCCGTTTGTAGTAATTTTGGTGAGTTAGCAGCTGGATATTTTACATCACACAGTCTATTCAGAATGAATTTGTAAGAACAGTAAGTGCATTTTAAAAAATCAATCTGAGAGATTAATTGCGCCCAATTCAGGATTTTTTGTTTCCTTGGCTGAATGCACACGTACAAAATGAACAAAATTAAATTCTAAATATAGAATTTATTTTTGAATATAAATAACATTATTTTAGAATTAATTAACCCGTTGAAATTATTTTTTTCAAACAGTCATCTGACAGATGCATTGCGCCCGAACTCGTTACTTATGCTATTGCACCTGTCGGAGGGTTTTAAGCATGAGGTAGTTAAGAGAAGTTATGCGGATTTATTTAACAATTAATTTGTACCTCTTTATAAACTATTATGTTGACTTTTTATTTATTTATTTTCACCTTAATTTTCAGTTATCACAGTAACTTTAAACGTAAATTATTAGTACACTGTTAATAACAATAACATTATTTTAGTTCACTAGGCCTATCTTGTGTTTCAGGAAAAGCAAGACAATGCAAGGAAAACTGGAGGGCCAAATGCTAAACTGACAGAAGTGAATTGTGAAGTTCTTGAGATAGTTGGCAATGACTCGCCGGCTGTGGTTGGTTTAAACATCTCGGAATCTTTGGATGATAGTCCAGACATTCAGTTGAATGTAGAAGAAATTGAAGAACCACCAGCAGCAGTTGCTGAGCCCTCTATTCTGAATGATATTATCATTCCAAGTCAATCTAGTTGTATCAAATCAAAGAACAGTAAACGTAAAAATGTCGGTAAGTGAAATTTATTCAAAATTATGAACTTAAAGCACTAATCCCCCTAAGATAGTAATGGTGAATTATATGAATTTCCTATGTTTGTTATAGAGCAGCCAGCTATGAATGTGCCCTCCTCAGCTGAGTCAGCAAAAGAAGCTTTCTTAAGAATAAGGAAACTGGAACTGTTAGTGGAAATAATGGAAAAAGAAAGTTATTACCGGTCATTGCAGATACTGCAGCTAGAGAGGAAACTGGGCTTGTGCCCATCTAAATTTACAGAAGCTTTTCCTCAAATAGGACAGTTATATCTAATTCAAGAAAGTGCTGATGTAAATGAAGAGGTCTAAGAATTATGTACCGACCAAAGTATACATAAAGCACATAATTGCATAATATTACCTTTAATGAGTGTGTATTGCACGCTATTAACTGTTCCTGCAAGACACAGTAGATAATAGTGTACAACGGAGAGTTATAAAGGCAATCTATTTTGCACAATTAACTTGACATGTGAATGTTACATATTGTTTATGATAGTATCTTAGGCCTGTATCATTAATTGTAATATCTGCTGCTGTCTTAGACGACCTCCTAAGTTAACTGCCTCTTCAACTTCTTGTTGTTCTACATTGACGTTACCCAGCTCATATGCGTCTACATGGATAGGAATAGCATTGGCTTCGCCTTCATCCCTTGCAAAATTACAAAGAGTGGCACAACACTTCACAACTGAAGTAGCATATGTTGGATTCAGACGAAGGTGGTTGAGATATGGAAATTTTTCTTTCAAGATACCGAGTGAACGTTCAACCACTTGTCTTGTTGCCTTTAACCTGCGATTGTACCTCCTTTCTGACACATCATTAGGATCATGATGCAGTGGTGCCATTAGCCATTGTTTCAATGGATAAGCTGAGTCTCCCAACAGTAATGCATTGGGGAATAGGGGATTTTCTTCCATTCTTCTATGCAGCGTGCTACTTCGTAAAACACGTGCATCGTGTACACTTCCAGGCCATTTTGTACTAACATAATAAATGAGGTACCACACACAAACGTACAGTTTAAAGAGTGCTCACCATGTCTGTCAACATAAGTTTCTTCATTAACTATAGGGGCATCTATGCGAATAAGGGTACCATCAATTACACCACAAACGTGTGGAAAGTTGGGGATTCTGTAGAAACTATCAATTTCTTTAGCAATATCGTCAGGCCATGAAACCACTGTAGTAAATTACTCACTGTTTACAGCGCGCACGAAGCTAGCAACAGTTCTACAAACTGTAGCTTTATGAACCCCATGTATGTCTGCGATAGTGTGAAATTGAGCGCCACTGCCAAGCCATTGCAAAGCTATACACATCTGTTGCTTAGGAGATAAAGCACCACTCTTGTTTGTAGGGTGTTGTAACCTCAAACTGTACGCAGCTAGCCTAGTATTTTCTCCTAAGAAGACCGTCTTAGGAGAAAATACCTCGACCATAAAAGAGGCGTTTTAGATTTATAAACATGTCCCTAGGGGCGATGTTAGAGCGTGGTTAGGTCAATACTTTAGATATTCCCCGAAGATAACCGATTCTACCCGAACATTGACGAACGCTCTTGCGCACAAGACCCTAGGCTAGCTGCGTACTTGTTTCTCGTGTGTTTCGCTCTTTAAAGTGTAACCGTCATCGAGTGAGCATTATTATAATGTATTCTCCTGTTTATGGGCCAACATCAGCAGACATTAGAGATTTTACTGACTTGTTAATAAACTATTACAACATAGCCGTTCAAGATAAAGATAAAGATAAAAGCGATGACGTGGTTGAGCTGAATGTATCTCACATCCAAGGTGATGGTGATGGTTCACAGAAGAGTGATGAGGTAGGGGAGAAGGGAGAATCTCAAAATCACGATGACGATGACGACGAATTACAGTTCAAGAAGAAGAAGAAGAAAACCGATAAAGCATGTTATTAAATAATAATGATGTATTGTTGTTTATAATAATAATAATAATATATTTTCAAACGTTAAGCTTTCCTTCAATTTTGTTAATAAACTTGTTTTTCTCCTAACGGTGCTCCACCGTCTTGATTCATGTTTGCAGGTTTACGTGTTTTCGCTTTAGCGTGTTTTTCGTTTTGCTTGTTTTTCTTGTGTTGGCGTATTTTCGTTTGTGTGTTTTCGTATTTGCGAGTTTTCGTTTTACGCGTTTTCGCATTTGTATGTCTTCGCGTTTGCGTATTTCTTTGCGTATTTTCGTGATAGCGTTTTTCGTTTGTGTGTTTTCGTGTTTGCGTGTTTTTGTATTAGTGTGTTTTTGCGTTTGCGTGTTTTCGCACCCTCGTGTGTGTGTGTGTGTGTGTGTGTGTGTGTGTGTGTGTGTGTGTGTGTGTGTGTGTGTGTGTGTGTGTGTGTGTGTGTCGTGTGCGCGTGTGTGCGTGTGTGCGTGTGTGCGTGCGTGTTTTCGTTTGATCCTCGTGCTAAAGCCGTGCTTGTCGATTGTATGTAATTGTAGGCACTATTGATTTGACTAAAAGCTATAATTGCAAAACGCTGCTCGCTATGCCCAGTCCGTGGAATTATGTTTAATTAGCTTTTTGACAGATGTACTTATTTATGATAACGTCAGGCTTGCATGTAAAATAATATAGAGGTGAAACTAACTAGCTAATGTGTTTTGCTACTACACGCATCACAGTATTGAAGATTCTGTTTATGTATTATAAAACGTACTACAGTCTCGAAACAGAATGCAAATAAAATTGAAAGAAATGAATACGGTACAACTTCTGAGAAGTAGCTGAAAGATTTGAAGCGTGTGCAGCATTTCCAGAGCCGTGTTGAAACCAGTTAAATTAGGGCTAACCTCATGTCCATGTAATAATAGTGTCTGATAAAAGCTGTCAGGGGGTTATTAGCTACTTTTATAGGTTGTTACAATATAAGCGTTCAAAGTGAAGACGAAGAGGTGATTGTATCTCAAAAATCTCGATGATGATGATACTCTCCATGAAATTTCAAATAAAAATTAGAGTACGTCACTCTTATATCAGATTAGAAATTTTTAAAACGTTTAGTTGACATTGTTATTAATCCCAACTGATAAAAAATCCATATAACGTGAATTACATGTGTGTGTGTGTGTGTGTGTGTGTGTGTGTGTGTGTGTGTGTGTGTGAGCGTAATCGAGTATACAATAGTTTTTATGTAACCTGAAGATTCAATTATTTAAAAGCAATTTCCGCGTTAGCAAAATTTTTAGAATACTTGTGCTTTCAACGTAAATTTTTTTGTAAGTACAACATGATTGTTAAATACGAATTCAGGTTTTTTTGTATTACTTTCTAAAATAGTTTAATGTTCTGTATGTAATCGACTGTTTATATCCAGTCATTCACAAATCGTATTTTAGTGAGACACGTTGTATAAAAAATTTCAGTTTAACATATGGTACAGTTGAAAGGAAAAAACTTCTAGAGGTGAGCGTATTATTTTTAATATATGTTTTTTTACCTGATATTGCTAACAAAAATGTCGATAAAGATTTTTAAAAATGTATTAATATGCTTATAGGATAACGTCATAAGGTCAGCTCTACAAAATAGTAGGTACGCACGGATTTTAAACTTATAGTTATTGTTAATTCACGTATATAATAATAAACCATTAAAACCTTTTGCCTTTTATTTCCGTTATATCAGCTTGATATTCTTAAAAACATGTTATTTTAATTTAACTCTGTTATATAAGTAATTATTACTTTCCATTCTTTTTAAATGGGTTTTTACAACTGTTAATGGACACATTACAATGAAACAATTTTTTGTGTGTATGTAAATAAATCAGATATGATGTTCCGAATGTATCGGTGATGACTGTTTAGAGAATCAGCCTATACATAAAGCATCATTGCATTAGGGTAGAAATTATTTATTATTTCACGTCATATTTAATTAGGCTTTAATGCATTCAGTTTGAACTGTAATTTGGTTTCCGTAAACTGTAGGACATAATTCCGGTTGATTGATTGAGTTTGATCTGATGATCGAGCGTGATTTTTTTGAGATTGATTAATTAATTGATTTGTGTGTGTGTGTGTGTGTGTGTGGAGAGAGAAAGAGAGAGAGAGAGAGTGGGAGGAAGAAACAAGATAGAGCAAGAGAGAGGTGTGCATTATCAGCTTCTGTTATAGAAAATGTTCATTAGTCTATACGCCACTAGATGGCGCTAAAATCAATTTTTACTCAAAGGGGCCAGGGGCCCTGATACAAGTCCTGCCTTACGAGAACCTCCTTATTAATATACAATTTTGTATGATGGGGCGAAGGCCTACAGTTGTAAGATTAAGTTAGAACAACATACAATTGCATCAAGGGGACCACGATAGGGGCTAAGCTCTACACTTATCTTATAAGGTTAGATTCCCACACCATCTCCAGCCATGGGGCGAAGGCCTGAGAACAAGTTGCGAAGCCCTACACGTGTCGTACAAGAACTTCCTTATTAGAAATACAACGTTTTCTTGTATAGATAAAAGATCATCCAATAGCATATGCCCATTTTAAAGCAATAGGATCGGTAATAATATCTTATTAATTGTGCAATTTCCAACATTGTATGCGTGTGCATTTGCCTAACTTCCAGGGACTTCCAGAAGGACCTTAACACCATCAAAAATAACCCTAAGACCAACCCCAAGACCTAGCTCCAGGTTCAGCCCCCAGCACCAAGACAGCCCCTCACGTGAGCATGTGCAAAAAGGCTCTAATTAGGATTGACCCTCGAAAAGAAACCATGGGGTAGAAAATACGGTCTCACACGTAAGCGAGTAAAATAGGGGTGAAAAAACACGTCCTACACGTGGGTGTGTAAAAAATAATTAGGGTAAAAATTTCAGCAGGGGTTAAAAATACGGTCTCACACGTGGGTGTGTAAAAAATAAGGGTGAAAAAAGGCCTCCGAAAAGAAACCATAAGGGTGGAAAATGTGGTCTCCCACGTGGGCATATAAAAATCAAAAAGGCTTTAATTAGGGTTGAAAAGGGCCTTCGAGAAGAAAGGGTTGAAAATACGGTCTCACACGTGGATGTGTAAAAAATAGGGGTGAAAAAATACGTCCTACACGTAAGCGAGTAAAAATAGGGGTTGAAAATGCGGCCTCCCACGTGGCCGGTCTTTTGACGTCAAAATCCAAGATGGCGGCGACAAGTGCCCCCCCCCTTCTACTCGCACAAGCAACATCAAAAACTGCATAACCTCATTTGTAATATGAAATTATAAGCTTACTTAAACTTGTAGAAAATATATTAATGAATTCTCATATTCTCATATTTTTGCTAACTTGTAGTAACACTGTCAATTGTACATTTCACTAAAATTGTTCAATCTACAACTAATTCTTATTGTGCAACACAATTCTACAAGTTACAAGTAATTCACTAATATTATTAACTTGTAGTTTATTGTTCAACAGCCCCCAGGTGGGGAAATACTTATGTATTTTTTTTAGATTTTAGATTTTTACAGGACCTACTTATATTACGAAAATATACTAAACTATGGTTTTCTCACAAGGATTAAAGGAAGGCCAATTCGAGAATAGAAAATTTGCTAAGTAGGTGTTTTAAATATATTGTTTGACATTTTGAAATGACATTTTGATTTTGTTGTGTCCCAATTTACCTTAATCTTTTACCTTTTGCAACATTCTTATCTCTTAATATCAAAATTGCTAAATGTTAATAAACCTAATTGTTGAAGCTTTCTCTTAGTTTAGTTTTTTTACGCATTACTATTTGTACATTTCTTAATCTTTCAACTTATCTTTCAGTATTTACAAGTACATGTATCAAAGATTACTACTAATTTTAATTGAAGTAAATGAATTTTGTTGTGGAATCAGAAATAAAAATTAATCAGAAGTGAAGTCCCTGAAAGAAGTTAAGTAAGACAGTTTTAACGTGTTTACGCATATATTTAAATAATTTCTGATACAATTACAAAGTAATTCCTTAAAAGCTCCATGACGCACAATCAGTGCCAAATTGTGTGCTATGTTTACTATGTTAACATATTTTTAATAATAATAATTTCAAAAACCTTGATTAGATAGTTATTTGAGCATTTGAGATGAAACACCAAACTCACCGGGACTTAATGAGGTATTTCACTTAAAAAGTGTATAGGTATGTTTGTTAAAAACAATATTTTAATAATGAATTTCTAATGAGAATAGTTGTGTTATGACTAACTCAATTTTTAATATTTGTCCTAAATTGTATGTTACGGAAAACATCTGGAATGTAAACTAATTTTTCAATTATTTATATATTTTTTAAAGGTTAGTCGTATAAATTTTATTGGTGAAATAATTGTTTAACCAGAATGAATGAATACTTAAAACAAGCAGTAAGTAGTAGCTGTTCGAGCATCTTACTTCCTTGACATTTGTAGACCTAATTAATGAAAAGCGAAAACGTGCGCCAGGTGTTGTGTAATTTAATCTATTTCGGCGACGCATATATTGACTCACATTGTAGAATACAGTATTTTTTTTTATTTACCTTGAAGATTTTTAATAGTTAAATTATGTAGTTTTCTAATATTCTCAAATTAAATTACTTATGAATGAAAACGTATTTAAAACATTAACGAGAGAAAATTGTGGAAACAAAAACGGCTGTGTTTAATTATCAATTTTGAAAAACCGCTATGTTATATCAATCCCTCAACCGTTGTCCAAAATGACTATCAGAGATGAATGTTCCCCTACTGATGACTTTGACCTTTAAATCATAAAGTGTAGTTCTTGTACAGTAAGGTTCATTAAGAATTTGCTAGTAAAAACGTTGGGACAACCTTATTAAAAGTATTTCAAGGTCGGAGGAAATGCTGACTTTACTTAGGATTAATTTTAGATTATTAATTAAAACGTAGACGCCAGGGCGTTTATAACATACAAAAAAGTTTGAGTCAACCGATTTATTATTATTTGTTTTATTACCCCCAAGCTTCACCACCAACAACACTAGATATCATTGGGGTTTTTGTGCTATTGCGGACGAAAGAAAATTGATTGCCCCTTCTCTCGCAAATCCACTATGACTGGTGTCGATACATTTATGTCATAAATACGTACGCCAAATTTGAATACAATTAAAATTTTTGAGTTATCGCGGGAGTCTGTAGCATCCCCCAAATACTCTATCTTAGAAAATTGTAATGTGACCTTCAAATTCAATTATGTCCTGCAATAATTAAAACATTAGAATTTATTTACTAGTCTGACATTAGTTACTCACAAACCTCAAATCTGATCAAAAGAATAGGCCGTCTCGTGGTAGATACGTTGTGCTATTTGAATTAGATAGGCTGGTTGAGGTTAAGTGTTGCATCATGTGGGGCAGCTAAACAATGAAACTACTCAAATCAACGTTAACGTTCTTTGAAAATGATGGTCCAACCCGTTAATGTACTATTGCAGGAAAGAACCACCAAGAAAGCCCTCTTTATTCATAAATAAGTAATTGCACAAATACCGGTTGTCCCATTTTCGTATGTTTTACGGGGTATCTCGCTTATTTTGTAGGTTAGAACCTTGCGGTTTTCGCGACACCCTACTATTTTTTAATGAAACCAAAGATGCATTAATCAAATTTGCCATAGCCATCTTAGTTTGTGTGCTACAGGGTGATTTTGAAAAAATTGCATTTTCAGTCATCCCCTGCAACTCCGTTATTGTCAGACATATTAAAAAAGTAAAAACTGATGTTTGTAGATTTTTTTACGTAGAATCCAGTGGCTTACTCAGATTTTCTTTAGAAGTCACATTTTTTGAGATATTGACATAACCTACTTTTTTTTATGGGACACCCTATATATTTTTTTTAAATCTTTTTCCCCTTACCAAGAGCTTTTCAAAAATATAGCTTAGTCTATATTAATTTTTATAAATAACGTGACAAAATGATTTTTTTCTATAATTTACATTGATAATAGTGGATAGCCGTGGGTAACCATGGTAACGCAAAAAACAAAATAATTAACGTTCTGCCATTACTTAGGTATTTGATTTTTGAAGATTCTGCTTTTCTCAAATTATTCCTGGTTACATTTTCCCAAATTTAGTGCTGATATTTATTGTTATTCGTTGTTTTTGTTTATTGTTATCGTTCTTGTTCTTGTTGTTGTTGTTGTTTAATTATTTTTTAATATAGTTCGAAACTTTGAGAAATATGATATGAATACCTGCTTCATATTATCTAATGAAAACGCAGACCAGGCCTTAGAACTCTATCTGAATAGGTCAGTTAATCTTTACCTTAGAATTTGTATTTATTTTATATACCTATTTTGTCATATAGATATCCCGAAAGAAGACAACCCGACAGAAGAATATTTCAAAAATTAAAATTTAATCTTTGCCAACATGGATGTTTTGACAAACCTCGACCCCGCGTTTACAACAAAGAGAACGAGGAATCAGAGATCAACGTTTTAGCAGTTGTTCAAGCCACTCCTGAAACCTCGTGCAAGAAAATAGATGAAGAGACCGGTGTGTCTAAAACAACAGTGCAAAGGATTAAAAAAAAACATAAATTCAAACCCTACAAGTATAAACTTGTTCATCATCTGCACCCTGGTGATGCTGAACGTAGATTGGAGTTCTGCAATTGGTTTATAAATATGAAAACTCAGGCCAATAATTTTGAAAAAAAAAAAATTTGGTCAGACGAGCCACATTTCACAAGTTCGGGAATTCTTAATAGACATAACTCGCGGTTTTGGAGTCAAGAAAACACCCATATGATTTTTCCTAGAGAGCGTCAAGGTAGGTTCGGATTTAATGTCTCCTGCTTTATTTTTAACCGAGAAATAGTTACAAGATTTATGAAGAAAGCCTAAACTCTAATGGGTACTTACAAATGCTATAAGAAAAAACCATGAAGAGTTTAGAATATATTCCACTGCCTCAACTGAACGATATATTCTTCCAGCCCACAATGCTAGAATAATACAAAACTGGCTAAATGAACATTTTCCCATGAGATGTATTGGAACAAATGGACCTGTTCGGTGGCCACCACGATCACCGGATCTCTCGGTTTTGGATCTTTTTTGTGGGGGTATTTAAAAAATAAAATTTATTCAAAGCAATATGCCAACATGCAATAATTAAAAATTGCAACGGAAAATGCTTTTGCAGAATTACGAAGACAACCATTTATTTTGGAAAATGCTATTAAAAGAATTTATAAACTTTGTGAAACTTGAGATATAACGGTCTGCAATTTGAACAATATTTGTGATTAATTAATTATTTTGTTTTTTTCAATGTAAATTATAGAAAAAAATCATTTTGTCACGTTATTTATAAAAATAAATATAGACTATTCTATATTTTTGAAAAGCTCTTGGTAATGGGAAAACGATTTAAAAAAATATACAGGGTGCCCCATTAAAAAAGAAGTAGGTTATGTCAATATCTCAAAAATTGTGACCTCTAAAGAAAATCTAAGTGTCGCCACTGGACTCTACGTAAAAAAATCTACAAATATCAGTTTTTACTTTTTTAATATATCTGACAATAACAGTTGCAGGGGATGACTGAAAATGCAATTTTTCCAAAATCACCCTGTAGCACAAAAACTAAGATGGCTATGGCAAATTTGACTAGTGCATCATTGGTTTCAATAAAAAGTAGCGAAAACCGCAAGGTTTTAACCTAAAAAATAAGCGAGATACCCCGTAAAACATACGAAAATGGGACAACCTGTACATTAATAAATCAAATAACACAAACAAAAACAATGAAAGAGTTAAATATACAACAAAATACTATTAAATCAGGTTAAAGTGAGTACAAAATTATAACATTAAGAGAAAAATAAATAACAAACAGTTTAGCTACACACATATAAATAAATCAGAATAAAAATTGTAATACCAAACATGTGGCCCACCAAAACCAATCACACCGGTCTTTAAGTAAATAGGCAAATGAAACAATAAGGCAAATTTCGGTACATATAAAACATTACAACAGTAAAATTGCACAGCTAATAATAAAATAAATGCAAGGATAAACAAAAAGTAGATAAGAAATTTACACATAAACAATTGTTTAGTGACTAATACAGCACAAAATACATACCTAAAATTACAATAAATTATATATAAAGAGAAATACATTCACAGGCCAACAATTCTAATTACCACTCGGATTAACCAGACTGAATCAAAGACGAAAACACTCATTAAACAAACCCTTACAAGGATAAGTTCATGGCTTACTAAATATTTCAAAGAAACTAAAATTTTGCATTTTATTTAATTCTAAATAACTCTGTTATTATCGATTTGAGAAAAAAAATGTAGAAAAAAAAATGGTAGTGTTTTTTATGCTACTGATACATATTTCAGCTGAAGTTGTTGTGTCGGTTTATCATGAGAGTTTTGAAGAAACACCAATTTCACGCATATCACCTACCAGTAGGACATACACTGCATGCAGGAGACCAAGCTGCAAGAATTGCGTTTAGTAATTGGTACATTAATATGATTCAACAGAATCTAGAGTTTCAAACTCAAATTTTGTGGACTGATGAAACCAAATGTACTGCGGTTCAATAAGCGCAATGAGTTTCTGTGGATGCAAGAAAATCCAAGGATTCTTCGTGAAAGACGGCCTAAAAGAGAATTTGGATTCAATGTTTGGTGCGTTATTACTGGATCGCGAATTCTTCGATCTTTCATTTACGACGAAAATTTGACGGGCCAGCGTTATCTTGAGTTTCTACAAAATGAATATCAAAATATGTTGGATATCTTAGATTTGGAAACAAGACGTAATTTACGCTGGTTTCAACACGATGGTGCTTCGCCGCACAACCAACTGCAAGTGAGAGAGAACCTAAACCAACTGTTTACAAATTCTTGGATAGGTAGGAACGGCCGGTCCCTTGGACACCAAGATCGCCAGATCCTTCACTTTTAAATTTTTTTCTTTTTGGTACTCCAAAAGATTTGGTTTATCAGCGAACTTATGCGACAAAAGAAGAACTACGTTTCTTGACGTTCTTGTTCTGCTTCAGGTCCTAATGTTTAGGTGAAATCTTATAATAAACCGAGTAATTAACTCAAAAGGATAAAAATGTCTTTACATGGTACATTCTGTGTTTGCTACTCTCAATAATACAATAGTCCTGTATCGTTATAAAGAGAAAAATTTGTTCTTTTTAAAAATGTCAAAGCCAACTATTACTGCTTCTAAAAAAATCTAAGTTTGTTCTAACTCAAGCGAGCAGGAAATTAGTATGTACCTGTTACGCATTAAAATGTCTAAAACTTTTATTCGTGTCATTTTGTTGTATTCCTAATAATAATTCTACAACATTTAAAAGAAAAATCTAAACTTGTTTTCGCTCAAGTTTGAAATTAAAAAAAAACTGTATTTATTATGGTAAGGGTGTAAAACTGCCAAAAACCATAATAATTAATTTATTTTTTCCATGGCCAACTGTAAATCAATAATAAAATCGTTATAACTTTGTTATTTTTAAAAATAAATTGATCATGTCTGATATCGTTACAAAGCTTAAAAAATGCGCATCTGATAAAGGTACAGCCTTCCATTTAAAAAAACAAAAGTTTGTATCGTAACTTTGGAATAACAAGAGATAGAACAAAGGTGGCGACGCCAGTAGCGTAAAAAAACACTATCATTTTTTCCTCTAGATTTTTTTTCAATTCGATAATAACAGAGTTATTTAGAACTAAATAAAATGCAAAATTTTAGTTTTTTTGAAATATCTAGTAAGCCATGAACTTTTTCCAACAACTCAAAGTGTCGTTAATTTAGGTTCATAAAACTGCAACTCTTTCCTCATTCAACCGAATCTCTATCCTTTGTTTTCTGAGATGCCAATGCTTAAAATGAAAAAAACCCTATATATTAGTGTGATATTTCAATTTTACATGGTACCACAATCCATTTCTACAAATCATATACAGGCTGTAACAAATTCAAGTCTCAGTATAGGGATCTCGGGAACGGTAAGAGATAGAGAGCAAAGTTGATAAATCCTGTGGCAAGTAATATGCCGTCAAGAAAGTAAAATTATTTTGTACGGTTCCGGATATATCCGATAAAAACCGAAATTCTGCGATTTCGTTTTTATTTTTTTCTGGCCTTATTAGTAAAGATACTTTAAAACTAATAAAACATGCTTAAAGCCATTTTTAATGGTCTACAACATGGTATTTTTTATTTGCTTCTATAACGTTTTTGTCCTCACGCAACCATCATCAACTTTATTTTCTTAAATACGACGAAAATAAAATTTTCCTCTAGTTAGTTACCTTATTAAATTCTGAATGCAGTGATATACACACTTTATATTTTTCAACGTGTTGAACCTTAAAAACCACGTTCAGTTACATTTTTTTTTGATACGGTCCTGTGATATCTTTAACTCATAATTATTCATACAGATTAAACTAAAGTTCATTCGTTTAACTTATCCCGATGACGTCATGTATGCATTAAATCACGAAATGACCTTCGTCTGTAATTTAAAACAAAAATATGAGCACTGATACCAACCTTTCCACAGAACAACTTTCCTTTATTTGCTTATACGTTGATTGAGGTTACGTACGCTCGCCGGTTGGTTTGTTTCTTCGTTTATTCATTCCTTCTTGAGTTAATATTTTAAAAGATCGGTTCTTTTCAGAACCACATTACTTTCTAGTATTCATTTAAGGTAAAGATTAATTCGTTTTACAGAAAGACATTTGTTTTCATTTGTAGCACATCAACATGCCTCGTAGGTCAATTACCGTAGACGAATTGATCCATAACTTAGTCGAATACTTTAATAAAGGAAAACAGAACAACGGGCCCTTATCACCATTAACAGCAGTGCATGCAAAGGTTAGCGATGCTTTAAAAATTGACACGAAAACTATTTCTAATGCTTTACGACGACATCAAAATCAAGAAGAAAACAAGGAAAATGAACCTCAACGAAAAAGTCTAAAAACAAAAGACATGGATCAACGACAAAAAAGTGAAATCCGTGCTACAATTTACAACATGTATATTAACAAAAATTAAATAAAGAGGTATCGTTGAGTGTAAAAGGACTAGCCTCTATCACGTTTTGTTGGACATTGGATTTCATTTCAAGCAAACTAACAATAGAAAAGCTCTTTGCGAAAAAACTTCAATAGCATCGATGAGGTTAAAATTTTTGAGAAGTTACATCACTTATATGAAACAAGATATCTACAAGCAGTTCGTCTATCTCGACGAAACAAGGATATTTGGAAAAGAAAGCAACAAAAGAATATGGCAAGATTCCAGTTCAGAATGCTTTAAGAATCTTGGTGGGGAAGGCAAACGTTATATAGTTCTACATGATGGAACAGAAGATGGCTTTGTGGAAGGAGCAGAACTTATATTCTCTACCACAAATAAAAGCAGCGATTATCACGATTGTATGAATTCGGAAAACTTTGTTAAATGGTTAACAAATCAACTTTTGCCAAACTTAACAAAGCCATCTATAATCATTATGGATAACGCTCCGTACCATTCACAAATTGTCAATCGCCAACCAACTACAAATTGGCAAAAGAAGAAATTGCAGAGTGGCTTAAGGGAAAAAAATTACTCATGAA
This sequence comes from Vesta saturnalis, assembly GCA_036346205.1. Classification (NCBI taxonomy): domain Eukaryota; kingdom Metazoa; phylum Arthropoda; class Insecta; order Coleoptera; family Lampyridae; genus Vesta; species Vesta saturnalis. The sequence goes on from JARFJB010001987.1 coordinate 4,786,684, forward strand.
AAAGAAGCATTTAAAACGGAATTACTACATATAGCAAAGCTACATAAGGAAGAGAAACAATATTTGGTCGATAATATTATTAGAGAACATGGACACGAAATTTTACGCTTGCCTCCTTACCACTGTCAATTTAACCCAATAGAAATGGTATGGGGAATAAGCAAAACTTATTATGATAAACACATTGGAAGAGATGGTTATGGGGATGATAATGTCAAACAGATGTGGAAAGAAGCGTTAGAAACAGTTTCACCTTCAGTTTGGTTAAAAACGATTGAACACGCAGAAGCTGAAATTCTAAAGCCTTGGCAACAAGAAAAAGTTTATGATGTCCAAGTAAATCCAATTATTATAAATCCAAACGATAACACAGATACAGAAGATGAAGTATAGTGAACATTTAATTTCTTGTTTTTAATTGAATTCTTAACGCAAACAGTTTTCTCCAAAAACTTAATAATAATCTATAATAATTATAATAATAACATATAATGTATGTATTGTACATTAACATTATAATTTATAACAATAAATTATTTTCAACACAGTCATGTTTAAATGTGAATGAACAAATTTACGTTTTATTACATTATGTGGTTATATTGTGTTTGAAACGATACTTTGAATAAGTTTAAAAAAGTACTATAATTCAATTACATTAAATACACCAATAATTTTGAATTGCAGTATAATAATCTTCTACACAAACAAGTGTATAAACACCGATGATTGAAATTATCATTCCGTATTTTGCAATTCGAATATTTTCTCAAAGCATAATGATTAGTAGCATTCCTAAAAATTCAATCTTTATGAATAAATCAAATAAATAACCATTAACTCACAAATGTATTGCCGTCAAAGATATATAATCGCCACTTTTATGTAGAAAAGTATTGGAACAATTACTTCCTTTCTTTGGAAGAGTTCATTGGTCTTAACCTACAAATACCTATTTACAAAATTTTTGCAACATTTTAGAATATATAATAACTTACCAAAATTCATCTGCTACGTTTTAAGTTTTATTGAAAATAATATGCTTTTATGTGCGTACATCTACGGTACGTAAATAAAACTTTTGTCTTTATTTGCAAACATTATGACATTTATATTTATGTGAAGTAGTTAAGTTAAAGTTGGTAATGTTGGTATCAAAACTGTTCGTATAAAGAAAACTTAATTTGTTGTTAACGTTATCCTTGTTAGTTACTTGAGTTAATAAGAGCCATACAAAACGACACTCTTGGAATAATACATTAGCTAATAATGTACATTGTATTCAATATGTAGAAAAGGATAGTCATACACAAGTGCGCGTTTGATTCATTGATCAATCGGGATAAGTTAAACGAATGTCTTATAAATGAGTATTAATGAGTAGAATATGAAATACCAAAATACTATACTTATTTATTATAATAATATTATGGATAATAATACGGCTAGATAATAATGATAAATAACAAACAATAAAATAACATTCCCGAACAGAAAGAATAAATAATAAATAATAAAAAAATAAATTAATATAATTTAGAGTGTGCAATTTAGAAGTGAACAAATTTTCGTTTACATTGATACATAAATTTGATTATTCTTCTACGAATACATATTTTGCACTGCCCTCTGAATATCAGGTGTTCGTGTTGTTAGTAACATAAGTTGTTCAAGGCGGCTATGGATATTCTAAATTTCAAAACAATTACTATTAATTGAAACATATGGTTTGAGTGTGAATTATTTTCAAAAGATTTTGGTATAATTTTTATTTAAATATACCTTTTTCGTTTATTGAAAGGCGAGATATGCTGAACTGTTATAAATGTAATAGAAATTCACAGAGAGCTACTGATATGTATGAAGAAGAATATCCTGAAAGAATACAGCCCCACCGATCCCTATTTCAAAAATTAGATAAAACTATTGCAGTAAAATTACGCAAGATGAAAATGATGCTATTATGAATCAGGTACTTACAGATTTTATATATTATGTATTTGTGTAGAGCTAGGTAATACAGGTTTGCTCAAAGGACCCAGCTGATATAGATTTTATAAAGTAAAATGTAATATGATGGTAATATCACATCTTTTTTTTATATTACATGTACGTTTCTCATTTTAGATAAATAATGACCCGTCCAAATCGACCAGAGAATTGGCTAATAACACTAATTTACCAAATGTATCACATATGAAAGTCTGGCGAAGATTAAAAAATAATAACATGAAACCCTATAAAATACATATATATCTCTCATTGTTTACGACAAGGTGATCAAGAAGGACGTTTGCAGTTCTGTAACTGGCTGAGGCAGCAAATTGAAACGAATAACAATTTTTTAAATGAAATAATTTGGAGTGATGAAACTGAATTTACCAATTGTGGAATTTTTAATAGAAATACCGAACATATTTGGGCAGTGGAAAATCCACGAATTAATCGGCCAATTCGAACTCAAGTACGATTTGGTCTCAACGTATGGGCTGGCATCAATGGTGATAAAATTCTTGGACCTCTTATTTATGAAGAAACCTTAAATGGAGTACGTCATCTTGAATTTCTTAGGACAATATTTTTAGATTACTTAGATGAATTACCACTGAACAGAATCGAAAACTTATGGTTTCAGCAAGATGGGGCGCCGCCTTATAATACTCGAGATGTAAGAGAGTTTCTGCATAGGCAATTCCCTGGAAAATGGATTGGTAATCGTGGAGTAGTGGAGTGGCCAGCGAGGTCACCGGATCTTTTACCTTTGGACTATTACCTGTGGGGTCACTTAAACAACAAAATATACAAAACCGTTCCAAATGATAATGCGGAATTACCAGAAAATATTATAAATGGGTTTAATTCTTTATGAAGGCGTGATATTCAAAGGGCAGTACAAAATATGTGTAAAAGAATAGAGTTGTGTAGGGGTGTAAATGGAAATCTGTTCGAACATTTGTAAAATTGTACATTCTAAACTGAAATTATGTATTTTTTCGTAATTTAATATTTAGTTATTTCTTTTAGGGGTTATTATTATTATGTGGATATTAGTTATTTTTCATTAGTGTCTAGTTATTATGTATTTTATCATAATAAATAGTAAAGTGCAATATTTTAGTAGTTTATATTCTATTATTTAATACTCTTCTAGTTCAGTTTATGTAAGTGATAACAAGCTGAAGATAGCGCAGAATCGTATTAAAAAGAATTTAAATGAGGGTGGTTTTTAAGGTTCAAAACGTTGAAAAACATGAAATGTGATATACCATTGCATTCAGAATTTAATATGAAATTCCGCTATACCTTCTAAAAAGTATTCTTGTAGCGATTTTACACCCTTTAACTTATTTGATAAATTTGTCGTTCATAACAGGTAGTTTCCCGGATAAACTCAAAATTGGCAAAGTTATACCGATTTTTAAAAGGGATGATGCACACCTAATTGACAACTACAGACCAATTACTACCTCTGACAGCTTTTATAAAGTGTTTGAATATGCTTTTTTAAATCGCGTAATTAATTTTATTGAAAAATATGACATAATCACGTCTAATCAACACGGAATTAGATCTAAGTGCTCTACAAACACAGCTATATGCGACTTTCATGCCCGTATTATGGTTCATATTGATGCATGCGAAAACGCGGTAGGAATCTTTTGTGATTTGAGCAGGGCTTTTGATTGCGTCAACCATTCTAAACTATTAGAACTTTTAAAAAACTGTGGTATCAGAGGTACTGTTCTTACTTGGATCTCGTCATTTTTTTGCGAAAGAGAACAATACGTTGCAGTGAAAAAAACCATAAATAATCACACTACATATGGTATCTCGGATAGACTTCCTGTTACGATGAGTGTACCACAGGACTCAGTGATAAGACCTGTTCTGTTCATCCTGTTTATCAATAATCTTAGCCTGAGCCTGAGTGCACAAAATCACATCTTGTACGCTGATGACATTTCAATGATTTTTTCACATCCTGATGAAAACGCTCTCAAGACACATTGCATAAATGCGGTCACAACTACTATGAATTTTTTAGCCATACATGATCTATATTTTAATTCTAGTAAAACTCAGGTTATTAGATTTCATAACAGACAAAAAACTATATTAAACGTTAACTTGAATATAAATAACATGAGTTTATGTAACGTAACGCATACCAAGTTCTTGGGCATTTATCTAGACGAAACACTAAACTTTAAAGTGCACTGTGAGAAACTAACTTCTAAATTATCTTCTATTTCTTATATCTTTAGACAATTGCGGTTTATTTTAAATAGACCACAACTGATATCTGTGTACTATGTGCATTAGTGTGGAGCGATTCTATAAGGAAAGAAAAATTTTTTCGTTTTTTATTTGTCCTGGGGGTGGAAAATGTGCCTTTTGCTTTATCTCTGAGATGTGTAAAATTTGAGTTCGATAAAATAATATCTTGAGGTTCCTCTCCACCTGAATTCATGGTAGATAGTGTATAATAGAAAAAAACATTCCTAGAAATCACAAATCTCTTATTTAAAGAATTTGGTACCTTTGAATTTATGGTAGATACTGGTAAATATGATGGCTAGAAAAATTGTTAGCAATCACAAATCTTTATTTAAAAACTTTGGCACATTTTTGTACAGAGTAGTGATTACTTCAACACATTAATGAATTGTTTTTTGGTTTCAAACTTTGGTAACTCACTAAGTCCGTCTCTTGCTTCGTTGCCACATACTGAAGAAGAAGCTTCCGTTATCAGCTTTATGCATCGTTTAATCGCCTGAGTGTGGCAAGGTAACTTCAAAATGCTGATGTCAGGAACGTCTAAAATCATATTTTCCAAATCCTCAGTCGAAATATTTCTTGTTAATGGTGGTTCGGTAACTTCAGAGGACTGTCAATCGATCATATCGATGTACTATTCGGCTTTGAAATTAAGTTTGGGCACTTGAAACACCCGAATAGTGCCATGAAAACGACTTGATGCTCTACGTCTACACTTGAGAATCCGCCGTAAACCTAACTCCCGAACGTATTTTCGTTCATTAGCTAACATCGCCAACAGAATGTTTTCAGGATGGCCGAAATACGCATTTCTTTGTAATATTGGATCCACTATATTCTTAAGTTCGTCAGATAGGTAACGAGACTTCTTGATAATTCCAAAGAAATGTTTAGATCCGTCCTTACAAGTAGATTTGGTTTTAATCTCAAACCAGCTAGAAGAGTATACCTTGATAACATATTTATCTAAAGTTTTCAGTTCCATTGATGGTTCTATTGTAGCTACATATAACCTGAGAATTCGGTTTGCGGTTGTTAACCAGCGCGAGTGTGACATCTTCCCAGGATCCCACAGGGATAAAGACGATGATATATCATCTCTAGAAATTCCTTCACATATATCGAAGAGATATTTCTAATCCGTACTCAGTTCATTTGGATCACTAATCGGCAATTCCGTTTCAATTGGCTCAAATGCGACGACGGACAACTTCGCGCAATTTTCTAGCATCTTTCCAATTGCACCAGAGAATCCTTTAGGATCATTTGTCTTTCCATCTAGGTGTTGCATTAAGTGGCGGAGAGGTAACTCATTAGTGTGTAATAAACATACCTGCCATTGTAATGGACGTCCTATGGACTTTTCTAGTTGTCGGATAACACCATTTTGCAAACCTGTATTTATGACAGTACCATCGCATCCAACTGCTTGCAATTCATCCACATTGCAATTTGCATGAAAATCCTTGAAGAATGTCATGATACTTAATGCGATATTTGTAGCACTTCCAGATGTTGGTGTGATATGGCCGAGGTATTTACAATTAGGCTCTGCAATCAAGACAATATGTTCTTCTGTGACAGTTTTCTTGTAATATTTCGTGCCTTTTTTTTCTTGCTGAATTGTCTTGTCTTTCCTACCGTCGAAATAAAGTCCTTTAACTGCTGATGATTTTTTTCCTGATTGTTCTCGGAGTTCTGTCCGTCTTTTCTTCCGTTCTCTCCTTATTTTACTTCTATCCACTATTTTTGACGGATTTTTCTTTGATATAACTTGAAAATCCTGGAGAACGGCGCTTACTAGTATTGAGGCTGATCGATCCGATATCCCTGCTCGATCGCACGCTTGGGCTACATTGCGTAATTTAATTCGTTTTCCAAAACCCGAAGAAAATAGTGTTTGAGATGATGTTAACGGTTCTGAAATTTCTGAAGTAGCAGGATCTTCTACAGAAGTTGTAATACCTGAGATTACAGATGTAAATGTTTCTTTAAGTGTCTTTATTGTAATGTCCGGAACCTTAGATGGTAATAATCGAGATACTTCTTTAGCTTTCCTTGCAAGACTCTTTTGAAGAATTTGGCTGGTTTTCTTATCAATATTACCAATTGCCATCTTACGAGCTGTTCGTTGGTCCACTAGAAAATCTCTTTCTCGTTTAGGCACTTTAATTTTGCACTGACAATCACAGAAGTTTTTGCATTTGCAGACGGATATATCGAATAGCGTTTTTTCACTGAGCTCTCCGAATGTTATCACTTTTTCTTGAGATTTCTTTTTGTTCTTTTTTATAGCCTTATATTTTTCATTAAGGTTCGCTATCAAGCTCAAAATTCTGTGATCAGAAATTATTGGAATTGAGGCTTTTTGCCATATATTTTTCAAATCCGCCAGTACAGCTCTGGAAATGTCACTCACACTCGGATCTTTTCCATTCGCGTTCTCTTTTAACAATAACCTACACCACAAATAATATCTCATAACATCTGAGTTTGTAGGAAGTACATTGCCATCAAATTCCTTGAATAAACCGAACACTTCACAAAACGATCCTTTACTTGTTTTCGGCATTTCTATATTACGAAAAACGTTCTGACAACGCGAAAGTGAACTAAACAGACACTGAAATATGTGAGTGACTTGAGCCGAGACGTTGTATTATTAGGACATGCGCACTGCGCCCTAATTGCGCAGACGCAGTGATCTGAAATATTATTACACTGATTTTAGGCTAAAATTGCTATTCTAGATAATACTTCGATAAAGAAGGGCGAAGAGGAACCTCAAGATCATATTGGAAATGTTTCAAATTTTAATCACTAACTAGTTACCTCAAGACACGTCGTTTGACACTACAGGCGTTTTCAATTTTGAAAAAAAAAAAGTTTCACTCTACCCTAATGTGCATATAGATAGTCGTCTACGTTACGGCATTTGCTTATGGGGTAATTCTACTTCATTTAACTCTGTATTTTTAATGAAAAAGAGAATGTTACGCATTATGGCAAATAAAAAACATTTTGCATCTTGCCGTAATATCTTCCGAAGCTTTAATATACTTACCTTAACGTCCGTATACATTTTTGAACTCTCTGTATATTTTCAATCATAAATCTACTTACAATCTGAACAAGGATATTCATAATTTCAATACAAGAAATAAGAACTTATTCCACGTTCCCTTTTCAAGATATAATGTGACTGCCTACTCTCCAAATGTTTTAGGTCTTAAAATTTTTAACTGCTTGCCGAATTATATCAAATCGTGTCATAATTTAAAAACCTTTAAGTCATCATTGAAATCCTATTTATTACAGAAATGTTTTTACGATATGTCAGAATTTTTTAATTGCTCTCAAACGTTTTAAACTTTCCTGTAAATTACTTATGTTTGTGTTTTCTTTTTGTTTTTGTTTGTGATGTACATGTAATTTCAATGCATAGGTATACAATTGACGTGTCTTATACATTATTGTTTGTAATTCAAGACCAAATAAAAATAATAATAATAATAAGGTAACTAACTAGAGAAAAATTTCATTTTCGTCGTACTTAAGAAAATCAAGTTGAAGGTGGTTGCGTGAGGACGAAACGTTGTAGAAGCAAATAAAAAATATCATGTTGTAGACCATTAAAAATGGCTTTAAGAATGTTTTATTAGTTTTAAAGTATCTTTATTAATAAGGCCAGAAAAAAATAAAAACGAAATCGTAGAATTTCGGTTTTTATCGGATATATCCGGAACCGTACAAAATAATTTTACTTTCTTGACGGCATATTACTTGCCACAGGACTTAGCAACTTTGCCCCAATTTAACCGTCTCTCTCTCTTACCGTTCCCGCGATCCCTATACTGAGAAGCGAATTTGATACAGCCTGTATATTGTTCTATCGCATTTGTCCAATTTTAACTTATACCTCCTCTAAATATTGTTCTTTAATTCTGTGCGATTGTGATTGGTACAACGCTAGTAACTGATAGTTGACCAATACTGGAATACTATAAAGTATCAATATCTAGCACATATCTCGTTTCAGTGATGTTCTACATATTGGTTCAAATCTTTCCAATTGGTTCACATTTTACTAATATGAAAATAACATATTGTCCGCTTACTGCAGAATATTTGTAACAACCTTTTTTTTGTGGTTGTATTAAAAAGTACATTAATTTAAGAATCGTTCATCTGTTTGGCATAATATTAGAAAAGTTTTTAATTATTAATATGTAGAATTGAGAATGGCAATTTAATTGGCATTTCCTAGAACATATCTTTTGGGTGTAATATTACATAAATAGTTTTAGTTCCCTTTCTTAAAAAATTTGAGTTATATTATTGTATTCGCGCAAGCGTGAAGATTTTTAGGGGAAATACACTTCAGTTATTCTGAAAGCTTTTTTGGTAATTCACCTAATGCTGAATGTTAACAGCAATAAGCATGATTTTTACTTAATTTTTTATATTTTGGTGCCATCAGAATTTTGGTGGTGTTATTTTTTTCTCATTATATTTTAAACTAAAGCCTTTGCTTTTTTTAGGCACTTTTTAAGTACTTACTTTTCAAGTATGCACTTTTATTTTTTTATTAAGTACTTTTTTTACGTACTTTTATTTTTTTAAGTACTTACTTTTTAAGTACGCACCTTTTTAATCACTTAATTTGTATACTTAATAATCTTTAATGGCACGTATAAGTCAATAGTTTATTATACTCTTATTTTATATGGCAAGTTTTACTTGAGTTACCTTTACAACGCAAGTTCTACATACTTTTACAAATAAATTTGGCGAATTAAACTTCAAGGAAATTCCATATATTAAGGATAACTAAGCAAGACATTGACCTCACCATATGAACCATTCTGCTTCATAGTACCTGTCACAGTGTATGTACAGATCCGTTAAAAGGTAAAGTTTTTTTTATAATTTAGTATAGTTCATGACTTTTGAATTTTTTCTCGTTTTCAAACATATATTAAATAAACTTATGTATAACTTGTTATTTTATTTTCATTTGTGTTAATTTGTTTATAGTATTCAATAACTAGGTTTTGTTGTTCCTAGATAGTTATATATAAAAAAAAAGAAAGACAACATGGCGCTCGAGAATTTATTATTTTTTTCATAATTTATTGATAACATTTTTGGAATTAAGTGAAAATAATCAAGCAGAAAAGAAGCAACTAGCATTTCAGGTAGGTTAATTAAACTATTTATTAGAATCCACCCTTATATTCATCTACCGATGAGCCGACGGCAGTAGCGATTATTAAAAGGTAATTTTTTATATTAATTAAATTATTTGATCAATTACGAATGGTATATTACATAATCGCTTTTTTATTTAATGTTATCAGTTGGCCCAGTTTATACACTTGGAGCCGCTATTAATGTTACAATTTGATGCCTTTTAATAATTGTTGTTATACTTTGGCTTAAGTTAAGGTTATATATTCATATTGAAAAATTAAGCCCATATTCATATTTTACATTTGTCTAAGATTGATACATTATTGTGCCAATATTACATAAATGTTGATGTTCACCAGGGGTTATAATGTTCTAATAACTATTTCTTGTTTAACTATAAATCCGGTGCCATAATATGAAATAAAATACTGTTACATTTGGGCATTAAAATATTTTAATTATACTTTTATAAATTGTATTTAAAATTCAATTTACAACAGAAACTGAAAGTCAATTTTAACTCCATTAATACTTTCTTACTAATTAAATACGTAATATAAATTTTATTATTAATATAAATGACGATTTCATTTCAAAGATCTAACTTTCAACGAAGAAATTTGCTCGTAAAGTAGTTAAATAATATTATACAATAAAAATTGACAAAGCGCAAACAAAAATTGTAACGCAACTTGAAAAGTAGAAAATGTAAAAATGAAGCACTGTTTAAAGAGTTATTTAGGTGCCTGAAAATGACAAAATACATTGTAATGGTGCTATACGCTTAAAGTGAAAATAATGGAGTCGTTGAGAAATGAGTCCGTTTTTCGGAAAAAAGACACTCGAGTAAAGAAAAGAATCCATTCTCCTTACTCACTTATGAAAGGTTCAAGTACTAGAAATACTCGTATGCATGTACCTAATGACAAGATTAGGGATGAATAGTCTAACTGCGCTTTACCATACACATGTATTGTTAAACATCGTTAAAGGATTTATGGCTTTATGACAAACAATTAAATCTGCCTTTCACAGTTTTGTTTAATACTTAATATTTTATTGTCATTTAAATCCAGAAAGGTCAAAAACAGGTATTAAAAATTCCAGGATATTTATAATCCCATAAATATGCTGCTTTTATTTTTTTCCTTTTCACAGGTTCACAATCCTTGCTTGAAAAATTATGTAATTCATTCTAAGTCAGTGACAGAAAGATAAAGGAAATCGATAATTTCAATTATTACAAATATTATTAATGCTTTATCAATAAATATACGTATCACAATCCGTATGGAAAACGTCAAATAGAGTAAATAAAAATACAGCATGTTGCTTTTCACAATTGTACTTTGCAGGATAGATAGCGTTCCCTGTTCTCCCAATTTCTTTTATAAATGTTTAGGTAAATGTATATTGTATTTGAAAGGAATATTTCGGAGTAATTTACTTTATTATGCCATCTCTGTGTTATATTAGTTATTTATTAGGGATTTTTTATTGTGCTTTCATAAGAATTTTTTTGCATTATTAAGGGTTATGCGATGTAATACATACCTTTACGAATCTTTCATTCAGCTCCACTGGATTTCAAATTTCTTTCTATTTGGAAAAATCAATAGCTAAGGCTGCAGAGTTTTGGAACAACACCTTTCCAAGGTTCCACAGTTTCTAGGTCACGCAATACTAAGACCACACAATAGCATGAATATGCAATTGAAACGTTTATACACCAACATAATCACAAATGTATCATGGTCACACAACTCCAAAGAAATGTGAGATGTAGAATGTCTACTAAACCCAAATTTTTAACGGAAGTCATCTCTCATTGGTATACAATAAAAAAAGAAAAAGGATATGTTCACGCATTTATTTGCTTTATTAACAAAGGTAGCTTGATATGTAGAAATGTACATTACTAGGGCTAGGATTTGTATGCACTTAAAAATGTCAAAATATGCATGCACTTATGCACTATAAAATGTTGAAATATGCACCTAAATATGCTCTTAAAATTGGAGATATATGCATTAAACGCAATATTTTATAGAAAATATGCGTTTTGCAGTTCGGGAGAAGAAATCAAAAAATAAAAATAATCACATTAATTTATTTTATTTATAAAAGATAATACAACTTTACAAAATAAATTTAGCCTATATATTAAATAAATTACTATTTACAATTATATACATTTTTAAATTATCAAAAGTAAAACTTTGTCGATTGTCTGTAAAAATATTTTTATACTTGGAAAAACTCCTTTCAACATCGCAAGATGTAACTGGAGCGTATTTATAGTTGTTCAATTCGACTATACTATATTCTTTCAGTTCATCTGCGATAGTAGCTTGACTAGTTATTGCGTCATCTATTTTTCTAATTAAGGCAAAACCTACATTTTTCTCTAAAACATATTTAATTTTTTTATGTACTGCAAGGCGCTTTCGATCTTTAACTTCAGCAAGATAGGTACTAATATTATCTACCAGATTAATACTTTCTGAAATTGAACAACCTTATCTTGCTAGTAAAGTAATTGTTTTTGACAAACAAACAAAATTTGAAAAACAAAACAGCAGTTCTTCTTTAATTCCTTTCGCATTAACTGCATCTTGTGCATTTTGTGTACAAAGTGCATCATCTTTGTTAAATATGTTTACAATCTCTTTAATTGTATCAAAGTAATTTGAATAATATTCTGCTACAGACAGCCAGGTACCCGATCATCTTGTTATTACAGGCTCTGGGGGCAGTGGTATTTTGTGTGTATACGACGTGGAGCTTTAAGAAAGACTTACTTTACGTTTGAAATTAAATTATTCACTTTTGAATGTACTTCCCGCACTTTTTCCGCGACTCTGTGTAATCCATGTGTCAGGCAGGTGAGATGAATCATCTTCGACTATAAGACTTGAAGGCCTGCTCCAGCCTTCAGCATGTCAGGTGCTGCATCAGTAACAAAAAGGAGCACTTTCTCGTACTGAATACCCGCGGGCCATAAAAGAGCCATGGAATCATTACACAATTTTGCAATTGCCGAATTATTTGTATTTTCAAAAACATCCATGGTTAAAAGATATGAACTGGTATTCGCCTCTCCAGTTAAAATGCCTATTATAACATTAGCAACGTATCTGAAAATAAATTTTTACTAGAATAAATCTTTAGTTGCAACAACAAACTTAAATCATTATTTAAAGAACAATACATTTTAAAAACGAGTATAGGTGAAATTCGACAAAGAAATATTCTTGATTTCGTAAAACCTTCGTATTAGCATATCAGCCATTTAATCTAACAAAACAATAATTAAGTTTCTACGTACCTGCCAACGCTGTCTGGAGCTTCATCAATCGAAACCCAAATATAATCGTCACCTATAGCTCTTCTAATTAATTGGATGGTATCATGGTACAAGTTAGGTAAGTAATTTTTTCTAAGAGTAGATTCATCAGACATAGGGGTTTTTGAAATTTCTTCTAAAAAATTTCGAAATGCGGGGTAGTTAATCTTGCTTAATGGAATGTTCGCAGCCACTAACGCACTACACAGCTTTTTAATTAAATTCCGCAGATTTATTACTAGCACTACTTAAATTATTAAGACATACCGGCAACAGAGACTGTTTTTTAGTTTTTAAACCCACACACTTTTGGTGTTTTAATGTGTTAAGGTGTTGTATTACTTGAAACCGCTTGTTTGCACTGACTTTATCCTCACACACCGTACAAAATAATATTTTATCGTCGGTCGTAAAAACCTCGAATTCGCGAACGTAACTTACAGAAACGGATCACTTTTCTTCAGAAAAAGTTCTGAACTCAACTATGTAAATTACAATAACAGTTACAGGCAGGTAGGATGTTCCAAAAAATATTTATGAAAGCTGTATACCTAAAAGGTATAATCCTCCAGTTATTAACAATAGGACAGTAGCATACTTAATACTCAGAGGATGAATAATCTGTAAATACTTCCGACTGTAAAAATAAATCATTAAAATATTACGAAATATGCATGAAAAATCATTAAAATATGCATTTATATGCACTTTCAAATTCACATATGTGGTGCACATACTCATAAAATATGTTTATACTTCTCTTTGCATATGATTACTGTAAGCAAAAAAAAACATGCAAATGCATAGAAATCCTAGCCCTATACATTACATTGATTTATGCAGATATATGATTTTCTTTAGGAATAAAACATTTTGATTTAGTACAAAAGGTCCTTTCCACTTCTGTTACATTACACCTACGTGGACGTGGTGCAAGTAATTAAGCGTAAGTGCAGAGTGGTGCCCATCGTAGATGTTACTATAGTGGATTGTTAGACGGTCGCCATTGGTGTATTCGAACTCTACATATAAAGCATTCAACCGTGTCGTCGGTAGATGTGGAAATAAATCCTGATGCAGCAAGGCATAAAGGGAGTGAACTCTGTACCATATTCGATACATTAGTAAATGATTATCGACACAAGTGTAATACTGGGGACAATAAAAGTTTACTGGCACGGCACACATGTTTTCGCCGTAGAACACAGTAACCTACTAACATGAAATAATTTATTATATACAATGTATACATTATAAAAATATTAATTGTCCAGATAGTATACTTCGCCACCATACGTGTAGGATGGTCAATAATTCGGTAGTCACTTGATTGTGACGCTTTGTAGCACTCGTAGCATAGCTGCATATGACCAATAAGGTGATAACGAGTGTGAAGGGCAAATGTGAATTAATAATAGCATAAATTACCTGTCAGGGCATGATCGAATTCGTTTATTCAAGTTAGCGAACCATTCCGAGTTCTACTTCACATCCTCATATGTATTTTGTAGCACTTCTCTTGTGGTAGAAGGTAATAGCCCTTTTTTTTTCAAACTGGGCCCAGTTTGGTACTAGTTCACATATTCGCCGCGCAATATGACTAAACAGTGATAATTGTTGGTAGTACTCACTAGACCCCCCAATAGTTTTGTAATACAGTGTTTGACATACCGATACTATTGGAAATTGCGTGTTGCCATATGCGTGTAGTTATCGCTCCTTTAACGTGGACATGACCTTGTAAAGGTGTGTGGATAGATAACCTGGTTGAATTAGTTGATGAAGTGGAACAGAAGGAAAAATATCCTTGATCTGAGTGTCGAGAGAGAATCTTGAAACGGTGTGGCTGCCGAAATCACATCAATAACCGTGATAAGTGCGGTTGACGAGGTAACGTTATTAACCTTGAATGACAAATAGAGGGGAAGGTAGGTGGGATATAAGTGGAGATGGGATACATGTGAATACAGTATCGTATATAATGGAGAACGTATTACGCTAGGCCGTAGAAGAGGCGCAGATTGTGAGTGTTATAAATTCAACTGGATGGCGTGATGTTCTAGTTAACAATGTGCAGTATTTTATAAATAAAAGTAAATCGAAATGTGTTAGTGTCGGTCTGTCACCCCGATTCTATGTTTAATCAGACGTGAAATTCGCGGATCGAAGGGTAGGGATATAGTGTTAGATAAGCAGGAATGCACACACTTCTAGACAGTCAAGGAGTAATTAGAAATTATTTCTACACACATGGAGGGTCATGACTACCTACAAAGATCGTATGAAACTGGTAACAAGAAATAAGTTATACGCATCTATTAGTGTGAATAATCAGAAATCTATGAAGGATGGAAGTCTGTAGAGCAGTTATGGAGACTACTTAAAATAATAAGTTACCGATTGCATTTAGTACCCTCTGTGGAATTTGCTGTATTTTACAATAAAATGATAAACGCGGCAGTGGAAATTCCTGATTTTGTCATACACAGGTTAACAGCGTCATTACAAGATGTATATGATGTCAACGTAGCGTGTGTTATTGAAAATGTAGTATTTGCCAAGGGGAAAATAAATTCTGATGTAGAAGTGACTAAAGGTATAAAGTAGAAAAAGTGATGGTAACGTGCATTAGAATTTGATGCTGAATATGGGAAAGTATAGAGTGTATTTGTTGTATGATGCGATTAATATCAAGCAGACCTTAAAGAAATACCATTGGAACAATTTGTACACGAAATTAAACATTATAACAATTATTATTAAATGGCGTCAAATTGTTCAACCAGCTCCAAGTGTATAAACACTAAAACTGGGCCAACTTATAACATTAAAAGAAAAGCGATGATGTAATAAACAATTTGTAACTGATCGAATGATTTTAATTAATATAAAAAATTACCAAATAATAATCGCTACTGCCGTCGGCTCATCGGTAAATTAAGATAGGGAGGGTTCTAATTACTGAGTTTAATTAACCTACCTGAAATGCTACTTGCTTCCCATCTGCTTAGTTATTTTCACCTCAATTAATTCATAAAAAAAATGTTATCTAAAAATTATGAAAAAATGATAAAATCTCGAGCGCCATGTTGTCTTTTTTTTTTCTTGTATATATATATATATATAGGAACAACAAAACCTAGTTAATGAATAATAATAAACAATTTATCAAAATGAAAATAAAATCACATGAAATACTTAAGTTTATTTAATATCTGATTGAAAAGGATAAAAATCAGAAGTCTTATACTATTCTAAAATTATATAAAAACATTACCTTTTAACGGTTCTGTCCATAAAATATAACTGGTAACTATGAAACAGAATGGTGAACTTGATGAAGTCAATGTCGTGCTTATATATCCTTACTATTATGTGTCCATAATTTTATTGAATTTCTTTGAAGTTTAATTCGCCAAATTTATTTATAACAGTATGTAGAACTTGCGTTGTAAAATGTAATTCAAGTAAAAATTGCCATTTAAACCAGAAAATAGAATAGTAAATTACTGACTTATACGTGCCATTAAAAATAATTATTATAAAAATGCCATATAAAAGTATGCATTAAATAAATATTAGTAAAATAATTGCAAAATAAGTGCAAAATACGTGAAATATAAGTAAAATAGAAGTTAAGTAGGAGTGCCATCAAAATCTGATGGCACCAAATATAAAAAATTAGGTAAAAATCATGCTTACTGCTGGAACATTCAGCATTAAGTCAATTAAAAAAAAGCTTTCAGAATAACTCAAATGAGTATTCCCCCTAAAAGTTTACACGAGTTGCGCTGATACAATAATATGAATCCAATTTTTTAAGAAAGGGAGCTATAACTATTTATAAAATATTACACCCAAAAGATATGTTCTAGGAAATGCCAATTAAATTGCCATTCTCAATTCTACATATTAATAATTAAAAACTTTTCTAATATTACGCCAAATAAATGAACGATTCTTAAATTAATGTACTTTTTAATACAACCACAAAAAAAGGTTGTTACAACATTTACCGAATTATAATTCATCAGATGACAGCTCAATAAGCGAAGGAGGTGCACATTAATGTACCCAAAAACGTAGTTTGCTGTATAGTAGAATTGTATTACATAACAATATTGCAGTAGATAGAAGTAAACGTACATAGAGTATTATATAATATCTTTGTTACAAATCTTTGAATTGTGGGAATTATCAAAACCTAACCACTTAACGAGAGATTTAGTTCCTTAACGTCCTATTACACGTTCAATTAAGGGAATGTCAGGATATTTAACACTTTGAAATTCTGGCTCATAGAAACGTACTTCAATCTCTTGGTATCTACTGTCACGTAATCTGTAGGTAATTGGGCTTGAACGTTTTATTTCTGATATTTGAAAGACTTGTTAACTCCAATTAGGTGTGTAACCCTTACATAATATGCTTCTACATTTGCTAATACGTTAAAGGACCCTGCACAACTCTTATGGGTTTTTAGACCACAGTCAAATTTAATGAAATTTTAGTATGTTATAGACTAAAACTATCTGAACAATATTTGTCATTGGACCAACTTAATCTAATGGCTAGTTTTTGATATACAGGGCGTTAAAGTGGTAGTGCCTAATAAGCATTATGGCTTTTCAGTGAGTTTTAGCATGGATATACACAAGTGTTACAATTACATATTATACTATTTAGTAATTTTTCATTATTCTGTACTTTCTATCATTCTATACATGGTGTTTTAATAAAAATTAGTAGTTAATACTATTAAAAATTACAGATACAGCCATAAGCCTGATACATATCTACACTTTCGTTTGTTAATAACAGCCAGTTACTTAAAATGACAATGTCACCTGTGACTAAGTTTCCTTAAAGTCATTATTTAAGTTTACATTAAAATGGCTTTTCGATTAAACTTTCAGTGTTATGTATGTGAAATAGTGGGGAATCCCAGACAAGTGACCATTTTACGACAAGATAAATATTGCTCAGAGAAGACGACAGGAACTTTCACTTCCGCCAATGGACATAAATGGTAATACCAGGCTATGTACAAATTGAAATTAAGGTCTATGAAAATGATCCAGATCCAACAATTACGATGTTGCCTCTAAAATATAGTGCTAATCATTGTTTAATATGCAATAATGCTGCAAATATTCAACATTTATTAGGACAGGCAAGGACAAATATTTTTATGCGAAATAGAGTATACATATCTCGTATTTGTAAGGTTTGTCCTGTCCATCTTGATGCGAATGGTTTATTACTTTTTCCATTAGGAAATGGTATAAGGTCCATTAATAAGCCATACAATTTAAAAGGGGCAGAGTTGGATCAGTTGTTGACAACAATACGAGAAAGTAACACAAAAAATGAAACTTTTTCGGATGAAAACAATTTCAGTGACGAGGAGCTAAGTGCGCTATCATCCTTAAACAGGGATCAATTTCGGGAATTGTTCAACCTTTGTGCGAATGTTAATATTTACGGAAGAAGGAGAGAAGTTAAAAAAAAAGATTTACTGTGTTTTTTATGTAAATTACGTCAAGGACTTTCAGACACGTTTTTAGCGGCGATGTTTTCTTATGGTAGCAGACAGGGTGTCTCATTGACAATTCAAAAAGTTAAGGAATCATTATCCAATAATTTTGTGACCCAGAATTTAGGACCTCGTCACATAAACCGTAACCAATTTATTGCTGAACACGTTACCAGATTTGCAAATGAGTTATTTAATGAGGAACCTGAAAACCCAAAAGCCGTTATTTGTATCGATGCCGCTTATGTTAACATAGAGCGTAGCAAAAATTTTCAGACCCTCAGTCCTATTCAGTTCATAAACATTGCCATCTTGTTAAGCCAGTGCTAGTTGTTGCCCCAGATGGATATATTTTGGATGTTCATGGTCCATACTTTTCCGACCCGAGAAATAATGATGCGAGTATATTAAGATACCAATATAATCAGGATCAAGAACTAAGACACTGGCTGCAACCTGGCGATGTTGTGATTGCGAATAGAGGCTACCGAGATGCTCGGGAATTTTTAAATAATATTGGCATATCTGTGCAAATTCCACCAGCTCTAGAAGGTAGACGTCAATTGCCAACTGTAGAAGCCAACGTTAGCAGAATTATTACTAAGCAAAGGTAGGTAGTAGAAGCTCGAAATGGAGACGTTCAGTCAATATTTAAAATTTTTCGTAACTGCTTTTCAATTGCCCAAATACCCAATTTGCGGACATTTTTCCGTGTTGCCTGTGCCCTAATAAACCGCTACCATCCACTATTACATATGGAAGAAGCAAATGAAGAACTAGCACAAGAAATGCTTCAAATGGTAAACGAACCTAATCATGTACAAGCTAGAGCGGAAAATGAAGGCTTGTTGAGGCGGCACGGCAGATGGGCACCTTTAGAACATAACCAATTAGAAAATTTTCCAGTTCTAAACATAGCTCAATTAAGACGCATAACTTACGGAACTTTCCAACTTAAACTAGCACCTTCTTACATACAGGATAACAATCACCAACTGGGCAACCACTTTTTCGAAATTGACGCGGCGTTCAACGAATTAAATCTCGTTCGGCTTAAAATTAGATCTAGACAGAAATCAAATTAAATATCAAATAATAATTAGCTATAACACTGTTCCTGATAATGATGCTGAACAAGAAGATGGTCCTATATTTGGCTACTATTGCCAATGCAAAACAGGAGCGCGAACTATAGGAATGTGTGCACATATAGCAGAAGTTATTTGGTTTTTGGGCTATGCAAGGCACGAAGAAGTTATTAGGCTACCGCAAACCAAAGTGCTAGCCGCTACTCAAGATGTTTTAAACAGACATGCTGCCATCTAAATGTTCCGTTTGTTGTATATAAATCATGTAAATATTAGGTTGTTTATTTTATGTATAAGTTCCACTTTTTATCATGTAAATAATCATACTTGATACTAATTTTTGTTGAAACACCCTGTATAAAATGTTAGAAAGTACAGAATAATAAAAATTACAAAAAGTATAATATGTAATGGTAACACTTGCGTATATCAATGTTAAAACCCACTGAACAGCCATTATTCTTATTAGGCACTATTACTTTAACGCCCTGTATATCAAAAACTAGCCATTATATTAAGTTGGTCCAATGACAAATATTGTTCAGATAGTTTTATTCTATAACATACTAAAATTTCATTAAATTTGACTGTGGTCTAAAAACCCATAAGAGGTGTGCAGGGTCCTTTAGGTGTTTTACGGTCAAGAACTTTATAACATTTTCAACGTTTCAATATAGCTGCAGCGTTCTTTTCCGTTACATCTGTAGGTTTGTATCCTGTTGTTCTACACTTTCTTGAACCACAATCTTGTATTTGCTGCCTATCCTTGGTATTTTGTCTGAGGTACCTTGTATATATGGTATTATCGCTGTATATTTAGGTTCTTCTTTTTCAGTTAGCCTTTCCCTGTTTAGGTTAGGTGTTAAATCGGGGTAGCCATTTTCTAGCAATATTTTCCTAACCTAAATAGGGAAAAAATTATATATAACATATGAATTCGACTCAAGTGTGAAAACAGTCCTCAGGACTAATCCTGATGACGGAAGCAGAGTCCGCTTCCGAAACGTCGCGCTCAAAAAGCAAAAACTGTGGAAATATGCCGATCAACTCCACTAATAATCAACATTGTTTCTATTGTTGTCAAAATCAAGGCTACTGGATAGGACTATTGGAGTTTCATCGGCTTTTGACAAAAAATATGGATTAACAAGAAAACCGTTAGAAATAGGTATAGGTAAAGTTATAGCGAATCGATGCAGAATCAACTTTTGCATCCGACCATCCAATAAAATATAAGGGGCAACCTTTGAAAGAACGAAGTTTTTTAACTTTGGAAATGATGTAATTCGTCATCACCTTGTGTGCGATAAATCAATTATCAATGTGGGTATCGAAATTTTTGTTCTTGTGCTTTTATTTACCTAAGAAGCGCTTACCACCAGTCGAAAATGATTAAAAGGTGCATTGTTGAAAATAAGGTTAAATCCTTCAAAATTCTCAAAAATGGGATTTAGCTCATGATGACATTTTTTCAGGAATCCAAAAATGAATAATATACCGACTGTTCCATTTAACATAAGGAAGTTGATGGCGATTCTCGGGATAACCGAAAGTGGTATGACCTTGAAAATATTTTAATATAAAAAAGATTCTTGAATAACCCTCGAGTCAAAGATACAGGATTCTACGTTTTTTTTACCACGAAAACTTCTAACGAACGGCTACCCTGAGAAACCCGATATACTCTACACGCGCTACCCAGTGCACTACTTCTTTAGTGATCCTCAAAGACCAGCTGAGCTAGACGATATCTTTTTTTATCTGTAGCGTAGATCGGGCTACGCTCAATTATCGTTTTGAAAATGTTACAATGTCGATATGAATTGTTCCTTTTGCTTTGTAACTGCAAGAAAAAAAGGTTTCCACCAAACACTCGATTGATTTCCCAAAACATTGATTATACGTTAATCCACCTGTCACATTGAAAAAAAAATGGACCTCAATATTTCTTTTTGTTCAAGTAAAAAATAGATTACTTGTTGTAAAACACCATGCTCTATTAGAACAGCTCGATGAAGGCAATCTGACATAATGTAATATAATATTTTAGGGACTCTAAGAAATAATAAATCTTTTGAAGTGTTTTGTTACATTTCTAGTTTCAAAGATTTTACTCATTTGTTTAGAACATGAACGGATTGATAAGCAATGTTTGTTCACAAACCAAAGCTTTATGAAAAGTTTTAGTATAAAAAAAGATTTGCAAAATTCGGAAATAATTCCTGCCCTCTCAAAAGTTTCAATTAAACAGAAACCATAAGCCGATTGTTTCTGAACTTCAGATATTACATAAAGCTTTAGAAATTTAAAATTGGAGAGGATACAAATTACCAATAACAATTTACTTTCCATTAAAGCTTATAATAAATAAATCAGTAAACCTTTTTTATGCAATTTTAAGCAGCAGTCAACCACCTAATAAATAAAATATAACGTTTGGCATGTAAATCCTTTAAAGAAGCCTTCGGCCTTTTTATACATCCAATGACGGCTATTATATTTCACGCTTGGTAATTTTCACCCTTGCTTCTTCGATTTATTTGATCCTTACGTTTTACCTACTTTTTATCTAAACGGGCATCTCTTCTTTATCGAAATGCAATCGTGTTCAAGATTTGGAGAGTTTAAACCTTATGCCTTTGTCACACTGTAGTCATATTTTAAATTCAAATAAAACTTAAACACGTTATTAATTGTCGTATTTGAAATATAAACTACCTATTAAATTGGTAGTAAAAATTTGATTTAGGTTTAGAACGTGATTATTATTAAAAAGAACAACACTACTGCTCGAAGTCCTGTTTTTTATTATCGAATCGGATAATTATGTAAATGAAGAAGGTATATAAAATTAATAGTAAAAGTTTGCTCCAGCTAAATTTATGCCTCAAAGAATATGTTTCATAAATAACGTTTTACGGTGATTTCTTGTTGTTTAAGATTAAAAAAAAATTTCCAAATTTATGTATATGACAAATTTTTACTTGAAATACGAAAGTAGCATCATGATTTACAAGTTTAGCGATGCGAAAAACAAATTTCAAGTTTTCGAAATAACTTTGAGTTATACTTGATACTTATTAGTAAACTTGAATGAGATCTGTTCATTATTATCGGGCATATTATTTATTTGCAGTACATCCGACGGATCTTTGGGATTGCGCAATCTTGAAATGGCTGGCAAAACCACCTACGTTATAATTTTTAAGTAATCTTATAAAGAACGTACTCGAAATACGTTTGTAAAACATCTTGCACAGTAGAAAAAGAGAGAGATAGCTTAAGCCGTACGTGCAGCGAAAATCATACCCTGTTAACGTACCGGGTGGACCAATAAGCCGATCCTCCGGCTATATCTAAGGAATTGTTTATCGCACAGCTTTGGGAAAAAAATTTCCTTAGAAACCACTGGTAATAACTTTCAAGTTTCTAGCTTTACCGCTAGAGGGCATAATTTTTGTAGAAAAATTTAAAAACAATTTTTTTATAAAATATGTCCAACAATAGTAGATATTAAACAAATAAATTAGAACAATTTTGTTAAATACTTTTTTCTCTATCTTTTCAAATAAAGGGTGGGGAAAGTGGGAATGTTTGTATAAATAAATGCCTATAACTTTGGTTTGGATCAAAAGTTCTGTACGAGCGCTTGGACGATACAGACGTGTTGTGAGAGAGCTTTTGCAGAAATCGTGTTAATAGTGGAGTCGACTTCGGTTGACGAGGCACCGTGCTCCGATTACGAGTTGTGATTTTTATCGCAAATCTAATCGACTAGAGTTACCTCGTATGTTCTTATTAGAACATACAATTAAAAGGGACTCGAGACTACGAGACGAGTAAGAAAAGAACCGGAGCAGTTTTCACTGCTAAAAGAAGAAGCCACGTCCACAGTCGAACACCGAAGGCAACAAGATGCCAACGATGACGGAGCGACAGCTAAGGGAAGAAAACAAGTGGAAAGAAGCCCTGCTACAGAACCAGCAAGGACTGATGGAGCAAGTCACCCGCCTTACGAAAGAGGTCACGGAACTCCGAAAAACCATCGAAGGAAGGTACGTCGCTAAATACAACATAACCATCCCCGATGACAACGTTTCTAAAAGACCCACGACTACGAGTGTCAACAAGACGAGAACCAACCCGACGAGTATCAACAAGACCAAGAAGCAGAGGGAACCCGAAAACAACGAGGATCCTCCGCAAAACAAGAAAATTGCGAAGAAGACTAAGGACACGCCCACCGATACACCCACCGAAGGTATCGTAGCTCAACCAGGAAAATCAGACATCACGGTTATGAAAACGGCCGATGCAAGTAATGAAGACACCCTCGCCGAAGAGGAAGGTTTCATCCAGGTAACCAGGAGGAACAAACGACAACGTGTAGACGTAGAAGTCAAAGACGATACGCCCACGGTAAGAAAGGAAAGGATTCCACCACTAATCCTCCACCGGCAGGAGGATTACAAGAAGACGATCCAGGCCCTAGCTACAGAAGGGATAACATCGAAGACAACAAGATCCACCAAGGACGGAGTAAACGTGATGCTAGGTAGTGCTGAAGACTACCGAAAAGCGACCACCATCCTTGATAACAGTGGGATTCACTTCAACGTCTACTTGCTAGACGAAGCAAAACCACTTAAGGTGGTAATCAAAAGGATTCCCCAAGGAGAGGAAATGCTAGAGATCGTTAAGGAGGATCTCAAAGCAGCCGGATACGACTTCCAGAAGGTCAGTCGGATGTACGCAGGACGCGAGCACCGACAAACGGCCATGGTACTTGTTCACCTCCAACGAAGTGAACCCCAAAAATACAGACCCATCAACCTACTACCCACGATGGGCAAAGTTTTGGAGCGGATCATCAAGTCAGACTGCAAGAAGAAATAGATAAATTACAAATTCTACCGGACGAGCAATTCGGATTCCGAAGAAACCACTCGACCACCCACCAAACCCTCCGAGTTGTCGAACACGTCGCACGCGGCTTCAATTGGAAGAAGCACACCGGCGGATTGTTTTTAGACATCGCAAAAGCGTTCGACAAAGTGTGGCACCACGGACTCCTACATAAAATGCTGGAGCAAGGAATATCGCTCCAAATGACCCAACTCATCCGCTCCTTCCTATCCAGAAGATGCTTCAGGACGAAGCTGCAGCATTGCAGGTCCTTCCCCCGAAGGATTACCGCTGGAGTACCCCAAGGCTCACTCCTCTCCCCTACATTATTTAACCTATATGTTTCAGATCTCCCCAAGACCAAAGGAACCATTCTCGCAATATACGCGGATGACACCGCGGTCCTAGCCCAATCCAGCAGCCTCGAACTAGTCGACAGACATCTGCAGAGGGCGTCAGATGACTTCGAAGAATGGTACAAGAAATGGCGCATTACCATTAACCCGGAGAAAAGCACGGCCATCCTATTCACGAAAAGAATAGCGAAACCAACCCGCAACATTACCATGTTCGGACAAGACATCCCGTGGAAGAATTCCATAAAATACCTAGGACTGATAATGGACAGAACACTTCGATGGAAACTCCACGTAGACGACCGAAGATGCACGGGACACGGGATGATAAAGAAACTCTACCCGTTAATAGGTAGAAACAGCGTGTTGTCAATCGACAACAAGCTGCTAATCTACAAAACGGTAGTCCGGCCGATGATGCTATACGCCGCAGAAGTCTGGGCTTACGCCGCTCCGACAATAATAAACAACTACAGGTGGTACAAAATAAATACCTAAGAATTGCAGTAAACGCGCCATGGTTCGTAGAAACGACCAAACACGAAGACCTGAAGATACCCAGCTTAATGGAGTTCAAAAAACGCCGCAACCAACCTAGAAGAGGCACTAGCGGCACATCAACCCAGCAATAAAAGGAATATGGGATTACGACATCCAAGATAAATTGAAGCACAAGAGGCCGAAAATCATCTTGAGAAACAAACAATAAACAAAAGGTAGTATGTTTAATGCATTTGTATTTATTACAGGTACAGCGAATATACATTACCGCCAGGAAACAATCAATTCTACGAAGTCATAAAAGCTTAGAACACGAAATAGCCGCAACTAAATAATGATGACCGATGATGACCGATGGTTTGGATCAACCGATTTTAAGGAAATTATTCTCATTCGAAAGAGCGTAGATGAACCAATTACATCTACTATAAAAGAATTGCATTTAGTTTTAATTGTCGTAGGTAGAGGGCACTTTCGAATAAAAAAAAACTAAAATTTGTCTATGTTACAATTTTTAAATGGAAACATCTAAGGGTTCGTAACAAAATGTCGATATCTTTTGTCTAACTCGAGATATAAGTAAAAACGTGTAAACATACATAACTAGTATTGGCTCACTCTGTATAATTTAAAATAACAAAATATGTCAGTATTTTCAGAATTTGTTAAACTAAGAAGGCTGCGAAATAAAGTTGACAGTTGCTTCAAATTGTTTATTTATTGACAGTAGTTAAAATATATTAGTATATTAGATATTAATATTACTAATATCAGTAAATAATCAGCATTAATTCATAATGAGTATATCAAATTCCCAATTGTATGATATGATTGGAGTTTATTTCGAATGCCATCAAAATGCCGCTATTGCCTCACATATATATGCCATAAGATATCCTGACAGGAGGCATTATGGCAAAGAAGTGTTTAAAAGAAAGGCGAGAAGATTAAGAGAAACTGGTAGCTTTCATCGTCCTTGTTATAAACGACGTGGTGTAGGTGTGACCTAAGATAATGTAATCAATGTTCTTGCTTTAGTTCAACAGAATCCACATATAAGTAGTCGGCAAATCTATACAGAATTAAACATACCAAAAACTACCGTTCTAAGGGTTTTAAAGCATAACAGGTAGGTTTCTTATAATATTATGAACTGCTCGTCTAAGTTTGAAAATTGTAATCCTCTTTAAATTTTAGATTCAACTGTTTTATTTTCATATTGCGATAAAAACTGCAACATGGCACTTTAATACAAGCGGGTGGTGTTAATCTGCATAATATGCATTATTGGGCTGAATAAAATCCGCACTGGATGGACAAAGTGCAGTTTCAAGGTAGGTGGAGTCTTAATGTTTGGTGTGGTATAGCTGATAGAAAAATTATAAGAATTGAAGAAATTTTAAATGGCGATACATATTTAAACTTTTATGAAAATGAATTGTCCACTTTATTAGAAGATATTTCCTTACAAACAAGAAGAGATCTGATATTTCAGCATGATGGGTGCCCTGCGCACCTTTCCAGGCGAATTAGATATTATTTAGATTTAAGATATCCATATAAAGGGATTTGAAGGGGAAATATATTTTCATGGCCAGCTAGATCTCCAGACTTAACATGTTTAGACAATTTTTGTATGGGGAGAATTGGAGGAGTCTTTCAAACTCGAGCAACTACGCGACAAGACATGAAACAACGCATTAGAAACGCAATAAATAGTATATCCATAGCTGAGATTGAAGCAGTTGTAATGTCTACCCGCGATAGATTGGACAGCGATAGAAAACATTTTGAACGCTTAATTGAATGTTAAGTTTTAATATTTGTGATCTTCTTTTCATGAATTTTGTTATTCCAAGTTATAATACAGAGTAAGCCAATACTAGTTACGTATGTTTACGCGTTTTTACTTATATCTCGAGTTAGACAAAAGCTATCGACATGCGGTTTGCGCCATTTTGTTAAGAATTTAATCAGTTTCCGTTGTGATTTACAACGCTTTGGTGTTTCCATTTATTTTATTTATTGTAACATAGACAAATTTTAATTTTTTTTATTCGAAAGTGCCCTCTATCTACAATTAAAACTAAATGCAATTGTTTTATAGTAGATGTGATTGGTTCATCTACGCCCTTTCGAATGAGAATAATTTCCTTAAAATAGGTTGATCCAAACCAAAGTTATAGGCATTTATTCATACAAACATTGCCACTCTCCCCCTCCCTTTATTTGAAAAAATAGAAAAAAAAAGTATTTGTCAAAATTTGTGCAAAAATTATGCATCATTCTAATTTACTTATTTAATACCTACTATAATTGGACATATTTTATAAAAAAAATTGTTTTTAAATTTCTCTGCAAAGATTAGTGGTAAAGCTAGAAACTTGAAAGTTATTTCCAGCGATTTCCCTTGGTCGTTTTTACTAAAAAAAATTTTTCCTCAAAGCTGTACGATAAACAGTTCTTGAGATATGGCCGGTGGATCGGCTTATTGGTCCACCCGGTACAACATTAGTCAAACTCAGAAACCTGACTTAATCTGACATTCTGTTCTGTCATAATGTCTATTATCAAAGGTCGACCTAGTTACTTTATTGTTCGTAGTATTGAACATAAAAATTGATTTTTAAAGCATAATACTGCATGAAATCCAATTATACCACGTTAAGGTAATGGTGTCGCCTTAGTTTGAAATCTGTACTAAAATATTTATAATAGTTCTAGTAAAGAAAAAAGCTGGATTAAACTGTTTTTAGGTATTTAGAACAATGCCATTAATTTTTTTGAATGATCTAATAAAGCTTTCTAAAATAGTGAGTTTCAACTAGGGAGATTTATTTTAACTAACGAGATGTCTATAAGAAAGCTAATTTCTATTGGAGTATTAATGTGGATCCTATGCCTTTAATTACTAATTTTTTTCTCTAGTTGTCGAGATGCCGGGGAAACGTTTAAATCGCAATCACAAGAACTTGTGATTAAGCTAATAGATTACTTTAATCGAGAAAAAGCAAACAAAGGCCCATTAATTCCAGCTACTGTTGTTTATGAGGTTAGTAAAGTAACTGCGGCTTTAATATTGTCTATAAAAATTATTTTTAGAGAGTCGCTGAAGCTTTAGGTATCTGTAAAAATACGGTTTGCACGATAAAGCGGAGGAAAGACCTTAATCCAGTGTTGTCATCGCCCAGAAAAAAAAAAGACCACGAAGCAAACGAAATACCAAAGATTTATCTGGAAACCTAAAATGGCCATTAGAAATACCTTATACGACATGTATTAATAATAATAATAATTTATTTGCATGTTACTGTGCGAAGTACTTACATTTGTCATATCAATGAAAAATATACAAAACACAATTAGAAAAAGGCAAACAATATAATGACTAGCAAAGATACAAAAAAAAACAAACATTAAACAACGTATAAACAATTCCGCGTTAAAAAATATAATATGTGGGCAGGTAATCAATTTAGACTAGATAAATCATCACAAACAGAGTAGTACGCCTTGATAGTTAAAAACTCTTTTAATTTGTTTTTTAAGTTTGATCTAGTTAGCGCCTTGATTTGAGGGGGAAGACAACTAAAGAGATTTTGAGAAATGTATGTACAGGTCCATTTTGCGTTTTGGATAATCTACAATAGTTGGTTCTGATGTTATTTCGCGATCTTGTATAATGGTCGTGCATATCGGATTGCCATCTAAATAAGTGTAAGTTGTCCTTTGCATACAATATACCTTCCAATATAAACAGGGATGGCAATGTAAGAATTTTCAAGTCAACAAAGAACATCTTACAATCATCCTGATATCACTGTGCATTTATGATTTTTACTGCGCGCTTCTGCAGTCCAAAAACTTTCTGTGGAACAATTTCCCCATAACATTACGCCATAAGTTACTGTAGAATGTATTAAAGAGTAGTAAGCGTTTATTAAAACATTTTTGGAAACATTTTCCGCCAAACGTGTTAAAACGAAAATATTTTTAGTAATTTTTATACTTATTATTTTTGTCTGAACATTAAGGTTTAAGTCTGGATCAATCTGTACACCTTGCGAAAGCAACAGGTTTTCTGATTTTGTTTCATTTAATTTTAATTCGTTTGGTATGAACCACTGTGACGCTAACGTTTGTACTTTTCTTTGTATTAAAATAAGTTCATCTAACGATTACTCATTTACAGAAAGGGTTGTATCATCAGCGCGAAAAATGCAATCAGCGTAACTGTTTAAAAAGTCTTGAAAACCGTTGAAATAAATTAGAAACAACAAAGGACCAAGAATGGATCCTTGGGGAACACCTTGAGTTACAGAAAGTCTATTTGACAGAATTCCATTGAATAAAACGTGTTGAAATCTATTTTATAAATATGAAAAAATTAATGTTGCCCTGCTTTCGTTAAGATTATATATAATTCTAAAATTTTGCAACAAGATATTATGCGATACACAATCGAACGCTTTGGTTAAATCCAGGAATATTGCGTTTGTATATGTACCGTTTTCAAAACAGTCTAATGTGCTATTTACAAATGTTATCAATGCATCCGAGGTACATTTACGTTTTCTATAACAATATTGGTGAGAATAAAAAATCTGGTTATCTTCGAAATTTTTGTAAATTTGCCTACTCATCGCCTTTTAAGAAACCTTAGAAAATGTCAGTAATATAGATGTAGGTCTATAATCGGCAATTTCGTTTGTATCCCCTGACTTAAATAATGGCACAAGGGAAGCAACCTTTAGTAAATCTGGAAAAACAGCCAGATCTAAATGCGTCATTTATTAACTTTGTTAAAGGATCAACATAATGGCTAATATTTTTTTAACAAGATAAGTAGGAATGCCGTAGATCTTGAGCTTTACTATTTTTGAGACTCATTAACATATCTCTTGTTTCACATTGAGATATTGCTTGAAAACTAAATCGAATGTTTGAATTCACGCTCACCTTGCACACATCTAAAGCCCAGAATTTGGTTTTCGGTAGATCCTTACGTGTTCTGGTTGCCATATTTGCAAAAAAAAAGAAATACTCCCTGAATTACTGTGTGAATTAATTACTTGCCACATAGCTTTCGATTTATTTACTGCTTGTGAAATAAGATTGTCATTTGCTGTAATTTTCGCAAATATGATGAGTTTCTTATATTTAATACGAAATGTATTACGCAATAGTTTTAGATTTTCAATTTTGTGTGTGTTACACAAATTATTTATGAAGCGTACTTTCTATCTAAGGGATCGAATTTCTTTACTAACAACTTTATTCCGTGGTCACATTGACGGGTTACTAATTTAAATTCAGGGAAAGCCATTAGAAATGCACAAGAGAATTGTTGGTGAACAATTTCCTACTTTTCATTTGTATTTGATTTAGAATCATCTAGAGTATTCCATGACGCATGATTAAGAGCGTTAAGTAAAGCCGTAAGCCCCTTTTGAGTAATTGGTCTAAAGGTGCTTACTGCTCGTAATTTATCTCTATCGCTAATATCTATTTGAAGTGTAATGTATTTTCCTAAGTGATCTGGCAAACCTGTGTCTACATTTTTGTAAGTGAAACTGTTCATAGAGAAATTTATAAAGAAATTGAACAGTTCCTTCCTCTGGTAGCTTCAATAGTTGCTCTCCTAAAGAATATATTACCAACAGTGGTGGCATTATACTCACAGGTGTTGAACTTCACATTAAAATCACCACATATTATCACCTGCGAATAAGTCTTTAATAAGTGCAAAATACTTTCCAGATTTTCACAAAATGTACTAAAATCTTCTAACGGTGATCTGTATAGGGAAATTAAGGCTATATTGTACGAGACACAGTATATCTCTGATAATTCACAATTAATTTCTTTAGATAATTGGGTTATTGTTGGAAGAGGACAAAGATTTAAATTTTCGGTGGAGTTAAATAAAATTAAAACCCTACCATGACTTCGGTTTGTTCGACAGAAATAGGATGAAATTTTCCAAGCACCCTAACCGAGCTGGTAGCGTAGTGGTGACACGTTCTGCTTAGCAATCGGGGAGTAATGGGTTCGATTCCCGTTACCGTCTACCTTGTATGAGGTTTTTTCAGGGGGTTTTCCTCATACACATGTAGCGGCATGGTCACTGCGTATATGTACACCATGTGCGGCTGCTTAGGCGAATGCTGGGGTAGTATTTTCCCCCTCAGAACCCTAACTCCGTTCCTTCCGATTCTATCCTGAGCACACCCATCCTTAATCCCACCATGCATATATACGTAATGTATGTATGTATGCTGGGAATCCATGATTGTGTCTGAATGTACTTGGAAAGCTCGAGCAGCCCGCCCTTCCCCTTGGGGAGGGAACGAAATACATGGCCTTTTCCTTTTTTTTCAAGCACCCATTTTAAGTCCTCCTATTAACTCTGCATCAGATAACCAATGTTCACACACAGATATAAACTGGAACGGTACACCAACATCTTCTAAACATGCTTCTAATTCGTCAAATTTTGATCTCAAGCATTGAACATTTATATTAAACACAGATATCGACGATAGGGTGTTCTCGTGGGAATTTTTTTGCATGTTTTCGACAAGTTCTTTTTTTTAATATCATTTGTTACGTTAAATGTTTTAGAGACGACCTGATAAAATTTAAATTGGTATCTGAAACTTCAGTTCTTCCACATTGATGAAATTTATTTGGATGATTCGAATTTTGTTCTGCTATATCTGCACTAATTTCAGAGTTTACTACGCCCTGAGATGAGGTATCAGTATCTTCAAAAATATCTTCTCTAAGGTTAATGTAAATTAGATTTTCATTTCTAACTAAGCTTTTTGAATGATTAATTAATATATATATATATATATATATATATATATATATATATATATATATATATATATATATATATATATAATATGCGTTATAAATTTAAGTTTACCGGCTTTCCGCATAAGAAGCCCGTGCGTAGTGATCAATCCACTGCTTATTATTGAGTTTATATCTAATACTATTCTCATCTATCATTAGAAAGTCATATAGTTTCCAATTTTGATTAAGAAGGTAATGCATAGTTTAAAAGTGCAACAATAAAATAATTTATACTTATTGAAAATTGGTGAACATGTCACCATAGCTTTCTTTGAAATCAGGGTTAGCCACTAAAAGTACATCGAAATTAGTCATACATCATTGAATATAGTGCTGAAAGAAATTGGATTAAATTTTAAAAAAGACGATCAAAGTAAAGCAGCAACTGAAAAGTTGAATACCTCTTGTATGAAAACAGCATTTTTAAGAAATTATGTGGCAAATATTAACAGCGAGTCTGCCCATCGACAGGTTGTTTTTCATGACGAAACATGAATATTTGCTAAAGGTAGCAAAACTCGATCTTGACAAGGTGGTGGTGTCCGAAGGGTTCGAAAAGAACATTACGATGATAAAAGATTTATTGTTGTACATGCCGGAAACAGCTCCCGAGGCGAGCGTACTTTTTCAATCGAACAATGAATGGGGAGATATTTACAAAATGGGTTCAAAGAAAGTTGATTCCGAATTTAGAAGAACCATCTCTAATTGTCTTA
Organism: Vesta saturnalis; assembly: GCA_036346205.1. Lineage (NCBI taxonomy): Eukaryota > Metazoa > Arthropoda > Insecta > Coleoptera > Lampyridae > Vesta > Vesta saturnalis. The sequence continues at coordinate 4,819,467 of JARFJB010001987.1, forward strand.
GATAATGCACCCTACCATAGCATTTTTATATCGAAACATCCCACATCAGCTTGGAAAAAGGACGATTAAGTACGCTGACTCCGCTAAGTACCTTGGACTTTATTTAGAGCGCAGACTGACACGGAAAACACATATCTTCAGTAAGCGTAAACAACTAGGTCTTAAATTGAGTAAATTATACTGGCTAATAGGAAGAACCTCGAAGCTATCATTGACTAATAAATTCTTGGTTGCCCTAAACCGTATATGGACTTATGGAATATCACTATGGGGAACTACGTGCAAGTCTAACGTTGATATCCTGAACGTTTTCAAATCTAAGTCTTCGTGCCGTTGTAAATGCGTCATGGTACGTTCCGAATGGAGTATTACTAAGTGAACTGTGCATTCAAACTGTGAAAAGTGAAAAAAGACAGACTAAGTGCTCATCCAAATGTACAAGTTCATTCCCTAATGCTAGAAGATGAAGAACCTAGGAGGCTGAAAAAATTCAAACCATTCGACCTACCGACACGTTTTGACTAAATTTGGACGCTAGTATAGGCAATATTAACACAAATCATTACTATTCTTGTTTTAGATAAGAATGTTTATTATGGAGAGAGTTCAATGGAACCCGTCTCCACAAGACTGTTGTAAGGCAGATTGTAAGAAATTGGGGCTAAAAAAAATTCGCCAACAAATATACTATATATTTTTGTAACATTGTTCATGAGTATTTATATAAAAATTTGATACAATTCATATTTTCTTCATAATAATTGACAACACTGGATTAAGGTCTTTCCTCCGCTTTATCGTGTAAACGATATCAGCGACTCTCAAAAAGTAATTTTTTATAGACAATATTAAAGCCGCAGTTACTTTACTAACCTCATAAACAGCAGTAACTGGAATTAATGGACCTTGGTTTGCTTTTTCTCAATTAAGGTAATCTATTAATTTAATCATAAGTTCTTGTGATTGCAAGTTTAAACTAGAGAAAAACATTACTAATTAAGGGCATAGGATCCACATAAATATTCCAATAGAAACTACCTTTCTTATAGACATCCCGTTAGTTAAAATAAATCTCGCCAGTTGAAATTCACTATTTTAACAAGTTTTATCAGGTCATTTAAAAAAAATTAAATAACTAATAATTAAAAACAGTTTAATCCAGCTTTTTCTTTACTAAAAATATTACGATAAATATTTTAATACATATTTACAAACTAAGGCAACACCAATACCATAACGAAGCGTGCAGTATTACGCTTTAAAAATCAATTTTTATATTCAATTCATAATGTCTATTATCAAAAGTCGACCTAGTTACTTTATTTTTCGTTGTTTCTGGCACTTTAATAGTATATTGAGTATCAAGAACAGTAAGGGACGTTTACCGGTCGACGACCATGTTTGGCCGAAGACCGGTACAACCCTCTGAAACTTTTACCTTTATCAATCGTGACTGATGTTGTAATAAACAGTCACTGCAAATTAAGACCAATATTGGATATTCAATGACTAATTAATTCACACCAATTATATTTGCTGATCGATCTGCCTCAAAATAAAGAATTTTTAGATCAATCACACAGCTAAACTGTCAAAAATCTTTATTATATTCACCTTAATCAAGTCTTACAATAAAACTGGGAAGGTCCATCACAATTTAAACAAAAGAACAAGTTAACTAATCGAACTCTGTTAACCATGCGAATTGTTTACATGTATTGTCTGCTTCCGTGAAGCAACATATACAAAATATACTCTCAGCAACTAGATTAATGTCCATACTAAATTTTTTAATCTAAGCACATCATGACATGTCGTGGAGATTGATCACCCTTAATGCCTAAGTGAAGTTCACAATATGAAGAATGACACGTGTAAAGATAATCAAACGTCCTCCATTCAAATATACTTAAAATTATTCTTACACACACATACGCACGCACCACACACACACACACACACACACACACACATACATTCACGCAACGCACACGCACGCCACCGCACGCGCACGACGCACACGCACACGCGCACGACACGCACACGCCACGCACACGCACACGCACACGCACACGCACACGCACACGCACACGCACACGCACACACAGCACGCACACGACACACGCGCACACCCACACGCACACGCACACGCACACGCACACGCACGCACACGCACACGCACACGCAAACGCACACGCACACTCGCGCGCACGAACACGGGATAATATGTTAGTTATTGTTTCTAAGTAAAGGGAGTATATAACACCAGAGTAGAGTAGTGGTTCAGATTAACAAACTGAAGAAAACCAACGTTTATAACCAAGTGTCAGTTATTCACTTTATAGAAGTTATATGTAAACTTGAGAGATAAAAAATCCACCTTAAAGTAACTAATAGTCTAAGTGACTTTATTTGAAGTCTGACTGCCTTAACAGTAATATTTTATTTATGCATTAGGTTTACAATTGCGCATATTATTAATATGAATAAAAAGTTTACCTCCAATAGGATTTGAACCTACGACCTGTACTTTTCTAATATTTTTTTATTTAATAATATAAATTCTAAATTTAACGAGATAACAATCAAATTACTTATATTAATGGAATATGAGCATGCAATATCGCAAGGATTCACACATACCAAAGCAACTTGACTAATATTAAATTATTATAAGTTTTTGTTATGAACGGATAAGTTCAATAGTAAACATGTACTTAAAAATTATCATTAATTTTATTAAATACATAAATAAAAAGTTTACCTCGAGTAGGATCTGAACCTACGACATGCCCTTTGCTAGAGTACCGCGCTAACCAACTGCGCTAATTTATTAATAATTTTATTAATAATAATTTTGAATACTGTGTGTATATATATATATATATATATATATATATATATATATATATATATATATATATATATATATTTTGAGATGAATCTAATTACGTGCAAGTAGCTATGTAATTTCCATAGTGAAGGTTTATTTTAGTTAGTACGAAATGGTACATTTCCTTAAATAATTGTAGAATAAGATGATTAATAAACATTGAGGTGTTTAGAAATTTAAGATATTTTCTTAATGTTGTGTTAATAATGGTAATTTTAGTAATAGACAACACAGTACATAAAAGTATAGGGATGTTTGTTTTCGTTTTTGAATTAATTCAATTTTCTTTTAGTTTTATAAGTTTATATTAAACAATATTCCCTAACGACATGTAATATAGGTTGTGGTTGACAAAAATAATGTTACAATTAGAGATAGGCTGGTATCAATGTCGCAATTTACATATGCGCAGCCGAGATTTGTGAGAACATTCGTATTTGTGCGTTAATCTCATAATAGTGCAAAACTTATGAAAAAACAGAACAAGCACATTAGTGGGTGACTATATAACATGAATCATGCAGTAGATCTGGAATTATTGTGTTTAATTCAACAGTTCATCACATTAAACTAGTGTATGACAACATTCCGACACTAGTCGTAGGAGAACTTATCAACCTACAAAAGTGATTAAATAAACTAATTTGTAACTTAAACAATAATTGTAAACATGTACATTAACAGTTATTGTGCTTAAAAGGTGAAATTTAACATTAATTTGATAGAGACAATATGAGGTTATGTCATATCCTCGAACATACAATTTTGTGAAAAGTAATTTTAATTGAGACAATTCCTATAAAATAAATTAGTAGAGGCAAAAATAGTAAGGTAGCCTCAATTTTATGTTGTAATTCCTTATATTTATGTCCAATTTTGTTAATTTTAGTTTGTAAGAATTTTGATAGATTTAAGAATTTTTTCCTTTCAAATTGGCCGCAGGCATGTTTGAGATGTATATTAGGGTGCAGTAGCGTCCCCCTATTCATGTGGAGGTAATTTTCAAGCCTGTAAATTGCATAGAATTAGTTTAAATTCAATAAATAAGGGTAAAATCAACATAGTTATTAAGTGTCCGATTTAGATCATGTTTGGTCTCAAAATTTAGAAAAATTATGGAGATTTTGGAAATGTTTTTAGATTTAAGAAATGTTAAACAGGAAGAAAGTTATAAGGTTTTAAAGAATTTTCGTAATTTAAGAATTGTTTTAACCAATAGGAATTAAGCAAATATTTCTCGTAACTAATGAAACATTCGAAAAATTTGGTTGGCGAGTAAAAAGATATAAATACAAGCGTTTTCAGCTTCACTTGATCTCTTGATTTTCAACTTTTGCAACAACTTGTCAGGTAAGCTGTTGCGAAATGTTTTGAAATATAATTTTAAACAAAATTAAATCACATCGGGAATATAATAAAGTGCGGTTTAGTTTCGGAAGTGATCATGAAACAAGTGATAGTCTTTTGTTCGTGAAATAATTTTAAATAAGGTTAGTTTACCTTTTCGAACCATATTTCGGAAGTTTCGTTCAGTTATAAAAATATTTCTGGCGTTTCGACTTTGTTTAATTAAATGTGAATCGTATATGTTGATGTGCATACTAAATTGTGGTGTCCATAAGTTATTTTCATTATACACCTTGTTAATTAAAAAGTGTTTAATTTACGACAACCATCCATATTCCATGCTCATTCAAAAATTTACTTTTGAATGTAATTTATTAAAGAAGCAATAAACATAAAACAAAGATTCGTCAACATTCTAATATTAATAGTGAAACTTACCGAAGTGAATAAGCTGTTTATCTTAAAGAAAACTTTGGATGTTCGAGAGGCAGAATAGCAGGTTGCAGCAGCTGGTGTTTACAATCGTCTTTGCAGCAGTTACCCACGAAGAGAAGGACAAATATGTAAGTACTTTGTTGACATTGATACTATATTGTTATGTTCACAATTTATATCCTTTGTAATAACAATGATGTGCAACAACAAGTATGCATGTTCAAAGGAATGTTATTTGTTCTAGAATTTTAAATGTTTTCTTGATAATTGGGTTTTTATTAATCAAACATCTTTATACTTACTGGTTTGTCAAATTTCACTTTTCTTTATGATATATCATATGGTTGCGTATTCACTGCGCATGCTCACATACAATTTTAAAAGAATTTGTTATGTACAGGGCCTAACAGAGATATCTATGCGAAATAAAGATTATAATCCAATTTATTTAATCAATTAAGATTTTTTTTTAAATTAAATAGGACATTACCTTAATGTATCTTGATCATGTTAACTATGGTTATTGTAGTCAAACAAATAATTTAATTTAATTTCATGATAGTTTGTTTTATAATATTAAAGGCAGGTTCCTTCTAAATTTTCAATGATCCCTATCCCCTGTTAGATGAGTCTCATTGTTCTATCGGATATTATATTATTTTTTATAACATTAACAATAGAGTAGATTGTTAGTAGCAGTATAATATCAGTGCAATAATATTATATATATATATATATATATATATATATATATATATATATATATATATATATATATATATATATATATTTATATATGGACAGACCACGTCCCTTTCACCTGATTGGTTTGTGATTTGACCCCCACCCAGCCTCTGAGCTCTGATTGAAGGCCTAATAACTTTGATTAGTAACTTTGATTAACATTTAAAAATTCCAGGGTCGACCGCTTCTATAAAATATCAATTATACATGGTCATTTCAAATACCACGTAATTTATATATGTACTAATATTAGTGGTTCGCTAAATTAGTAACAATAGAAAATATCTCAAGATAAAATAGAAAACGTACTACTGCCTCCAAAACGGGTAAAGACAATTTAAAGAAGATGAATACGGTACAGCTTCTGAGAACGTGAAAGAAGATTGTGTAGTATTTCCAGGGTCGTGCTGAAAACAGCTAATTTAAGAATAATCTCACATCTATGTAATAATAGTAGTGACCGATAGATGCTGTATATTATCCTTTGCATGTATTTAAAGTGTAACCATCATAGAATGAGCATTATAATTATTATTATTATTACTAACCAGCATCAGAGGTATTAGGTGTCTTACGGTTTGTTAATAAACTATTACAATATAATCGTTCAAGATGAAAAACGATGAGGTAAAATGTAACTCAAATCTTGATAATAGTGATGCTCTCTATGTAAATTTCAAATAAGCTAAATTACGTCCCTCCTATGTCAGATTAGAAAATTTAAAAATGTTTAATTAGCATGGCTATTAAATCGCAGCTGGTAAAAGCCAATATAACGTGAAGTCTGTGTGTGTGTGTGCGTGTGCGTCTGTGTGTGTGTGTGTGTGTGTGTGTGTGTTGTGTGTGTGTGTGTCTAATTAAACATGTAAATAGATCAGGCATAATTTTTGCGAATGTATAGATGCTGACCGCTTAGAAAGATAATCTGCCTACGTAAAAAGTGCCCTTGCATCAGTGTAGAAATTATTATTATTTCACCTAATATTTAATTTAGACTTTAATGTATTTTGCAACAGCAAAATTTAAAAATATTTGCAAACACATAATTAACACGATGTCAATGGGCGATTGCTACTTTCCAATTCAAATTAATAAAATTGTATAACTGTGTAATAATAATAACAACATTCCATAAAAACAGTTTGATCACAGCTAAAATCATTTTAAATGTGTGTTGTAAATAACAAACATCGTTTCATATAAATTCGTATATGTAAGGTCGCTCTAACGAGTCTGCGAAAGGGAAAGGTAAATACGAGTTGTAGTAAGTGTGATAGAGATAATTAGGCTTGCTTGCATATTTACACCTTAAATTAACGTAATGATGGGGAAACCAATAGCCAGTTTTATATTAAATATTCATAAGTGAAAAGGCAAAGCGGGTTTAATAGGACTAATATATTTCAATTTTCAGTTCTCCGACTGGTGAATAAAATTATGCGGGTACTTAAGTATTTTTGTATTTAAACTTTGTAGTTATTGATTCGCATACAATAATAAACCATTAAAACCTTTTATCTTTTTATTTCCATTATATCAATTTGGTATTTTGAACTGTGGCTGATTTTGAGCAAGTTGTAATTAATTAAACAAAATCAGAATTTTTGAACTGTGAGATGGTTTTCGCAAACTGTGTTATGATCTGGTTTTATTGAGATTAATTTACTTGATTGATCTATTTGATTGATCTGATTTATTGATCTGATTGATTGATCTGATTGATTAATCTGATTGATTGATTTGATTGATTGATCTGATTGATTGATCTGATTGATTGATCCGATTGATTGATCTGATTGATTGATCTGATTGATTGATCTGATTGATTGATCTGATTGATTGATCTGATTGATTGATCTGATTGATTGATCTGATTTATTGATCTGATTGATTGATCTGATTGATTGATCTGATTGATTGATCTGATTGATTGATATGATTGATTGATCTGATTGATTGATCTGATTGATTGATCTGATTGATTGATCTGATTGGTTAATCTGATCGATTAATCTGATTGATTGATCTGATCTATTAAATATACAATTCTGAGATTTGCTTAATTATCGCGGTTTGTTTGATGCATATCCACCGCATTGCCCACCACGACCACCGGTAGCATGCTGCTCCTACGCCGACATTCCCCAGGTCTAGCTACGCGGTAAACAGTTCCAGCGCGATTTGATGTATGCGGGTGGGTCAGATAAATACATCACATTCATTCGTTTGATCGACCAAAGAAACAATGTTGCAATGACATCAATGTATATGGCGGTTTTTAAATACTTTAAATAAAGGTTGATCAGAAAGTAATAAACGAACATTTAGTAGTTTTCAGTTCCACCATCACTCATAGTTTTCAGGTAAAACAATTATAAAGTTTATCTTTGCATATAAAGGTCATTATGCTATAAATACAGGAGATAGGTAACAATGCGTATGTTTTGCACTGCTCAAACAATAATTGATATAAAATGGCACAAAGCGTAAATTTAAAACGGTACCATACGTATTGCGTAGAGAGGAGCAGAACAAGGGACTAGTGCAAAAAAATCGGAAACCAAGTTGCTGTACAGCAAACGTTAAAAATACTTTTTTACTAATTACTTTCAACATTTTTGGGAGTAACTGGGGAGTATTGGCTTTTTGGGTTCCAACTCTAAATGATACTGCTATTGCTATTTTTTTAACTAAGGCAGATCCTGTATTCAAAATGTACATGTGCAGATTTAATTTATATGGTTATGATTGCCAGAGTATGCGTAAAAAGTGTTGTGCGTATCTTTGCTTCCTTTCTTTTTTCTTTTTGTATCCAACTACAATTTTTGTGTCCTCTTATATCGCCCCACACGTAACTCCAGAAAGTGTTCATGTTGTTAATATCAGGTAAGTTATTATTAGCTTGGGTGTAGACGTGATCTATTGTATCGAAGGGCTTATAGAAACTTCCTTCTCCATGAATATCTTATTTTGTTGTTTACGTTTCTGACTTATTTCATATCTTTTTAATCTTCCACGAGTGGCGGCAAGTTAGTCTTTTAAGATAGATAGTACAGCTTCCTTAGCATTTACGTTTTCGTTAGAATATTTTATTATTATCATTATTATCATCATTATTACATACTGGACAAAGTTAGTATATCTAAATGTGCGGCATAAGCGTACTTCGAAATAGCTGAGCTTTGTGCAAAAATTACGAAGTGAAACAAAACAAAACTTCACTATCAACATCATGGAGTTTCGTTTTGTGGCTATCAAAAAAGAAGTACTTATCTTGGTGCTGTAGCTTGTGGAGTAGTGCTGTTGTCTGGACTGCCCTGTTGTCAATCGGTTGTTGTAGATGATGCAAGTACCAACTGTGTGAATAATTATTGTCGGTATTAACAGAACATGAAAAATTAAATCGATACTAAATATTTATCTTCAAGCACCAGTCTTCGCGCTGGATCTTTGTATGACTACTCGAAAGAGGCAACCACCTCTTGATTGTGTGTGAGGATCACTCCTCACAGGTCCATCGCAGGTCTAGCCTGAATGAACGCTGCTGCCACAGCCCAAAACACAGTCCAACCCTAAGGCGGGATTGGGAGGTGGAATGAAGGCAGCGGCGAACTGGCGTAACAAGACGCCGGTCCGGGTTGAAGAAGGCGCCACAGTCGGCCGTACCCTCTTCTGTCGTTGTGGAGCTTCCGTACTCTTTCGCGGTGGAGGTTAGGGCATCCCCTGTAGCTAGCGACGTGCTCGGTCGGTTCAGGGTTTCTTGCGTGAACTTCGGTGCACTTGACAGAACATACCGTCGCCCTGCAGCAGGCTCGCTCTTTGCCTGATAGTATCACACCTATTCATATACCTCATCAGTCTGTCTCGATCCTGAGGTAAGGCAAGCAGGATTTGAATTTTCTGATGGACGGTCTTGGCCTGCGTGAAGGCGACCCCTGTGGGTCGATGCCTGGAGAAAAAGCGACTCTGTTCTTCTATCAAAGGATTACCAGAGGCACTTTCTTCATGGTATCTGCTCCTTTCGCCGTCTGCTCCACGGTTGCATGGCTGTCTGTAAATTCATCAAGTTACTACAACTCGTGGTCGGTCGGTAGCGGGGTACGGAGGCGAACTTTCGCCATCTTCCTCGCTTCCTTCCTCTGCATCTTGAAGTTGTAGATCCTTAGTTTGGTTAGTGGTGCCTCCACTAACGGCGCGAGGTCTGGCAGCGGCGCTTCGTCGGTCTCCCTCTGTTCTGCAGTCTATCTGGTGCTGATGCTATCAGACTGCTTGACGGCGGTCTAATCAGCCATATAAGTTCTACGGATAAACTCGGGTTAACATCCACGGTGTCGTGACAGTTCCCTGTGTTCTATATTTCTAAAATTTTTAAATTATCGAGGCTAATCAATCAATGATAAATGTAATACTGTTCTTAATCATAAATTAAAAACCATATCCTTCAATGTGGCAAGAATGTGATAACAACCCTATGCACTTCATGGGATTAGTGGCCTAAAACTAAATTATATAAAATTGTTTCTGTATCGAATTTGCTAACGTACGAAGTTGCACTTTACTTAATCTCTGAACGCTTGATTAGCTTATTAATTCCTGTTCGATTTGGCTGTGGTGTGGTATAAGCCGAACCGAGAATAAACTTACGAACTATATCTTCCACACTTTCACCAGTTAAAACCCTAAAATTAGCTTTGGTTATGCTTGTCGAAAGACGGTCTTGCCGAATGTGTGATAACAGAAAGATTAACAATTAATAAAAACTCAGTAGGTGGCCTGTCTGTTTTTTAAAAATTACTACGTTAATGGCAGAGCGATCAGTTAAAGATTATTAGTGAAATAACTTTGTCGCTACAGTAAATAAACATAGAATAAAAACGAGAACAATTAATTTTAATTAAAATTGTTTTTAACTTGACAGATATTCATTTATCATTGATTCAAAAATAAATTAATCTCTTCGAAAAACGTTAAGATTATTCGCATAAAAATGCAAAAATTATTAATAGTTATTAACTTGCACATATTGTATATTTTAATCAAGTAGCTAATTTTTATGACAGTGCGATCCGTCTTCATAGATTCCCGAAGATTGTTTGGCAGTTAACGCTATATATAAATTAGTAAAGACATTTCAAAATGATAAAACTGGAATATTTGTCTCTTTTGTACAACGTCTACTAAAATTTACTGAGTCATTTTAAACCTGAAGATAAACAAAATTTATGAAACCACAAAATAGCATTAAAGTAATAATGATTCAGTTAGGGGCTTCCCACTAGGAGAATTAGATTTTTTTTGCTATGCAGAAGATAGTTACTAAAATTGATTAAAGATCCTTTAATTTCGTTTCTGAGGTTGTTATACCCATCCCTAAGAATAAATTAGAATATTAATACAGAAACAAATATTTCAGCTCTGAATCACTATTCATCACTTGCACTATCAAATTACGCTTTTTTTTTAGCGAACGATAATAAATGATCTAAGGTGAACAAACGTTTAAATTCTATTCCACATCAAATAATAATAAATTATACGTTTTTCGCAACATTATAATTGCTGACTACACAAAAATTGTAATTTATGGCAGTTTTGGGGTGTAAGTTTTTCCTTTTTTTTCTGGAAGGCGAAATGTGTTATTGAAGATAGTCTTAATCCTCATATTTTTAAATTATACTTGTCTATCCTTGGGTAAAAAAATCTTGAAATACCACATTATGCAACTAATGATTTGCCCATTGACACTGAATTAACATAAAAATCTGATCATTAAAGACGAGTTTATGTGCTAAGTAAGATTTAAGAGATCGAAAAGTTTCATAATGTACGTCTTATTGCCTTCCGCAAATCATATTAAACCATCCAATGAATAATTATTATCCAATTATCCAATAATTTTAATATAACATTTAACTTATGAAAATCACTGGTACCTACTGTGATCACTGGGGTATTGTATTATCTGAGGAATCATATTGTCATTTTCAGTAATTTGCTTGTTTCAGTCTTAAATTTGGTTTATACACAGTTAACTACGTACAAACTGTAAGGTTGGGCCGGTGGTTACAGATTTGAAAAAGACATCAAATTGAACGCTGAAATAAGTATAGGCGGATCATGTGGGTGTGCTTGCTTTGGAAGCTTATTGGCTTTATTTAAATGCTGTTCTATAAATCTTGTCAATTGGTTTCTGAACGTGGGTTAACACAAGTTTGTTACATAGGATACGCGGAAAACCAAAATCATGTCTTCTAGGGTATATTTTAATTCTAATTCTAATTTTTATAACGCAATCCTGAATCTGTCTACTGTTTATTCAGGAATTAAAAATTCTTGTTAGACCATTTCGACCCCTAATACTGTCACCCTGTGGGTAAATTTTAAGGATCATCCTGTAGATGTTTGCTTCGTTCTATTTTTTTTTTAATTTCGAGTTTAAAAGAGTGTAAATTTTTTCGAGATTTTATTTGATATCATTTTGTTTTGGTATGGAGACATAAATGGAATTTTTAATTGTAAAATTACGTTTTGTCCACAGGTGTTATTGGCGTTACAATTTGCTAGTTGAAAGAGAGAAATTATGTTTTTTTGAATAAAAATTGACGTATTACAGTTAAAGTAGATTCTGCGATAACAGTTCCAGTTAGTTAACATTAAATTGATATACTTTTGCTATTGTTGTTATGTAAAGCTTTACATTGTATTTTGGATTAGAATTTGTCGTATTTAGTTTAGAATGGATTCGTTTGTTAGAATTAATTTAAATTGGCAACGTAATTATCACATAAATTTTGGTAAGGGTTCAAAATTAAAAACGCAATCTGTTATTGAGAGATAAAATTCCAAGTTGGTTTTCATATTAAGTTTCTGGAGCCAAGATTCTTTTGCAGTACAGTTTTCCGAGTTATTCTTAATTAAGAATTATCAGTGTAGGAGAGGATAATATTTCGCTGAGCTACAATAAGTACTAAAGAAGAATAACATTTTGTCTCGGTTGCTGGAAAGCTGACGTTGCTTTTGCATAATGAGGTAATTTCTTTCTCTCGATAATTTTCGTATTTAGGATAGTTTTGTATCGCGATTAAAATTCAAGCGATTCTTCTTTATGTTAGGCTGATTTAGTTTTATGTAATTTGGAGAGGGTTGTAAAGAACCAGCGTCCTTTACGTATGCTTTTTAGAATAAATTATTTGCGGACCATCCTATATTTAAGATTTCAAAAGTTTACGCGATATTGCACAACGAATAATTTATTCATCACCGCTGACGTGTATTTCTAAAAACCCGTAAGTTTTGGCACGTCAGAACGATTACAACCAATCGCATAACGGCATACCCCGCACGGTAGCCGCGAAGCCGCCCACAGATGCACCTTTATAAACCCGCAACGCGCGTAGAGAAGAGATGAATCGAAGTAGATTCAAATCAAGCCGATACCGAGAAGCCGTCGCACCGTTCGCTTCGTGTAAGCACCGACCTGCTAATTACAGGAGATGAATCGCAGTAGATTCAAGTCAAGCCGATATCCAGCCGCCGCCACCGCACCGTTTGCTTCGTGTAAGCACCGACCTGCTAATTACAGTGGATGAATCGCAGTAGATTCAAGTCAAGCCGATATCCAGCCGCCGCCATCGCACCGTTTTCTTCGTGTAAACACCGACCTGCTAATTACGGTAGATGAATCGCAGTAGATTCAAGTCAAGCCGATACCGAGAAGCCGCCACCGTACTGTTTGCTGTGTGTAAGCACCGACCTGCTAATTACAGTAGATGAATCGAAGTAGATTCAAGTCAAGCCGATACCGAGAAGCCGCCGCACCGTTAGCTTCGTGTAAGCACCGACCTGCTATTCACCGTCGAAGAGTCCATCGCGACCGTGTGATAACGCGCACCACCTCGCACCGGGCAACCTAAAGTTTAATCCTGTACTGCCATTGATAGATACGTAAGTTGTAAAGTTATAAAATCTGACAAGTTACAATCAAACACTACAGATCGTAAATAACTCCGGGCTGAGCCTCCAGGAGTTATACAAAGTACACTAACACCTACAGTCACGCAGGGTAGATCCCGACGTAACTCGCAAATACCAAGCACACTAACACCTAGAGTCACGCAGGGGTAACCCCCGACGTAACTTGCAACTAATTGAGGGTGAAGGGTTGTTACAGGGCTGTAAAGACCTACGACCTTTCTCTTAGTCCATCCGGTTAAGACAGGCCATCGCCTGAGTCTTCTGGGCATTACTAAGATCCCGCTCGAAACTCATACATACAAGACATACAGACAAACACAATAACCGTACACGGTGTCTTTGATCGCAGGAGAGTACCCCGAAATCGGTTGTATAAATTGGTAGTCAATATAACTCTCGCAAACACCTAGAACGAAATCGATTGTAAATAAATTAGATAGTACGTAGATTATTCTATATTTACGTAAACCTATTAAAGTCATTTTTGAGTATTTGTAATACCAAGTATTTTGTTTCAGTGATTGAATGTAGATAATTAGACTTAGTATAGAAATCCGTAATTAATTCCGTTAGATAAATAATCTAATTGTCTAATCCAACCGGTTATAATTAAAGAAAGACAGTACCGAGATCTCGCATTTGCATACGCGCATTTCGCGTGTATTATTACCCGGGAGTCCGACATACTCGCTTCAGCGCTCCAGCGTTACTGAAGAGTAGATAGTTATGCCATGCGTATAGACCGAGAACGATATCGATTTTCTCCGTCCGAGGTCGTTACACTGGCGCCGTTGGACAAAACTACTTAAAGCAACGGTACCAGCTATCTATCTCTGTTCATAGAAACGACGACGCACTCAATAACCAGAACAACTGTGAGGAGCCGCCGGGACCAAGAAATGAAAATACATGTAAAGTTGTTATTAATAACAGTTTGTTTTATTGTAAAATTTATTTAATATACGTTTTAAAAACGCTTTAAGGTATTTATTTAAGGTGACAGTGTTAAGCCTATCCAGTAAGACGAACCACACCCCGTTTATAAATTAAAATATAAACACGATTGAGCAAAACCGAGGCAAAATAAAACCGCGTTGGGTTACCAAACCAGAAAGGCGCGTCAATAATAATCATTTACAAAATAGGGCGCACTACATATAGCATTTTAAAGTAGGGAGTGTTACAGGGTTAATAAGGGAAGATGACGAGAAATGAATTTAGCTTAATTAGTTCTGTTAGAGACGCTGTATAGAGCAGAATTCACTTCGGTTGGGGTGCTGCCGCGCCCATGAAAATGTTAGTTGGAAGTAGTGAACTGTTTACACCTATTTCAGAGGACCTAGCGAAGTTTACCGTGGGAGTTTGTTTCCGTTACACCCGTTTAGTGGTGGATTATATTAGCTTCGTTCTCCCGAAATACTTACCGTTATCGTTGTCGAACACTTTTAACCATGGAAGTTTGAGTCGTGTTGAATAAGTGCATACATATTTCCTTTGGTGATGTTTTCGTACCTAGGGTGCGGATCTATGTAAATCAGTTCAGGTGTAGATTTGGGGACGACGTGGATACAGCTGCCCATTATCACACAATTATTTCGCTGTAAATAAACTTTTCGTTTATTTTTTTGGTCATTTTGTGGAATTTTACATGGAAAACGTACCGTAGTAGTCAACTATCGAATTATTCAATACCTGGTGGACCCGTGTCTGTCCGATTATCGTAGTTCAGAGGCGAAGGAGAGTTTCATTGTTTGTTGGTGCTATATGAACGGTAAACGTTTATTTTATTATTTCTTTGATGACAATAATAAAGTGTGTATTTTTTTATTTTTAATTTTTAATCATAAAATTGTAATAATTAAAATAATTAAGTTATTGCAAAAATATATTAATAAATTAATGTGATGTACAATATTAGCGAAAAATTCTTAAACACAACCTCACATATTGTTAGCCCTGAAGAAGGCATCAGATAATATATGCCGAAAGCTCGGCCTGCAAGTAAACAGTAATGTTTATTTAAATCTCCGGAGTCGTAAACCCCTGAGAATTGTGAATCTAATATGTATATATATATATATATATATATATATATATATATATATATATATATATATATATACATAGAGAGAGAGAGAGAGAGAGAGAGAGAGAGAAAGAGAGATGATTAAAAATAGGCTTAATAAAGGAGCTAGAGTTTATTGAGTTTGAATTTCTATATAGTAGGCAAGTTAGATAAATTTGTGGAAGTATACAGTTCGTTTTCAATGAAAAAATAGTTAGTAAGATTATGGCTTTGATGTGACAAAACAGGCTTCGTGGGGTTTGCACATGATTGTTATTTTCATAAAAGCATGGAACTATACCAGTAACATGTGAGAAAGTCCAACATGATGAATATTAATGGGTACGATTAGTTTCGTGTAACATATTTATATAATTTCGCGTTTTATTCATTGAATTGTAGCATTTTGAACACATATTATTATAGGTACAATGCATAAACTATTTAAAATATGAAAGAAAGGGTATAATACAAACATAGTGTATTTGTAATTCAAAGACTAAGTATATAAAACGTAAGAAGTGATAGTGATTTAAAAACATAATTAAGTACATGAACAACAACTGTGCAGTGTGACATTTAATATAAAATTGCAAATTCTATTTTTTAATTATATAAACTAAAAGTAAATTTATGGTAAGTTAGGTTAAGTATTATTTGTAAG
This sequence comes from Vesta saturnalis, assembly GCA_036346205.1. Taxonomy (NCBI): domain Eukaryota; kingdom Metazoa; phylum Arthropoda; class Insecta; order Coleoptera; family Lampyridae; genus Vesta; species Vesta saturnalis. The sequence continues at coordinate 4,835,589 of JARFJB010001987.1, forward strand.
AATTTCACAAAATTATAGTTTTTATAGGGTAAGATAAGTTTAAAATAAATTATAAACACATTTAATAGTAAGTTTCCTCAGTTCAACAAGGAATTTAACTATAAATATGTAATATAAACATAAAATTAGAAAAGTTAGGTTAACTACCTAAATTTTAAATATGAAGGTAGAAGTTTTGTAAAATTTAAATAAAAAAGGTTGAAATAAATGCATTCTGATACAGTTTTTTATGTGGAATTTGAATATGTAATTAGTTTAGTTGTAGGATGTAAGATTTTTTTGATATTAGTAAATTTAGATTATTAGTTTTCAGATTGAAATGTATCGATGCAAAATAGGGCTTGTGAGATGTCTTTTTATGCGGAATTTTTCCTGATTCCAAATCTGTAATTAAAAATCAAATCCGAATTGTATTGAAAAAGATATAGCATAATTTATGTTTTAATTAAGTGTACAATTTTGTTTAGACCAATCAGAAGCTAAAATCTTTTGTGTGTAATGTAAAAAAATTGAAATTTTGGTATCTAGGAGAAATGTATAAAAGGAATTGCCCCTGATTTCTCGCTCTCTTGCCTTTTGAAATCTTTGTGACTAACAAGTCATAGTGTTAGTGTTATTTGTGTTAACATATAAATAACAATTCTCGTAAACATTATCGGAATTGAAACGCGATCGAAGTAGAGTTGTTTTAGCCTATAACTAAAGTTAAATTTAAGGTTACCGATCACAATCGTTCGATAAAATTGTAATTATTTCGTTTTTCAAGATCGTGTGTAAACATCGGGTGATATGCAATTTTTTTTGTATGCTAATAAATTCTTCAATTGTCTTGGATTCGATGTTTATTTTGATTAAGATCATAAAATAAATCTTCACTTCATAGCGGAATCTAAAATAAAGGTGCAAGTGAAACAAAATCTATATGAACTTAAGAACAGTTATTTGATTTGGATGAAATAATGGAATGTTAAGCAGCATATTTTGGACAGCAAGGCAGTATCACCGATTTATGGAAGGAAGTCTACGTCTAATGTTCAATGTGGACCAACTCGATTTGGAATTTGCAGCAACACATGTGAGTTGTATTTCGCTTTCATAACCCTTTTGCATGGTTTATTTTTTTGCTGTCCTATATTTATTTTTTTTAAATAATGTATAAATGGTTGTACAAATACACGTGTCAATATCTGAAAAGTAAATGATTCAGCGTTATATTGAAATTAATAAGCTTACCTCAAATAAAATTAAAATTGTGCTCAATAATTTAGATCAATTGCCGAAATTTTTGACAGGCTACATTTATTTCAGTATTAAGTGTGCAACGCATGCGTATTTTGTGCAGATTTTAACAAAGTTGGTTTCACATAGTAACTGTTTATTATAAAATAGAATTTGATCATTTATATGAATATTCACAGATTTAACTTATTTTGCCAACAATCAATGTTTAATACAATGGAACCCTATCCCCAAAAGAGATACTGAGCTAGTATGGCGCATAATATTTTTTATAATATTATCACAATATAAAAACCTAATTTCCCCAAAGTTTAAGTTTAAATTTAAAGTTTAAATATTATTTTATTTCAGTTTTAATTTAATAATTAGCTCGCCACAATATATATATATATATATATATATATATATATATATATATATATATATATATATATTCATTCATATTTAACCCATGTTCTTGCATTATGACTATACTAAACTTTTTGTAACATTAGCTTAATTAGCTTAGTGTAACGTCTTTCCCATAAGGGCGCAAAATAGCTCATAATGATGCATAATTGTTGTGCATAACAAGACTAATTTATTCATAGGGTTATAATTTTTGAAGTGACTTAATACCTGTGGAGGCTCAAAATTTTACTTTTGCGATACAAAGAGGCCCATAATTGGGGCCTAATTGCTGTACAAGAAAAAAGTAACCTATGCAGAAATTCACGGCTGTAAAGTAAGCTGCGTCAGTGCAATTTTACCATAACTGCTTTCCTATAAGGGCGCGTAATTTTGTTTCAACGCACAAAGCTCGCATAATCGGCGTGTAATTATAAGTTTATATCACATGACTCAAATGAAACCCGGCTATTTTCACACCCCTACCAAACGACTTCGCAATATACAAAGTATATATTAAAAGAAATGAAATAATGTGTTACGTGCCCAAAGGGATGTTGGTAGAAATTGTGGCTAAGGTGCTGTAACGTAGAATAAGGAATTAGCCGGAAGCTCAGTCGGTCGGTTAAGCACTTGGATGCATGGGGGTTTTGGCAGGAGAAAAGAGATACATATAATTTAAAAAAGGGCACCACTTGATTTAATTTTATATCGCCCCCTCTATCAAGAAAAGGGCTACGGCCACATAGGACAAAATAGACAGCTAAAAGAAAATGGTGAACTAAGTCCACACTGACAAAGGACTGGCTAGGAAGTTGATCGTAGCTCACCGGGTTAACGAAATAACTTACGATTGTTTAACACCACTTATTTAATATACCCCAACGTAAAATAGTATAAATGTTATAATAATAATTAAATTTTCGTAAATATCTAACACAAAAACATTTTTATAGAGCGCCAACTCGCAGACCTAAATACAATTCTAGCAGGAAATATTCCCAATACATGAATCAATATACATCAGAGACAATATATCTATGAAATAAACCAGCAGTAATCAACTTTCCTTTCCACCAAAACTATGAAGTGTACTTAATATTTACATACTCAGACACAATACGGTTCGGCATCTAGTGTTGACCCTAAAAGAAAAGAATACCCAAACATATATCTATAATTATCCGAAATTGAATTCTTGTATACCGATATCCCACGAAGAGCTCTCCGTTGAACTAATTTATCAGTTTCCAATCAACCGGACTCAAATAAACCCCAAATATAAAGCGAAAATTAGCACTAGATGTCTACCCTGTTGTTTACTTATGTAAGCACAAAATATTCTTCAATAAAATTACTATGAGCATTACAGACAAAATAATAACCATGAAGCGTTTAGGAAATTTAGAAAAGCCAAGTTTATTACCGATTTGGCAATTGCAGTACAAGAATTTAATAAAGCGCAACACAGAATGACACATTTATTGGTAAGCATAGGGCTACCAACAAAAGATTCAAATTAGTAAATCCTACTTCAAACAGTTTTATACTAAACAAACATTAAAATTGTAATCAGAAAAAAATAACAAATGTTATACAACCGCAATGATAATAAATAAATATTCAATTTGAGTTACACAGTAATTGAAACCCCAGCAGTGAGCATAATTTTTTGACATACATTGTATATTTAAACTCAACTAGCAGCATTCAGTCAACAAAACAGCTGATTGCATGTATAGTAAACATAGGTAGTTCCAACGGTTGAACAACTACGGTTATTTATCAGAATAAAGCTAGTACATAAGAAAAGTTAGAAATTGATAGATAAAATACAAATTCTATTGCAAAGTTAAATGTAAGTATAAGCGAAACTTTGGAATAACCCAAATTATCTTTTACAGGTACAAATGTATAGTATTACTCTCGATTGCTAAGAAAATGTTTAACAGTAACGTATAACCATTAGTTTCAGGATTAAGATAATTGCGGAAACACACTAATACAAGTAGCAAGCACAGTGATGTAATTGTTATAAGAATTTCAGTAAAGTACAGATAACGAGAGCCTCGTTATGTAGAAAAGCTAACAAAAGTCACTCACCATAGGTACATTTTGTATGCGTACAACTATAGTACTTATCCGAAACTAGTCGTAGGTGTAACGTATATTTCTTCAGTTAATGCGGAAGATACTAGGAGAGGGAGTGATCGTAAACTGTTTCAATTCAGGTTCGAAGATCCATAACTAATATGTCACACCTCGGAGGAATGGTATCCAATTGTGCTGTCAGAAACGGTTTAATTATTCCTTATGGAAGCACGAGATATGTTAATCTTGAGTGAATGTGTAAAGGACCAAAAAGAACCTATATAAGATAACTGTGTTAGAATTGAAATCGATACCCAAATTTTATAAAATATGATCTTTATGCTGTATTAAAATTTCAAAACATGTACGCATGCATTTCGAAGTTGTTTAGTAAATAAGAAAAGAAAGTGAGTAGCTTACCTCTTGACCGAAGCTAAGGTGTAGTAGAAACAAAAAAAAATTAAAGCCGAACTAAAATTCGAAAAGGATTTATTTACATGGAAAAGATTAAAACCAGCAACAGGCTGAGTTAAAATTTTACTTGAAAAATTCAATCAAATTTTTAAGAACACCTTTTCCAAATTTTCCATTTGCTTCTCACTACGCATTGGATTTCTTGGCCGAAAATGGCGTTCTTCCTTCCTCTATCAAGGTACCAGAAAATCACAAAAAGAAAGAAGATTAATTGCTACCAATACTCGAATTTTAAAACGATCACATGTTTGAAAAATCTCCTACTAAGAACGAATTTTATTGACAATGTTGCCATTTCCCAATAACATACAGGATGAGTCGTAACTAAAGACCATAAATTTATAAACCAAAATTTACACGTATCAAATGCATGTTCTTATGATAAATAAACAATATAGTAAAAACAGCAACAGTAATTTGTCAGATGGAAATTTAAACCTTCATGGCAGGGTTTAATTTTATTCAAATAAGAAACAATACGTCTATTGTTGCTAATTTGAAAAAAGTTTCATAACCGCCTACTAAGTTGAAATTTTTAAACATCATTTAGCGTTGCAAGCTTCTAGGAAACACACACACACACACACACACACACACACACACACATACACATACACACACACGCACACACACACACACACACAGAAATACACACACACACACAGACACACACGCACGCACACGCACAAACACACGCACACGCAGGCGCACACGCACACGCACACACACACACAGACACACACGCACACGCACAGGCACACTAACACGAACACGCACACGTACACGAACACGCACACGCACACGCACACGCACACGTACACGCACACGCACACGCACACGCACACTACACGCACACGTACAAGCACAAGCACACGACACCACGCACACCGCACACGCACACGCACACGCACACGCACACGCACACGCACACGCACACGCACACGCACACGCACACGAACACACGCACACGACACGCACACGCACACGCACACGCACACACGCACACGAACACGCACACACGCAGCACGCATCACGCACACGTCACACGCACGCACACGCACACGCGCACACGCACACGCACTCGCACACGCACACGCACACGTTCACTCTCATACACACGCACAGTCTGTCAAACGAGACTGTTCTCCTGTCATACGTGAAAAAGTGAATTTATTTCATGTTCTGTAATAGATTCTGTAACTCTTGTTACTTCTTGTGAAAAACGCCGCCACGTCGTGCTTCTGTTGTACATGGCACTAGCCATTAACCCTGCCTGTAAACGTCAAGGAACCATCCTGAATATATTCCTGAATGCCAGACGTGCACATGTGCGTGTGCATATTCGCGAACATGTGCGTGTGCATCTGAGTGAGTGTGTATCGATGTTATCATCCACAATAACGCCAGAACGATAAACTTGAAATTTCGTATCTACTCCTGCAACAGTATAAAATTTATCCAGCGATGACTTATTTGTCAAATATGTATAAAACGGCTGTATATTCCAAAGATATAGAAATACAGAGTATAGGTATTAAAATTTTCAATTAATTATTTTCTATAAATTGTTTTTGGTACGACACGACGGTTAATTTGGCGGAAAAAAAGATATTTCGATTTTACATAAGTTTTTTAATACAAAAACAAATAAGCCTTAAGTTTTTATGGATGTGGTCGGCTTTGGAATTTTGAGCATCTGTATGTCTATTAAAGTGACATGAAGGTTGGACGTCTATCTGACATTTAATTTAATACTGCCGATTTTACAACGTTGCCTATTTTTATTATGAAGTTATTAAAAAAGAGTGCATAATTACTTTAAAAAAATATATTCTTTCATTTCTTTTAATTATTTTACTGAAAATATTTGTAATAAATTCATTTCGACAATTTTATTTTATAATTCTGTAAGCTAAAGTTATCTCACTACCTTTCTACAATTTAAGCAAAAGACAGAGCACTTACACATTTTATTTAAGTGGTCAATTTTTACATTGTTGGTAACACCAACATCTCTCCACTAGATGTGTTCCACAACATTTATGATTTAAAGTAGCTCAAAAACCTTAACTAAGGTACATACGAAGGAGAATAAAATCAATTTCTTGCTACGAAGAAACTACAGTGTTGTTAGTTTGTGAACTTGTTTCATATTTTAGTGCCGTACATATAGAATTAAAAAAAATAGTAAGGATTTAAAATGTGTTCTTTATTTTAACCATATATGCACAACAGCAGTGAGTAGTATATTTTGAAACGGCCACAGTTTCTCCATAAAGTTTGTAATGGCATTTACAAGCACAATCCCGTCACTATAGTGACATTTCGATATTTGTGCCGCAAATAGTGTGATTAACAGACCACCTACAAATGACTATAGAGCAGCAAAAAAAAAAGCAAAAAATAATTGGTCTGTAACTTAAAGTTACATTGAAACAAGAATTTAAAATATGTAAAACGTAGTTTTGCGCTGGTTGCTTACTCATCGGGGACATACGATACAAAGATAAATTGAAAACTCTTTTTCTTTTAAACAGGTGATAAGAGATGCTAAATCACATGAGTAGTTTTCGGTTAAACGGCACGATATTCGTATAAAGTTTAGATAATGTCAATTTACAAAAAGACAACGTGCACCTTAATATACATGTAAACCCATTAAATAAATAAATAAGTGAACGCCGTTTAATCTTATCATAAACGAAATGAACCAAAAATATAAGTAATTGTTCGTAAAGCTTCAAAATTTCTACTAATTATTATTTATAATATACGTGTAATAATAGAATACTACTGTATGTTGGTTATTCCAGAATGAAGTTCAGATTTAACTTAAATAAACACTGTGAAGGGCAAGGTTTTGATTGGTCACATTTTTGTTTGTTTTTTCTTCTTAATTTGGATGCAGAACTATTTTATTCGTATAGAGTTTATCTGAGACAAGTTTGTGTTTCTCGGATGTGTCGAATTGACGGCGATACGGCCCAGTTGTGTGCACAGCCATCATAGTCTTTGTGATAACGAGTGGAGCTTATCCATTCCCCACCACACACCGTTAATGGTAGATACCGCGGGATGTGCTTGTGGGAGCGTATGTTTGGAATGCAAGTTGCGCTATGTTGATTGAAATGTTTTAAATAAATTCAGTATTATTTCTCTCGACTCAAAAAATATAATATACACTAAAGTAGTATACAATATACATGTATAAACATATACCTTATAACAGAAATTTAAATATGTAGAAATTAAGATACGCCACTGGTAGGCGTTGAAAATAAATTACAAATACATTAGAGTATTTTATATAAATATAACGTAAATCATATAGTAAAGTTTAATATAGGTTGCAATTTAACATTAAAAACCATTAAAGCGAAGTATAAATTAATCTTTCCATTGAAACCAAAATTAACAATCAATTCAGAATCATACGAGATAACGAGCCTCCACTGGTCAACTTGTAACTTATTTTAGCTTGAAGGGTAAAATATAGAGGCGCGACTTTTGCAAAATTAACGAAGTAATCAAACAAATTAAGCAGCATGTGAAAGATCATGTTTTGGTCAATTAGAATTGCCTATTTATTTTGCACATAACCGTTGCGCAGTAAAATAGGCAAACGTAGAGAAGTATAAACCGAGACCATCTTAAAAGTGGTTTTACGAATTTTCATTGGTCAAATAAAGTACCACATGCACACGTATATGCATGCGCACATGCATACGCACACTCACACACTCACGAACACTCACTCACAAACACACACACCCACGCACGCGCGTGAATTCACACACACACACACACACACACACACACACACACACATACACATATACATATATATACATACGCACGCACGCACTCACGACTTAGCCTTAGTGAAAGAAGTCGATTGCATAACCTTCTATACTATACTTCTTTTTCACATTTCTGGGTATTTTGTGGCCTAAAACAATACGAAAAACACATTTTTAGAAAAGAAAATCTCATATGTGATTGAGTGTCTTTGTGTAAGTGTGCGCGATACCTTTCGATAAAATACAAGATTTTGAAGTAAAAATTAATCGTGTCATGTGCAAACCACAGACATAACGTGCAAGTGGTTCATGAACCATTACAAGATAATCGACTATGAAATCTTGGTAAAAAATTTAGGTCAAGTTCGTTGATGAGCAAAATCCAACTAGTGGTGGTAGGGTATTAGAAAGTTAAAAAAATTCATTGCTTCAAATTTTAAAAAGTTACATAGATAAAAAAAGACTAATACTTTTGTAATAGTAATTTCAAAATAAATAATATATGCACATAACGACGTGCGCAGTAATTAGGCACGTAAAAATTGTGTATTTAATTTATCGAACCGATTTTGTATGAAAGTCGGGTATTAGGATTTTAAGATCGCTGAGTCATAAAGTACATTTGTCAAAATTAATAAATTCAAAATGGCGGGTCAAACATGGGAATTATCGTGCTTTACAAACCCGATATGACTTAACACATTCAGGTCATTGTGCGGCGTAATGTTCACATTTGCAACTTTGTTAATTTGCTACAACATCTATCTACAACAAAACAATCTTATAAAACTGGCACGTCGGCGCACTCGACTTAGCCTTATGGTGCAAAAATTTCTTGAAGGTCGGGTATTGGGAGTTTTAACCATCGCTAAGAATAAATCATTTGTCAATAATGAGGAATTTAAAATGGCGGGTAAAAATAGAATTATCACATGTTTATGAAAGCTCAAATCTCAGGTATTGATGGGCTTTGAAGTTGATATATTTATAATATTTGAGAAAGAGTTATGGCAGATAATTTGCCTGTCGGTTAAAAATCTTATATACTGATACTATATATAGTACTATGATATATCCGCTGGTGTTGATACCATTAATAGATCTCATAAAACATGAAAAAACGTCAGGCCACAAAATTGATTTTCAAGTACTACAATGCTAGCCAACATAGAACACTATAAATCTCGGATCATTAAAGAGGCAATTGGGATAGAAAAACACATTGACACGCTAAACAACAGAGTTGATGGATTACGATTACTAGCAACGTGAAACCAACTCTAATCAATAAACACAAAAATAACACAGCCAAATACGACGACATACAAAGCAGAAGACAAACAAAAAGATAGAAGGAAAGTGGAGAAAGTGAAAGTAAAAGTGCAACAAAAGGACCAATCACATGATGTTAAGCACGTAACCAGCGATATAAAATAGAACCTCTACGAAAGCTGGGAAAAACTAAAAAGTTTTCCTTCCTAATTGCCTAATAGACGACGTCACAGTTATAATTTTATTGTGTTTGTTGTGTTGATCCGCGTAGCTCTTGTGGTATCCAAAAGACCGTCTGTTGTAAAACGACGTTATCGGCAAAGTCTCAGCCGTCCATCAGGCTGTAACTGTCTGCTCCAGTGAGTTACTCGAACTGAACTAACTTCCTGTCGTTTTGCAACAAACTGGCTTCTTGGATAGTCAGAAGAGATTGCGGATTCAACACTCGAAACTAGCAGTACATAACATCAGTTGTCGAAAACCTAAAGGTTGATATTATATTGTATACACATGGCGTGGTACAGAAAAGTGCCATGCATAGTGCCACGCTTATAGTAGGACACTAAATTAAGAAAAAGTTTCTATGAACTTAGGTCCGCAACGTCTTCATATTTAAAAGGAATGGAGTGTATGGAAGATTTAATTATGCTTTGTTTATTTTTAATATCTTTTACTAATGATTAATATGGTGGATGATAATTTTGTATACAGTCTTTATCACGAAAGATTCAAATCATGACACTATAGTTGTTTTAATTACTGATAGAGGCGCCACATACAGGTTTCCATCTTGTTATGAATCGGTCCGTAGACTTTTTCCTTACACTGTATGTCATTTTCGACTAGAAAAACTTGTTTTCCCATCTTTTCTGCTTCAGAAAGTTATGACCTTATTGAAGTCGCTAGGACCAACGGTTTACGAGAACAATGCATCCGATGCAATGCAAATTATCCAAAAGCGCTTATTTGCAAAAACAATGACATAACACTTCAACAATTACAATTTTAATAGCAACCATGAAGGGCAGTGATTAAAAAAACATTTTTGAAGTTGTTCAAATGTTGTTCTTGTACTTCGAATACATATTTAATTCTTCGTTCCTAAGGATATGAGCACCTTTGCAATATTCCTGGTTATTACGGAATCAGCTGCGGATTCCATAATTCTAATCCATAGTTGCTCTTCATTATGTATTTCTACAGAATAGAGACAGTCATTTTCATGAATCCCAAAATTGAAAAATCGTAGGTGATTAGGTAGACTACGAGCTGGCCGTGGTACAGACGTCTGCCCTTGTACCAATTCACGTATTTCCAAATCTATCCAAAATTCCGTTGCCAATCGAGACAAGTGAGCTAACGCTGCCATCATGCATGTAACGCAGTTCTACCAATAAATGGAACATCCTCTAGATAACGTATTTAGCTACAATCTCCAAGCAAATTTCTGGATACAGTTTCTGTCAAAGATTGGGCAATTAAAATGGGCCAATTAGCAGTAATTGATCAATATCCTGCCCACTTAATAGAAAACCCATATTGGTGATTTGTAATTAGTTTGATGAGGATTTGTCATCACTCAAGGTGCATATTATGTAGGTTCAGAAAACGGCTAAACCAGCTTCATCAGTAAACAAAATTGAAGAAAAATATCGTTTTATGCAACTATTCGCAAAATTGTACACGAGGAAGATAGTCATGTTCTAATAGTGAATGAACCTTTTGGAAATGATACGGGGAAGAGATGTTTAATTGAAAATTTGTCTAACTGATTCATTACATTCGTTACCGCATGAACTTGTTTATCCTGGTGCTTGTTCTCAGAGATTATTTTCTACCATATCGTAAACTAGTTTCTTTTATTACGAGTCGACGAGTTCTGGAAATTCGCACTATTATCTTTTGGTTTTTAACACATCTTCAAAACGCTATGCATCGTCAATAAATGTCCTTTATGAGGAATTGTAATGGATATCTTTCTCATAGATACGTTGAGCTTCGGAAGAATTTGATTACTTCCGTAACATACATTATTCCTGTGTTCTTCAAAAGTGTAGTGAACTTATTATTGAAAGTAATTTATGAAAAATCAATAAGAGAATGCAATATCAAAACTTATTTGAAGAACACAAACATAACACTCTAACAAGACAATATTTTGCAAGTGTCATAGATTTCATTTGTTTTTTCAATCATGCTGTTATTTTCATCACTCAATAGTACATATTATTGTTGTTGTTCTAAAATGTGTTCACTATACTTTTGAAGACATACAGGGACATGATTAATGTGTTGACGGCAGACACTGTTGTCAATATTCTCTAAAGCTCAACGTATCTATCGAGAATCTATCCTTTAGGACAGGTTCCTAATGTTCGAACATCCATTGACGTATAGGCGTTTGGATTAAGATATTCGGTGACAGATGTCTGTTTAAAAAGTCAGTTGGATTTCCATGAATACCGTCGCACTGTTGAAAAGAAATAACCTGAACACATTATTAGAAGATGTTTCATTGGACATTGTTGCAAGAGAGGACTTTATGCTTGATGGCAAGCTAGCTCACTTTTCTTGAGTGGTAAGGAAATTTTTTGAAAGGAGGTTTGAAAATAGGGGGATTTGTCATGGGGAGCTTGTAATATGATCACTGCTCTTCAGTAATAAAAGAACTGAGGTCATATTTGAATTCTGCGTGATAAAAAGCCCCTGTATACAAAATTTCGTCCACTTATTACATCATTGTAAGAAGATATTAAGAAAAAACAAAAAAATAATTAAACTTCAACACCCTATATCTTTTAAACGAAGGCGTTGCGGACCTAAGTTCATAGGAACTTTTTTCTTATTTTAGTGTCCTCTATCGCGTGACACTTTTTCTGTGTCACCTGCATGTATATATATATATATATATATATATATATATATATATATATATATATATATATATATATATATATATATATATATGTATATATATACAGTGCGTACCATATAATCGGACGCACTCAATAACTCTTTTGTATTGCATCTCACAAGAAAGTGTTTCAATAGTTTTTTATTCATTTACAAATACTCTATTAAGTGCTTGGTTTAAATAATTTTTTAAGCACATAATTTTATTTTTTTAAGTCACACTGTATATATATTTTTGCATTTTTGCATTACCTATTTTTTTCTCACTACATACGTATAAAATTCTTAAAGGATATTATAAAACAAAATTAGAGAAAAATGCCAATGAAAGTTTTTTAATTTTATTATATGGTTAGAAAAATTAAACAAAATCAGTTATAATTAGCGAAGAAATTGTTCAAAGTTGCCACCATTCTGTTATAGACATGCTTCTAATCGTCGCCTGAGTTCATGGTTAGTTGCTTCTTTGATTTGCTGCGTAGTTAAATTAACACATGCAGCTGTAATTTTATTCTTTAAGTCTATAACATTTAAAGGTGGATCGGCATACACCACTGTTTTTAAATGACCCCACAAGAAAAAGTCTAACGGTGTAAGATCCGGTGCTCTCGCAGGCCATTCTACCGGGCCGTTAGTTCCTATCCATCGTTCATTGAACGTTTGGTTAAGATATTCTTTTACTATCAACGTGTTGTGAGCTGCAGCTCCATCTTGCTGGAAATACAATTGTGGTCACAGAAGCAGAGGAAACTCATCGAACATTGTTGGTAACACGTTATATAAAAATTCAAGATACCTATTGGCGTTTAGATTACCATCATAGAAATAAGGCCCTAGTAATTGGTTTCCAATTAAACCTCACCAAACATTAGTACCCCATACGGTTTGATGGTTAGTTTCCATTGACCAATCAAGATTTTCATCAGACCAATAACGATTATTTTGTTTATTAATAACTCCATTATTTCTCATCTGTCCATAAAATATGATCTAAAAATAATGGATTGTGATCACATTGCTCAACTATCCATGCAATCAAAGTTAATCTCCGATCAGAGTCTTGAGGCCGCAAGTGTTGAACCAAATCGACTTTATACGGCAGCATTTTGAATTTTTTTAATGTGAATTGAGCCAACTGATACACCTACTTCTTGCGCTACATGTCTAATAGATGACCGTGGATTTACTCTAAAATAACCCAATATTTGTACTTCAGTATCTTCGGTCAAAACATTTCTTTGTTGTTCTAAATTCTGATAAATTACTCCTGGTAATGTTCCACGCATTCTAAGCGATTGTTGTTGTTTCGTATGTAACTTTCGGAAGGATGGTATCTATTGGGATATCTTTGTGCGTATAATTCTACCGCTCGTCGAGAATTACGTTTACATTCACCGAAAATTAACAACAGGTCAACTTTTTCATTGTTATGCATTTTAAACAATTATTTCGATTGAAATCAAATTAAAATTTTATCTGATTGTCAATTGCAATAAACGAAAAAACAATTTCGATGCGATTTTGTTGACGTACGCTGCCTACGGTTTTGTTTGATTCTTCTAATCGTATAATAAAATTGAAAAACTTTCGATAGCATTTTCTCTAATTTTTTTTATAAAACCCTATAAGAATTTTATACGTATGTATTGAGAAAAAATAAGCAATGCAAAAATGCAAAATATATACAGTGTGATTTAAAAATAAAATTATTGCCTTCCGGTCAAACCGGAAGCTTAAAAATTATTTAAACCACACTTAAGTAGTAGTAGTATTGTAAATGAATAAAAACTATTTAAACACTTTCTTGTGAAATAAAAAAGAGTTTTGAGGGGATTATATTGAACATTTATATATATATATATATATATATATATATATATATATATATATATATATATATATATATATATACATATTATATATCAGGTGACACATAGAAATTTAGGTCACAAAATTGTTTTGACAAACAGTTCGCGAGGCTAATCGGTAAAAAACTCCTTTAGGACAGGTTCCTAATGTTCGAACATTTATTGACGTACATAGGCGTTTGGATGAAGATAGTTGGTGAAGATGTCTGTTTAAAAAAGTTAGTAGTGGGAGTTTCCAGAAACCGTCGCACTGTTGAAAAGAAATAACCTGAACACATTATTAGAAGATGTTTCATTGGACATTGTTGCAAGAGTGGACTTTATGCTTGATGGCTCACTTTTCTTGAGTGGTAAGGAAATTTTTGAAAGGAGGTTTGAAAATAGTGAGATTTGTCGTGGGGGCTTGTAATATGATCACTGCTCGTCAATAATAAAAGAACTAAGGTCATATTGAATTCTGCCTGATAAAAGCCCCTGTATACAAAATTTCGTCCGCTTATTACATCATTGTAAGAGGATATTAAGAAAAAAACAAAAATAACTAAACTTCAACACCCTATATCTTTTAAACGAAGGCGTTGCGAACCTAAGTTCATAGGAACTTTTTTCTTATTTTAGTGTCCTCTATCGCGAGGCACTATGCACTTTGTCAACCTGCATATATATATATATATATATATATATATATATATATATATATATATAGGGTGAGTCAGTTTTAGTAGACAAACTTTAACAGAGATAGAACACATATTTCTAAAAGAAAAGTTCCTATAAATATATGTCGTAGAAGGCTTCGTTTCTGAGATACAGGGTGTTGAATATAATTTTTTCTCAAGTTTTCATTATAACTCATAAACGAATGCTTAGATTTTTCATGTTGGGGATATCTATTAATTAAGGGCATAAAACAAGCGATAAGAATGTTCACAAACTTGCACAGTGGCGGAGTGGAGGGCGTGCTCAACCCTTTCATAAACAGAACTTCTATGCCAATGACTGTTTTAAAAAACTGTTATTTTCATTATCTACACACAGTTTAACAAAAATAATATACCTTCTTCTGTTTCGAAATTCCTGTGCGTTTCGAGTTATTTTGATTTTTAGTGTTTGATGTGGTACTAAGTTAAGTAAGGTGCTTTATGTGAATAATTGAATATAAACTTTTTAATAAAAAGATATAATAAAACATTTAGAGCCATTTTAGTACCTAACTATCGTTTCTTTAAAATGTCAAATAGATTTTCATTTATAAATAGGTAGGTTATCGGTTTTTAGTATCCATTGTTATTATCCTCGTATAAAAGAAATGCATAATTATTATTGTTATGCGGTCAATACTTTCTGTATAATTATGTATGTATCAATTTCGCCATAAACATGCATGTAGTTTTAAGTGAGATTCTAATAAGTTATAGACCGCTGCTCACTTGCTCTCATTAAAGAGCCACCACTGTATCAAGCCATACTCAAATACAAGACTTTTGTAAATTGAAATCTGTTTAGTACACTAATTTTAACAATCCTTATTTATTATTGTAACAATACTTAATTAATAATTGTGAAATTAATAAGAATTTTTAGCAATAATGATTTATAAATAAATAACAATAACACTAGTATAATAAAATTAGACACTTTGTTCAAAATGTAAACCGTTCTTTTCAATACAGATTTCACAGCGACGTATAATAGAACGTCTTAAGTTAACTAAATGATGCACCCTTATTTCATTGCAACAAAATATGATACTCCTTGGAAAACAAGTAAGTATTAAATTTTATATTTTGAAACGACAGTTTGACTTTTTACAAACACTTGCTTCATCTTGAATAATTTCACTGTTATTAATTATTGTTTTTAAGTTCAAAAAGTTATTTCATTTATTTGCCAGCTTTTAATTAGTGTAACATGCCGTTTACATTTACAAATAGCGAACAAGCCGACATTCATTTTATTTATGGGTTCGCAAATGGGAATTCAAGGTACGCAGCTAGGGAGTATCGGAGAAGATTTCCAAATAGACGACAACCTCATCATTCCGTTTTGTGAGTATCCATCGTCGATTTGTTAACCAGGGTTTGAAAATGTACATGGGGCCGAGAGAACAACCGTGGACGAGATAGAATTGGAGAGGGTATATTGCGTGAATTTAATAGGAACCCACGACAAGTACTCGACGTACTGCTGTTGCTCTTGGTATTTCCCAAAGTAAAGTTTCCGAATTTTAAAACGGGATCACAGACGCCCATATCATTTTCAACCTGTTCATGGTTTATGTCCAGGTGACGCCGAACGAAGACTTAATTATTGTAGGTGGGTTCTTAACTCCTTTCAAAATAATAGAGATTTCTTATCCAACATACTGTGGACTGATGAATCCTGTTTTACTCGTCGTGGTATCGTAAACTTTCACAATCTGCATATATGGGCATATACCACATGCCATTCGACCAAGAAGTTTTCAACATGAATTTAGTACAAATGTCTGGATTGTAATTTACGGCAACCACGTGTTTGGACCTTATTTCTTGCCACAAAGTGTAAATTCAGAAAATTTCCTACAATTTTTAGAAGAACATGTTAATATGTGAGAAGACATTCCTTTGAATTTAAGAGGACATTCTTGGTTTCAGCTTGATGGATGTCCGGCCCATTATGGCAGAAATGTAAGAAATTGGCTAAACAATAACTACCGGGAGGTGGATAGGTCGTGAAGTCCAGTGGCGTGGCCTCCTAGATCCCCGATTTAACGCCACTTGGCTTTTTGTATGGGGATTCATGAAGGAAAAAGTGTATACCACTCAGTTAACAACTTGAAGAACTTCACAATCGCATCAGAGATGCTTGCAATGAAATAAGGGTGCATCATTTAATTAACTTAAGACGTTCTATTGTACGTCGCTGTGAAATGTGTATTGAAAAGAACGGTTTACATTTTGAACAAAGTGTCTAATTTTATTATACTAGTGTTATTGTTATTTATTTATAAATCGTTATTGCTAAGAATTCTTATTAATTTCACAATTATTAATTAAGTATTGTACAATAATAAATAAGGATTGTTAAAATTAGTGTACTAAACAGATTTCAATTTACAAAAGTCTTGTATTTGAGTATGGCTTGATACAGTGGCGGCTCTTTAATGAGAGCAAGTGAGCAGCGGTCTATAACTTATTAGAATCTCACTTAAAACTACATACATGTTTATGGCGAAATTGATACATACATAATTATACAGAAGTATTGACCGCATAACAATAATAATTATGCATTTCTTTTATACGAGGATAATAACAATGGATACTAAAAAACGATAACCTACCTATTTATAAATGAAAATGTATTTGAAATTTTAAAGAAACGATCGTTAGGTACTAAAATGGCTCTAAATGTTTTATTATATCTTTTTATTAAAAGTTTATATTCAATTATTCACATAAAGCACATTACTTAACTTAGTACACATCAAACACTAAAAATCAAAATAACTCGGAAACGCACAGGAATTTCGAAATAGAAGAAGGTACATTATTTTGTTAAACTGTATGTAAATAATGAAAATAACAGTTTTTAAAAAATAGTCATTGGCGTAGAAGTTCTGTTTATGAAATGGGTTGAGCACCCCTCCACTCCGCCACTGTGCAAGTTTGTGAACATTCTTATCGCTTGTTTTATGCCCTTAATTAATAGACATTATCTCCCCAACATGAAAAAATCTAAGCATTCGTTTATGAGTTATAATGAAAATTTAAGAAAAAAATTATATTCAACACCCTGTATCTCGAAACAAACCTTCTACGACATATGTTTATATGAACTTTTCTTTTAGAAACATGTGTTCTATCTCCTGTTAAAGTTTGTCTACAAAAACTGACTCACCCTGTATATATATTGAAACGAAAGAAAGCTAGTAAATAACAAAATCCAAAATCTTCACACAGTAACCCAGTAACATCACATAGAAATTGGTAGGTCACAAAATGTGTTTTGACAAACAGTTCGCGAGGCTAATCGGTAAAAACTCAGCACATATCGTCGCACATGTTTTCAGAATTTGTGCCGTCAAAAAAGTGTGTAGTGAGCAGGTCTAGAACATTTCTGGATAAGGCTATATGTCGCCACGTGTGTACGTTTTGCCAAAAAGGTTTTTGAGGTTGTAGATAATTGCTACTTACGTGACGCTATCTATTTTACTGTTAGGTCCGTTTGTGTTCTGCTAACTTCACCGGTCTAGTTTATATCAATTTGTATAGTTCGATAGTCGTGGTTTGAAGTTACTGCTAAATTTTATTTTCTATGTACTCCTGTTGTTTCCGACAAGACAATTAAGGCTGTAATTTATAACGTTCCTTTACAATTTAATAATATATTTAATATGGTTCATGTTATTTTAGGGTTGTAAGTTAGTAGAATAACAATTTTATGCACCTGTTGCATAAATAACTATTTAGAATAGAATTTATTTCAGTGAATTGTAATAAAAAAATACACATTCAAGCGTTGAACCGTTTTCGAAACTTCAATGCACGTCAAGGATATTGGAAAAATATTTTGTTAATGCAAACTGAGACATGGTAAATTAAAAAATGTATCTCATTGATCAAATTGTTTACTAAAAGAAGTAACGGGATGACATTGAATACAAATACTCTTAGAGAAGAATTATTTCTATTATTATATAACCTTCAGTACCGCAAATGGCGTTTCTTAGGAGGAGGTAAAAATTTATAACTAGCTTTTTTTACTCAGGGCTCGTCCATTATTCTTGCTCTTGAAATAATAGTTTTTACCTTTAACATTTACACCTCAAATTTTAAAGCTCTACATTAAACGGTTCAGGTAGCGCGTTGATTGTCAGGCATTTTTAATGTGTAGATAAAAAGTGTATCATAATGTTATTTGATAGCCAGTAAATCGCAAATAGAAACAAAATTTTGATCCTAATAATGCGAAGGTAAATAACTATGCAAATGTAATTTTTTTAATTTTAATTTTTGCAAATTCCGAATTATTTCCTCATAATTGATAGATTTAGCAATATCCTTTTCTATTGCAATTATAACTACATTTGTTGGTCTTTCCGGCCCAATAGTTAAATAACTACCGTAAATATATTATTATGCGCTGGTTACTGGAGAACTAAAAATATAAATAACGCGACAACGTGTTTTTAAAACTTGCAACTTATTAGACGAACATAATTATACAATCGTAGAGCAATTTTGAAGGTTGTCACAGAAAGACGAATCCTTTCAAACTGCTGCCTAAATGGGTGTTATTACAAGTTTGTCTGTTGCCTCATCAAAATTCATCTATTTTACTTTTCCGCATTACTACATGTTATCGTTCAGTATCGTTACCTACAGCCTTGGAATTTTTTTTTAATTCCAGACAAACATTCTCAAATCCACGTTCTTTTATATCATATATATTATTTTCAGGATGTTTTTAGTACGATTAAACCACAAACAGGCACCGCCCGGGAGTATTATTTTACAAATTGCTTTACGGAAGCAAAAGAACTTATTTATTTATTTATGACAACTTTAAATTAAAATTTCGCTTCATAATATATTTATTTGTTTTTAAATAAAGAAAAAAATTTATGGGCCATTTTTTTGAAATTGTTCTCCTCAAGGGACTAGGACTCGAAATAAAAACAATTTAAATCCACGAACTTCCTTTTTTGCAGAATTATCTAAAATTTTTATTGGCAGTGTCTACATCCACGTCCGACGGGGATTTTTGTTATAATGTTTATACATCCAACGTATATACTATATCGGCCATATCTATTTTAGATAAGATAAGCAAAACTATTGTAACCTAACAAAAATAGATTAGATAAACAAACCTATAGTAACCTAATAAAAAAAAATGCATGGGCCGGGACTCGAACCCGCACTAACAGCGTGGAAGGAAGGCGACCGTAACCACTACACCACCAGCGCTCTAGAAGTTTCACATTGAAAGTGAAAATGAAAATCCCCGTCGGTCGTGTACGTATTACAACTAAGATCCACGTCGCCCGTAGATCTAAGAATTCTGAAAAACCCGTTAGACGTGAACGTAGACACTTCCATTTTTATTTCATACTATTTAAGAATAGCCATATTAAATATCTGTAAGGCACATATATAATTAAAAACTATCTTTTTTTTTTTGTGATATTTTTGTATTTAAGTTATACATGTCTAAACATTTCGATAACACAGTTATCGTCGTCAGTAGTAATACCACCTTTCAAAATTGCTTAAGGTGTTGAAACAATTTTCAAATTTCACAAAATTGTTTCAACGTCAATTTTGAAAAACTGTCTTACTACTGATGAAGATAATTATATAACTTAAATACAAAAATCTACCATAAAAACAAAAAGATAATATTTTAAAATGTATGATGGTGAAAGTTTACACGACTGAGGTATTAGGGGTTACTACCCTTTATTTTTGGGGAATCACTGCCTTTGTGCAAGTAACAGCTAATTTTCGCATTGCTCGGCGAATCTTTTTTACGTATGGTGTTACTTCCAACAGCTATTTTATACCTTACATTTTTCTTTTGTTTTCTTGGCTTATTCTCTATACGGGGTTAAAACAATTCAACATTGGTGATTATTTAGTAATGGTGACTGTAATTGACGCTTATTTAAATAAACTTAGACTGGCGTTTATACGACCTAGGATTCACGATGGCTCTCGTTTGGAAAATAGATGTTAACCGGTTATTAAAAGCGGACCTTCAATACAAATTATCTCCGAGAGGATTTTCGTGCGGCGCTCCTGTGGAACCGTTACGGACGCTTGATCTTACTTTGGGACATTCTCACCCTCGATAATTCAAAATTATCGCCCTGAAGTAGAGGCGATCCATAGGAGGTGAAACGTCCGCATCGGTCAGTTTCTCACAAGTACCGTCATCTAGTCCGAAGGTTACAGCAATTAGCTCTGAGGAGAGCGAATCTCTGACGATTTGGATGCGTGTCCTATTCCTATGCCAGTTGCTTCACGGAAGTATTACGCTGTCGCGAAATTAAAGTTTACATTTTCTGGGAAAAATTCTTCCTCAATTTCTAAATTCTTGACACGGGTGAAAGAACTCGCTTCTGGGGGACTTACTCGTTCATATTTACATGCCGTGTGTCCTGAACTTCTTACCGGTAAGGAACTATGACGTGGTAACTCTTTTGTAATCAGAATTCATTGTATAATTGTCTGCTCCTGCTTCGAGTTACTCGAACTGAACTAACTTCCTGCTGTGTGTGCTACTGCTTATGTACCCTATTGCTTTCACTCACTGCATTCACTCCTTGCACTGCTTTCATTGCTTTCACTGCTTTCACTGCTTTCAATACCTTCACTAATTTCACTGTTTGCTTCACTCTGTTTTAGGTGTTGAGGATATTAATTGTCTAGGGATTAATGATGTTTTCCATATTGATGGTAGTCTCAGAGCATCGTCGCTTGTGTTGAGGTTATGTGGGTGTTTCTCAATCTCTATGGCTTTTATGATAATTCTAGTTGTAAAGTGCTCGTTGCTTGCCACCAAAGTTTTTGAGTCCTCAAATTTAATTTTGTATCCTGCTGTGGTTACGTGCTGGGCCAAGGATGATGTTGCTTGAACTTTATTAACAGCGTTTTTGCGTTCTTCTATCCTTGCGCTGATTTTTCTGTTGGTCTGTCCAATATACGATAGCCCGCAGCATCCACATGAAATCTCGTACACTCATTGACTCTCCAACGAGATCTTGTCCTTAGGATTTCTTAAGATAGAATGAATTCTTCAATACGACTAATCTTGCCCGTTGTCCCTTTGATGTATGGTAAGTATGCTGTGGGAATTGCAGGATCAATTGGTTCTTCGTCTTCTCTACTTGAAGGCCTCAAAGCCCTTTTTATGTTGTGGTGGTGAAATCTATTTTTAATCGAAGCCTCTCTTATTTTTGTCATCTCTTCTTTGATGTTGCCGGCGTCTGCTAATTTCTTTGATCGATTGATCAGCGTCTTGATGACGGATTTGAGTTGACTTGGATGATGATGCGATTTGGCGTTGATGTATCTGTCCGTGACTGTGACTGTGGCCTAGGCGTCCGTCTTTGGCGTCCTTCTTTATTGTTCTTAACTAGCACGTGATTTTATTCTATTTCCATTGTGAACTGGATATTTGTGTGCACTTTGTTGAGGTGTTCCAAAAATACCCTGAGTTTTTCCTGTCCGTGGCTCCAGATGACAAAAGTATCATCTACGTATCTCAACCGTAGCGTCGGTTTATATGCTGCTGAGTGTAGTGCTGTCTCTTCAAACTCTTGCATGAATAGGTTTGCAATGACTGGAGATAAAAGTAACCCCATTGGTGCCCCTGCTTTCTGCTTTTAACAGTGTCCATTGTACATAAAATAGGTATTAGTTAGATAGTGTCTAGCTAAACTTATTATATAGTCAACCGGTTTATGTCTCCTTTGGATGGTCTCAAGTGCCTCATCGACTGGTATATTTGTGAATAGTGATAATATATCCAAGCTGACTAGGAGCTCTCCTGGTTTAATCGGGTGCTGTTGCAGAATCTCAATGAAATGGTCGGCGTTTTTCACGTAAGATGTAGCCTTGTTAGTGAATGGCTGTAGTGACTTCGCAAAGTACTTAGCTAGCGCTTGTAGCGGTGATCCAAAAGAACTAACAATCGGCCGTAGTGGGGCACCGTCCTTGTGTATTTTACGCAGTCCGTACATCTTCGGGCATCTATACGACTTTTCTCTCGGTATCAGTGTTTTTTGGGTTTCTTCATCACTTCCTGAAGCCGTAACTTTCAAAAAAGGCAATTTAAATGATACAACTAATTATAGACCGATAGCCCTTTTGCCCATACTTTCTAAGATTTTTGAGAAAGTATTTGCTTTGCAAATCACGCAATATTTTGAAAGTAACAAATTGTTCAATGATAAGCAATTTGGTTTCAGGAAAAATAGAAGTAGTACAGCAGCAATATGTGACTTTATTCAAAAAGTAGTAGATGCTTTGAAAGAAAATAAATTTTACTTACACTTTTCTTAGACCTCTCATAAGGCAAGTTGTTAGCAGTGTTCTGGGACCGCTGCTTTTCCTCATATATATTAATGATTTCTCCAATTTTATTAACGATTATGCAAATGTTATACAATTTGCAGATGTTACCACTTTAATGCTTGGAGGAAATAATTTAAATGGATTAATAAACCAAAGTAGCGAAATACTAACAAATGCATTTGATTGGTTTTCTGCACATCAGTTGCATCTCAATGAAGGTAAAATGCAAACGATGATATTTTCTTTAAAACGTAACTTAGATATCTATACTGATTCAGCAACTTTCCTGGGGAGTTACTTTAGATAGCAAATTAACTTGGGTATATTACATAAATAGTTTAGCTTTAAAATTAACTAAATCTATTTATGCGATACGCCAACTCAAACAGTCAGTCTCTAGTCGACTTTTACGTATAATTTGTTTTTCAATTTTCCATTCTATTTTATTGTGGGTTCATTCGGCTGGACGACATAGAATTTTTCGACTACAAAGAAAACTACGAATAATTTGAAATGTTAACTACCTTGATGATTATAAACACATTTTTATAAATATGAGAATTTTGACCTTAACTTCTCGGTTTATTTATGAATGTCTTTTACACCTTAAAAACAATGCAGACTTGTTTACTCAAAATAATGAAATACATTATCACAATACAAGAGCTAGCCATAACCTCCGGCTTAATCAGTTCAGATTGGCACGATCACAGAACGTACCTAATTATTGGTCGTTAAAATTTTTCAGTTGCCTGCCACAAAAAGTACGCAAACTTTATACATTATATATATATATATATATATATATATATATATATATATATATGTATATATATATATATATATATATATATATATATATATATATATATACAGTGAGGACGTTTAGGTTGAATAAATTCAATATCTCATAAAGCACAATTTTTTAAAAATCGCTCGGACCGTCGATTTTATATTTTTCAGTCATATTTGAGAAAAATTTTATACAGGGTGTCTCAAAAGATTTGCTAAACAAAATTTTTTTCAAATTGCAACCCAATTTTTATTGCATTTTGGATTGCCCTTACAATTCTAAACATTTGTCATGTAGCATTGCATACCTAAGTCCAACGTTTTGCAGTTATTCGCATTCAAAATTTAAAAATTGAAAAAGATCATGAAGAAAACGAAAATAAAATAATTTTATAACGTTTTATTATATCGAAAACAAAGATTCGTAAACTTAAAAATAATTTTATTTCAGCAAATGTTCGAAATGTCCTCCGTTAGTCAACTAACGCCCGAAATGGTTCAAATTGCAGCAGGAATTTGTAGATCGATTAGACTATTCTGTCTACAGCTATTGTAACAAAACGCTTGCACAGGTCGATTTTTATTTTCAATTACGCATCGTACGCTATTATTGATGTACGAATGACGTCATCACTTTCGCGTACATGACGTCATATTATTTTTAAATAGAACAACATGTTTTCTTGATGACGTCAAACCTAAAGAAGCCAAAAGTTGTTCGATGAAGAAGATGCTGCTACTGTTCTCGCCGTTCATTCCGCAACAAGTTCCAAGGTTGTCGTTAAGAAGGAGGCACTACAATTAGGATAGGTAAATCGATTTACAAAGAATCTTCAAGGAGAACAAAATTTTACCATTTAAGCCGCAATTTAGGCAAACTTTAGAGAACGGTGATGAAGCCAAACGTCTGGATTTTGTTTGAAATGGGCAATAGAGTTTTGGAAGATTCAAATTTTCATAAACGAATAATGTTCTCCGATGAATCGACCTTTTCAACTAACGAGTCGTTTCCTCCCAACATTGCCGTTTCTGGAGTAGGACGAATCCAAACTTCCGAATTGCTAGTCGCAGACAATGTTTGAAAAAGTTAATTGTGTGACGGTTTCGTACTATGGAATTATTGGCCCATATTTTTTGAACAAAATTTAAACCGTTATTCATATTTGGAAATGTTGCAAAATTTTTGCTGATAAACTGGATGAATTGCCATTGAACTACCAAATTGAAATGTTCTTCCAGCACGATGGGTCCCTGCTCATTATGCCGGTACTGTTCGCCAGTGGCTCAATACAGAGTTCCATGATAACTGGATAGGAAGAGATGGTCCCATTTGATGGTCGAAAGTCCTGATCTCACAATAATGAACTTTATCAGGGGGTCGTTTAAAACAAATTGTGTACAGTGAGTCATTAGACAATGATGAAGAGCATTTGAAAAATAGGATAAGGAATGCTGTCCAGTGCCTTTCAATCGAAGAAATAAGACGCAGTTTCAATGAATTCAGAGCTCACATTGAAATCTGTGCGGAAAAAGGAGCATTATTCGAATAGAAAATTAATGTTCAGTTTTTTGAGAATTTCATTTCATTTACCATCAATTGTTAAATTTATTAATTAAAACTTGTGAGACCAATTTGATTTTTCCTTTGAAACAAATCAATTTACGAATTTTTCAAGAAAAATGATATTATCTCGAAAACCGTTTGAGTTAAATAGCAAGTAATTTGTGTTTCGGGGGTTTGAAAACAAGCAGGGCAAATCAGCAAGAATGAAATTTTCTGAGACATCAAAAATAGAGAATTTTCCTCTTTAAAGTCTGATCCGGAAGGACATTATTGATATATATATATATATATATATATATTATATATATATTATTACACATCATTGTTAAATGGTGTCTACTGCGTGGACGGACGATTGGTCCTTAACTATTGGTGATATCAAAACCAATTTTGGTGTGGTAATATATGATCAACGGACCTACATTCTACAAATATTTAGGTATGTACAGGGTGATTGAGAAAATATGCCAACCCAAACCTGTGTTATTTTAAATGGAACACCCTGTATATTTTTGCAGTTTTCGATCCACTGTTACATTTAGAATAAAAATATAGAAATTAGTATCTGTTTCACTAACCGTTCTGCAGATATCGTCACTTCCAAAATAGAGTTAACTTTGGAAGCACGATGCGAGGGCTGTCACCACGATTTTGTAAATCTGTTTGTACCACCGACTATTAATAATAGTCTACTAACAAACAAACCAGGAAATTTTTCGAAAACGTAAAACTATACAGAATAATTAACTTACGCGAAATGTAATTTTTCTCAATTTTTCAAATGCAACACTATGTATATTTTTCACATTTCGATTTCCCATGAAAAGTAGATACTAATTGATAATCGGTTTCATACCCATAAGACGGCCCCTTCTTGAGATATTGACGCTTTTACGTAAAAATATTCTAAAATACAAATTTACTATGATAACAGAATTCAACAAATCTATTGTTTTGACGTTTGTATAATCATTAAAATATTGTTCCATAAGTGTGTGTTTTTGGATTGTCGTTTTATCAATTTTTGTAAAAAATAAATTTTTCCAAAGAAGAAATGGCTGATATGGTCTTTATTTACGGCGAAGCTCAAAGAAATGGTTTGGTGGCTTCCTGTTTGTACTGTGAACGATACATAGGGAGAAGACTGCCACGGAAAGAATCGTTTATGAGTGTAGCTGAGAGATTTATAAATTCTGAAAGTGCGCAAAAATAAGCCCAAATGAAGAAACTGAGTTTCAAGTTGTGGCATTTCTTATAACAAATCCACAAATTATAACCAGAGAGCTAAGTATACACCTTATTAAAAAAAAAAACAAATTGCATCCTTATCATATCTAGCAACATCAAGCTTTAAGAGAAATAGGTTTTCAAAATCGTGAATCTTTCTGCCAATGGGCAACTACTAAAGTCAATGAAGAACTCAATTTTGTTAATAACATTCTATTTACGGATGAGGTAACTTTTCACAATAATGGCAATATTAATACACATAACTATCATCATTATTCAGATACTATTGCACACATCTTAAGAGTTGTTGATCACCAACATCGATGGTCAGTTAATGTGTGGGGTGGTGTAATCAATTTTAATGTGGTTGGTCCTTTTTTATTTGATGAGAGTCTTACTGGAGAAAGATATTTACAGTGTTTGGAAAATGATTTACCCCCGCTTTTGGAAAATATCGAGGTAGATAATATTTGTACGATGTGGTTTCAACTGGATGGCACCCCTCCACACTATGCAATCAACGATAGGCAATATCTCGATAGAAATTATCCGATGAGGTGGATAGGACGGGGTGGTGTGCAAAACTGGCCAGCCAGGTCACCGGATCCTACGCCGCTTGATTTCTTCCTTTGGGGCTACGTTAAAGAAAAAGTAAACCAACAACCTCCCACCACAAACGAAGATATGAAAAATAGAATTAGAGCTGCGTTTCAATTTATTTCGCCTCTAATATTGTTGCGAGTGAATCTTGCGTTTACCGAGCGATTTGCAAAATGTTTAGCCAGGCGTGATCAGCATTTTGAATTTATGGTTTTATTCGTTTATGTTTATTTGTTCAATTTATTTTTAGGTGTAGAGAATTATTGTATTGTTTAGTTATTAATTAAGTTTTCCTGTCAGTTAAAGAATTTATTTGCCATTCGTATTTTGTTATTTGCTCTGGATTTTGTTTTATTTGTTCTTCTGTATTTCAATATTTCCAAATAAAGCGTCAATATCTCAAGAAGGGCCCGTTTTATGGCTGTGAAACTTATTATCAAATAGTATCTACTTTTCACGGGGAATCGAAATGTGAAAAAATATACAGGGTGTTGCATTTGAAAAAATTGAGAAAAATTACATGTCGTGTAATTTAATCATTCTGTATAGTTTTACATGTTTTCGAAAAATTTCCCAGTTAGTTTCTTATTAATATTCGATTTACAAAATCGTGGTAACAACGCTCGCATCGTGGTTCCAAAGTTAACTCTATTTTGGTACTAAACTGACAATATCTGCCGAACGGTTAGTGATACAGATACAAATTTCTATACTTTTATTGTAAATGTAACAGTGAATCCAAAAATGCAAAAAAATATACAGGGTGTTCCATAAAAAACAGGTTTGGGTTGGCATATTTTTGTCTATAACCCTGTATATATCTAAATAATTTTAGAATGATCGTGTATTACCATACCAAAATTGTTTTTGATATCTAATAGTTAAGGAGAAAGCCTCCGTCCACGAGAAGATCGTACTGTATATATATATATATATATATATATATATATATATATATATATATATATATATATATTATATTTAAATTCACCGACAAACGAAAACTGAGATTCTATGAGTCAAAATAAGAAAAATGATCATAAACGCTTTTCCGAAAATGCTTAACCGAGATACAGGTTGATTAAAAATACTTTTTAAGGTTTTTAAGCTTCCTCAAAACTACAAAAGATATTACACTAGATTTGGTACACCTAAATGTCTAATTAAATAAAATTAATCAGGTGAGTTTGAGTCAACTGACTCGATCCAGTGGCGTAGATATTTTAAGTTAATCTGTTTAAGTAAAAAAAACGCACGCCCTGTGAAGAAATATTTTTGATAGATTCAACATTTAATTCTGCAAATAAAATCATACTTAGTAGTTTTTCGATTCGGCCCCGTTTTTGAAATATTTTGTATTAACATAAACGTACATTATTCAGTAATACCAAATTAAATAAATCAGAGATTGTTTGCATTTGACAGTTACGTATCTTATGTTTTTCAAAAAAACAGGGACGAGCGTTTTTACTTAAAGTGATTAACTTAACATATTCTACGCCACTGGATGGATCCAGTTGACTCAAACTCGCCTGATTAATTTACTTAATAACATTTAGGTGTACCAAATCTCAGTGTAATATCTTTTGTAGTTTTGAGGAATCTTAAAAATTATTTTAATCAACCTGTATCTCGGTTAAAGCATTTTCAAACGTTTATAAATTTTGTCTTATTTTGAATCATAGAATTCAGTTTTTCGGTGATTTTAAAATACACCCTTATATAAGGTAGGTCTTCTGTACAGGGTGTCCACAAACTTTTTCACAAAGAAAACTGCAGATTTTAGAGCTGACTTTATGTCGATTTAACGTAAATACTTCCTAAGAGAGCTGAGCTCTTGGAAGATGGCGCCCTAACATCTGTTTAATTCAAATATCTTCAAAATGGCAGCGTTCTGTACATTTATTTAGTAGAATATGCCCAATCGTATGGCGTGAATATGATTTTTTAGTTGTAGTCATGAGCGGCCCGTTTGGGCGGGGTATTGGACATTGTTATTCATAAGTTTTTTGTTTTTCAAAATTTCGCAATTTTAACATAAAATTAAACAATTTCGATTTTTTCATAAAAGAATGAAATTTTCTGAAGTCGCCACGACGCACCTTTTTCGAAATAAATCGATTTGAACTTTTCATGTGTTAATCATACTTTCATAATTTTAATTAACGAACTCATTTACAAAGAAGCTATGTCATAAATATTTTGCTTAGAAAGCAGATAAACTCAAAATAACGTTTTTAATCAAAAAAGTGTAACATTTAAATAAAAAAAAATTTTAATAATTAAACAACACAAATAATTAATTAATAACTGTTTCAATTTTTATTTGAAAGTTGCGAATTTTGAAAATTTCATTTTCTAATTTTGAGATTATCTTCTCTCAAAGCTATCTTTTCAATTTGGAATAACATGATTTTAGTATCCCAACTCAAAAACGAAGATTTAATAATCTTTGAACAACGTTTTATATGTTGAATTGTATTAAAAAAAAGTCTGCTATATTGCCTCAGAAGAAACAAAGTTCATATTCGTTAATACATAAACGAATTTTGAAAGTGAATACCCGTAAACGATTAGGCAATTCTACAGCAATTACAGAAATACATTTCTAAATTCCAATATGTTTACTCCATACGATAGTATATGTGATGTTTAGTACATATTAAAATCACTTTTTAAATGGTCAAAACAAATTTAGAAAAAGTTATCTTTATTTTGTCTGAAATACAAGGGAATAATCTTTGTTGATTGAAATAAAAATACACTTAATATGACAATGTTTAAATTAATAACGTCTCTTTATGGTCGATGTTTTTCCTAAACTCGACCATAAAGAGCGTTTGATTTATAAACATGCTCCAGGCTATGTTAGATGTGATTGTCAATACTCAGAAATCGAAAGTATGCCTGATTCTACCTGAACGTTGACGATGCATTATTCGCACAAGACTAAAGGTTAGCTGGTTCTGTCTTAGAGAAAATATCGACCATAAAAGAGCGTTTAGATTTATAAACATGCAACGGCTAATGTTAGATTAATATAGGTCAAATATTCAGACACCCGAAGATGTCCGATTCTACCTAACATTGACGAGACTTGCAAAACTCAAAGTAGCTGCGTTCTCGATTTCGTGTGTTTTTTAAAGTGTAACTGTCTCGTAGATGAGCATTCTATAATGTATTCTCCTGTTTATGAGCCAACATCAGGACATTAAGATTTTACGACTTGTTAATAAACTATTACAACATAACCGTTCAAGATAATGATGAAGCGATGACGTTGAGCTGTATCTCACATCCAAGATGATGTTCAAAAGAGAAAGAAGAGCGATGAGATAGGGGAAGGGCAAATCTCAAAATCATGATGATGATAATGAGGACGACTCACGGTTCAAGAAGAAGAAGAAACCGATAAAGCATGTTATTAAAAATAATGATGTATTGTTGTTTATAATAATAATAATAATATATATTTCAAAACGTTAAGCTTTCCTTCGGTTTTGTTAATAAACCTGTTTTTTTCTAGCGGTGCTCCACCGTCTTGATTCATGTTTGCAAGTTTACAAGTTTTCGCTTTAGCGTGTTTTCGCCTCTGTGTGTGTGTGTGTGTGTGTGTGTGTGTGTGTGTGTGTGTGTGGGCATACGTCGTGTAGCGTATACGGCGAACGCGCGTACGTGAGCGTGCGTGCGTCGACGGCGTTCGACGTGTACGTGCGAGCGTACGTGCGAGCGTGCGTGCGTGCTAACGTGTGCTAGTGCGTGCGTTTTTTCGTTTGATCCGTAAAGTGCTAGTCTGTATGTAGTTTGTAGGCTATTGTGTTGACTAAGAGCTATAATTAGCGTTGTTGCTATACTGGCCGTGGAGTTATGTTTAATTAGCTTTTTTTGACAGATGTATTTATTTATGATAAGATCAGGTTGCATGTAAAGTAAATAGAGGTGAAACTAACTAGCTAATGTGTTTTGCTGCTACGTATCCAGTATTGAAGATTCTGTTTATGTATTAGAAAAACTACTACAGCTTCGAAACAGAATGCAGATAAAATTGAAGAAAGTGAATACGGTACAACTTGGCGAGCAGACTTAAAGGTTTAATGTGTACAGCATTCCCAGAGCAGCGTTGAAACCATTTAATTTAGGACTAACCTCATGTCCATGTAATAATGTCTGATAAACTATTAGGATTATTAGATTGCTTTATAGGTACAATATAATCGTTCAAGGTGAAGACGATGAGATGGTAGTATCTCAAAATCTCGATGATGGTGATACTCCATGAAATTTCAAATAAAATTAGATTACGTCACTCTTATTTTCAAATTAGAAATTTTTAAAACGTTTAGTTGACATTGCTATTAATCCCATCTGATAAAAATCCACAAAGATGTATGCGCAGAAGTGTTGAGATGCTTGAAATCGACCCCAGCCACAATAAGAATGTGTTTTGACTTGTATGTGCTTCTAATCAACTACCCAGACACGCACCTCGACCGTTTATCAAACACGGACCCTGCAGACAAACCAGACCAACATTGGACCTCTATCTACATTGACGAGAGTGGTAACATTGTTTGAGTTTCAAACCTACTTGTTTCTTAGGTTAACAATTTTCTCAAGGTAGAATGAGGATTAAAGATCTTTGGAAAACGGACCGCCTCTTCTGATCCATCGCTCTCGGTAATTGTTATCTAAAAAAGTAGAACAGTTCTGCTATAGTGAGCGGCACATCATGTAAAACCACAAGTTCCGCCGAATATTCAGATTAATATCATCTAATAAATCCGGTCAAGTATTTTGTAGAAAGTTGAGATATTCTTTTCCGTTTAAACGATTAGGCAATTCTACAGGTCCAAGCAAATTATCACCAAGAACACATAATTATACATTAATGCTAAAGCTTTCCTGATGTTTACTTTCCCTTATCGCATGAGGGTTTTCATCAAAATAGGTGTAATAGTGTGCGTTGTGCATATTAAAAATTCCACCTTTTGTAAAAGCGGCTACATCACAAAACAAAATATTAGAAAAAAATCATGTTCTTGATTCTCTTTATTTTGTATCCATTGAAAAAATGAACAGGAGCAGGAAAATCACCTGCTTGCAAGGCTTGGACTTTTTTGAAATGAAAAGGATACAAGCCTTCCTTAAGTAGAATGTTACACACAGAAGATTTTGGCAGAATGGGATACATTGCAGCCAACCTTCTCACGTTTATTTCGGGATTGTACTTTATTTCCATTAAAATGTCATCCTGATATTCTTCCATTACATCAGCATGTCTTCCCGTTTCATTATTTTCAGGAATTACCGATCCTTTTTCCCTAATTTTCTGATGAAGAAGCGTAAATAGTTTAGGACCTGGAAATTTATCTGTATATCTAGGTGCTGCTGCCCGAGTGTTGCATTGCATTTCGCCATACACTAAATGCATATCGGTATATTCTTCGGTACTAAACGAAGCCATTCTAACAATATTCAACTTTTTGTATTTACGGTAACGTAACTAAACAATAAAAATCCTTTCACTTAAAAGTTATTTGACACTTTAACCTCAACTAGTATCTGTAATACAAGTTATTTTGACGTTCACACAATTGTTATTTTGTTTATTTTCCATAGCCATCTTTCATAATTATAAATGAATTCGTTAGTTAATTTTATAAAAGTATGATTAACACATGAAAGGTTCAGATCGATTTATTTCGAAAACGGTGCATCGTAGCGACAAGAGTATCATTCTTTTATGAAAAAATCGACATTTTTTAAATTTTATGTTAAAATTGCGAAATCTAGAAAAACAAAAAACTTGTGAATAACAATGTCCAACGCCCCGCCGAAACGAGCCGCTTATGAGTACAGCTAAATAATCATATTCACGCCATACGATTGGGCATATTCCACTAAATAAATGTACAGAACGCTATCATTTAAAAGGAAACCATTTTGAAGATATTTGAATTAAACCGATGTTAGGGCGCCATCCTCCAAGAGCTCAGTCTCTTAGGAAGTATTTTTGTATTAAGGTAATTCACGTTAAATCGACATAAAATCAGCTCTAGGATCTGCAGTTTTCTTTTGTGAATAGAGTTTGGAACATATATATATATATATATATATATATATATTATATATATATATATATATATATATATATATATATATATATCATGAACTGAATTGACTGTAGAATTCAAATTTGCTACAAAAAAATTGGAGATTCTCATTTAAAAAATACAGGTTTGTGAAATGAATACTTTTTGAATTACCCCGTATATTTCAAAATATTTTTAAAACATGCTTACACAGACCCTCTACATATATACAGAGAAAGTTATATGTGACTAAATGGAACAGGTTAAGACAAGTCATAGAATGAATTATAAGTACTGGTAATAGCCTGAAAAATAAAGCAAAACAATTAGTATTTAAAAAACTGTGAAATATATGTATAGGACATCATATATCAACAATACCATAATTTATGTCTAGAACCCAAATATGTACGAATATATAATACAGGGTGTTCTATTTAGAATAAGAAAGATTGTATTGACCGCGGCTACGTAGCACACCCTGTATGTTTGTCGGAAACAATTTTCTCTAGTTTTTATAATAACGGAGATTTCTACTCCATCACGTCGTTGACTCACCCTGTACATACATGATTTAGCCATTATTCTACAAAAAATACTATCACCTTCACTTAATTTGTGTATTATGCCTTCCCAAAGAGTTTTTAACCACTCTTGCATAAATCTCCTAATGAAAAAAAGACACATGCTCAAAATTACAAAAATGGGATTACTCAACACTTGCATATTTTCATACAGTTTTCATAATGTGACATTAATAATGGAAACGTTAGCAAAAAATTAAACATAAAGTTTTAGAAATTTTCATTAATTTAATTAAATACACAAATAAAGAGTTTACCTCGTTCATAACGAAAACCTATAATAATATATTAGAATTTAGTAGATGAATTGGAAATAAACAGTACCGTCAGAATAATACGTTTTAGAATTTGCCTCCATTTCGCCATTTCGCCCCGAAATGTCACAGGAGCGAAGTGTCACAAAGAAAGGTCTAAATTGAGGGCCAAATGTCCTCATCCCGAATAATACATATCAGAAGAAATTTCTACAAATATACCTTCACAATGACATTATCATTTACATTACGTGTATATTAACATCATTTTTAAAACACAAGCTTGCATTAGGAATGGAATAGCTGTGTAATCAATGGTCATATAGTGACTTCAGAGGCAAACACGAAAATCGACAACAAAGACATCTACTATCAACTACTATTATTTTTGTCTTTACCATTATATACATGATGGGCCGTAGTTAAATACAAAAATAAACTAATATCTAAATAAAACGAATGTAAACAATAAACTCATTCAACATTAATAACAAACTAACGTCCATATTTATGTACAATTGGCAAAGTACGTATAGATTCTTAAGATTTACCTTAACATGTGTTTTATATGGATAATTATAGGGTGAGTCAATAGAATAAACTGGTTGATGCTTTATGAGTAAACTTTGTCTATACAATGTATTTATCATATTATATGGCTAGTAAGTGTACGCATTTTAAAATTATTCTTGAATATACAGACTATTCCAAATAATCAGGGCAAGACAAAGTTAGTATTTTGTAAGGGAACGCCCTGTATATCACTCGTTTTTTGGATACCATGCACAATTATAAAATTTTATTTTTGCACTTCCGAGATTAAAATAGATACTTTAGTCTCTGTCTACAGAGACTAAAGTTGGTCATTTATTCCCTAGGGATTAGATATGGACTAAACCCCCTAGAGAGTTCATTGACAGATGTCAAACTTCAAATATTTTTTATTAATTTTTTTACGAAACATTAACATTAATATTATTACAATTAATAAATATCGGACGATTAATTTCCGAAACGTAAGGTTGAATCCATTTCCAAATGAATCAGTGCCTGTGGGAGGTTCAGATTGGCACGACGGTCCTGGGAGTGAAGTAGCTGGTGTTTTTTGATC
Source organism: Vesta saturnalis (assembly GCA_036346205.1). Lineage (NCBI taxonomy): Eukaryota > Metazoa > Arthropoda > Insecta > Coleoptera > Lampyridae > Vesta > Vesta saturnalis. The sequence goes on from JARFJB010001987.1 coordinate 4,870,925, forward strand.
ACCTCCACCTTCAAAAATTTTTTCGGCGATAAGGTTCTTATTATTCAGGGAGTTTTCCACATACCCTTCTGCAACAGTTGTAGACTTCCATCCCCCATGTCTTTTTAAACGGTCAACAGTCGCACCTGAATCAGCTAGTAGAGATGCAGAGGTTCGCCGCCAACAATGTCCTGTATATGACAACGCATCTGGTAGATTTAAGAATGTTGCAACTTTCTGGGGCAATTTTCCAAATATATTCTTCCCCACAGGTTGCACTGTATACTGCTTGTTAACGTAACGAACAAAAAATCTTGAATGAGGGGTTTCGTCTTTTCTCAATGACATATATTTCTTGCAGATTTTTGTATAACTAATGATAGTTTTATCTGAATCTTTTACAACGAAGTTCCTCTCTGTTCCATTTTTGGTAGCTCTAATGTTAACAAGAAGTCCGTTGCCCAAATCAGTCACATCATTCATTGACAATTCGACTAATTTAAGTCCTCTACAAGCCCCTGCCACACCAATGAGTGCTACCTACAAAAAAATCATTTTTAAAAGTAGGTACAATGATTCTTGGACATGCTCACTTTTGTCATTAAAAATGTGTCATCTTTAGAAACGTATCAATCTGTTCTATAGTTAGTACCTTTGACTTCTTCGCTTTGTAACCAAAATTTTTTCTTTTCAGAAGCGTCGTCAATTTGTGGAATTTACTTATATCAAAATTATGTTTAACGTTAAGCATAGTTTTTAACATTGAATACTGGGCCCACAATGTAGAAGCAGCAAATTTGTTTACCTTTTCATTAAAAAATACCAGCAAAGCATCTTCATTAAAATTTGTAATTTTCTTTTCACAGCACCACTTTAAAAATATATCATACCCTTTATCGTAAATTTTACGAGATTTGGAAGGCAGTAAGTCTTCTAAAACCTCTTCAGCGGCGTTTTCTAGATAAAATTCGGCGTACATATTTATTACCCTTTTGTAAAAATTTGTTCAAATATGGCTACCGCTGTTTACTAATTCCCAGGCTAACCGACTGTTTTTTTTTCAAATAGCAAGATTTTTAGATAATTTTCTACAAATTTGTCACATTGCCACGAACAAATTTGGAATTATTGTACATAAAAAATAAATACTTTGGAAGTGCAAAAAATAGCGTATATACTTCGGGACCTAAGTGCCTAAATCCCTTGAGGCAACAAACCCCACTCGCGGGATTAAATGTTGCACTTTGGTCGCTCTATATATAATATACTATTATATAGCATATAAAATTAACGATTTTTGATGTAAATCGAATTTTATCCATAAAATCGCATTTACAGGTATAAATTTTATATTATGTGCCACCTTATGTTTTGTTACGAAAACTTCTATGTTTATACCAAGGAAAGACAAAGCTTAAGCATGTCAGTAGTCGTCAGATAGCAATATCATATGAAACGTCAGAATCAACTGTCAATCGGACAACTAGAAAACATTATCAAGCTTTACATACTGAATTACACCAGGAATTACGCAATGATGGCTTCAAAGGACGAGTAAACTTTTCCCAGTGTTCAACTTGAGATCAATCCATGCTTTTAATCTTATATCATGTTTATGGTGCTGTAAATCGCCATAATATGCACTCTCACGTATTAGATAATTCATTTTGGATCCGAAAAATGCAAAACCAAAACTACTGGTCTGCTTAGTAATGATGAACGACAGAATAGGTGGCTGCAAGGGGACCATGCCCCTTCGCACTACCACCGCGAATCTTACACCATTAATATTGGAGATATTGGGAAAATATTATAAAATAGCTAAAAACTAGTGACTTCATGTAGCCCCACACGAAGAAGTCACATGGAGTGAGATCCGGTGACCCCGGGAACCAATGTATGTATTCAGCAGGAACATTCTCGAACTTCCTGAGAGGGCGGGGCTTAACTGCTCGTTCACGTGTCTGATTGGGGTGACGTCAGTTCCTAGTATAGATCCCGCTTAGCCTTACTACTAATAAATTCTAAAGTACAGTTGACTTACATCAATTTAAGTTAAGCAACAAATACCTTGTATCGTTGGTGTAACAGTCCACTATCTATTACTCCTTGGTTCACCATATGTTCCACCACTATTATATATTCCCAGACAACTGTAGTTTGCCATGCTTTCATCACCTAATCTATAATCTTGATAAACTAATTTATGTTCCGTTCATTTCCTTAATAAACCAATGCAGCTTACACGAGTCACTATCAGCTGTTTTCTTATATACACAACTTAGGTTGCACTAAGTTACTTACGTCAACTGGAATTACCATCCCAATTGAAGATGTAATTACTTAAACTATTTATTTTCAATTGATTGATTGTTAATTTCCAAGTTTAAATACAGTTAACAACCCTTAAGCCTTTCGATTATAATTAATAATTGTGGGCCGGATCATTAATTTTATATTGAAAGTATAAAGCAATTTACTTGTTTATTTGTTTCTTTGCCAATATAGGTTTGTTCACTTACGCACATACACAATATTTATCGAACTTTCATGTAACAAATTTTAAAGTACTGCCTCAACACAATGTATATCACTTTAAGTCAGTTTCCTTTTATTTGACTTTGACACTTTCAACTTTTTCTAAAACCACTATTAGATTTTGTGACTTTATGTTTAATAAATAACACCAAATTTATTTGACAACCTTTTTCGTAAAATAACCATGGTTACTTTCAATGATCAACAACCATTAAAAATTTACATATATCAGCGACCGTCTCGCATAAAGACTCAATTAAGACCCCTTACCTCAACTTTGGTACTTCTATTTATACCTATCCCTAAATCAGACGAGATATTTTATCTGACCAATGAAAATTCGTAAATTCATTTATAAGACGGTCCTGATAAAATTATTTTAACTTACATTTCTTACTAGGCAAAATAAACAAAAATGTTGAATAATTCCTTGTTAGGTGGTAGGCATGTATACTCCATGCCAGCCGGGGAGGTACCACCACCCTTACCATGGGCTCCTTAATATTGGGTCTCCGATTTTCTGAGCTCGGTAAGGGCTGCCGGTTACCTTTTCCATCATCCTTAATCTATTCTCATCCTTATTCTTCCTTCTCGCACTCATTGTCTTCCTATCGGATTAAAAGTCCCAAATTAAAATATAAGATGGCTGTGGTTTCTAGGGTTATAAATTCCGGACGTAAAATCTTTCCCCATTCGGATGCCCGAGGCAGGGCAACGACCTCGGTCATCGAAAGTATCAACTTTCTGATTCACTACTGCAACATCCGCGGTATCAGGTCTAATCTTAATGCTATTCACCAACATCTTGAACAATTACAACCTGATATATTGTTTCTATCTGAAACACAAGTCTCCTCGAAAGCTCCGAGTCACCCGACTTGCAATTTCCTCAATACCATCTTCACTCTAACTTTCGATATAAAGGAGGCGTATGTGCGTACATCAAGGACAGAATTGCTTGCAAGAGGGTTTCTTCCTTAGAAAATAAAAATGTTGACGTGATTTGGTTTAAACATTCTGGTCCTAATTTTGTGAAATTCTACTGTTGCATTTATAGGTCTCCTAGTAGTAGTATAGCTATGCCGATCCTGGATCACTTTTGATAATAATAATAATACACCTTCCCGTACAGTGCACATCAATGTCAATGGTTTTCAAGGTCATCGTACCCATTACCTCTATACATATTCCTCAAGATCATCACATTATACAATGTTTTTCAAGGCCACGTTCCGTGTATGTCTTCAAGGCCAGGAAGTGGTCAAGGTCACCAATCAATTGTCCAGTTGAGTGTTAATTTGAAATAAATTTTCAAGGACACGCCCCCCAATTCAAGGAAGTCCATTGACCTCTGTCTCAAGCCCTGAGGTATGATACAGATTGTTGTCTAAGCATGCTTCAAGGTCATCAAGCAACGATTACTATGACCACGCCCCAAAACAGGTAGACGTTTCAAAACAGGTAGCCGATTCCTATAAACAGGTAGCCGTTTCCTAAAACAGGTAGCCGTTTCAAAACAGGGGTCCGTTTCAAAACAGATAGCTGTTTCAACCGTTTCTTACGAGAAGGTGATCTATTGTTCAGGTCGAGTTAATACATCTCAATTCTAGGAAATCAAGAACAAAGACGATGCATTGTCAACGGTTCAAAGTCTATGCTTATAATTTTCAAAGGTTACATGAGATATGAACAAAGACGATTCATTGTTCTGGTCGATTTATAAAAGTAGATTGTTATCTCAATTCTAGGAAATCAAGAATAAAGGCGATCCATTGTCAACGCTTCAAAGTCTATGCTTATAAGGCAACACCTCTGATAACAAAGACGATTCATTGTTTGGCTGAGTCATAGCTTCTGAAATTCTAGGAAATCAAGAATAAAGGCGATCCATTGTTCAAAGTCTGTGCTTACAATTTTCAATGTAAAAGGACAAAGACGATTCATTGTTCAGGTCGAGTTATAAAAATAGATTCCACATCTCAATTCCAGGAAATCAATAACAAAGGCGATGTATTGTCAACGCTTCAAAGTCTATGCTTATAAGGCCACACCTCTGATAACAAAGACGATTCATTGTTTGGCTGAGTCATTCTGAAATTCTAGGAAATCAAGAACAAAGACGATGCATTGTTCAAAGTCTATGCTTACAATTTTCAAGGCCACATGAGAGAACAAAGACGATTCATTGTTCTGGTTGAGTTATAAAAAATAGATTGTTATCTAAATACATCTCAATTCTAGGAAATCAAGAACAAAGGCGTTCCATTGTCAACGCTTCAAAGTTTACGTTTACAAGGTCACATGAGAGAACAAAGACGATCTATTGTTTTATGAGTTATAAAAATAGATTGTTATCTAAATACACTTCGATTCTGAGAAATCAAGAATAAAGGCGATCCATTGTCAACGATTTAAAGTTTATGCTTACAAGGTCACACATCTGATAACAAAGACGATCCATTGTTCAGTTAGAAATAAATTGTTATCTCAATTCCAGGAAATCAAAAAGGGGGCCCATTGTTCAAAGTCTATGCTTACAATTTTCAAGGTAAAAGAACAAAAGTGATTCATTCTTCTAGTCGAGTTATAAAAATACGACGCCTCAAAGTCTATGCTTACAATTTTCAAGGTAAAAGAATAAAGACGATCTATTGTTGAGTCGTAGCTTATGAAAAGGTGAGCCGAACTTATCCGACCTTACCCGAACTTATCTCTATATAAGTAGATAAAGAATAGTCCCACATCAGTCGATACATTACAATCATCACAACAACAAATTACCTAAAGTAAAAAGCAACTATTATTAATCACCAGTGTGCATCATATTTTTACAATCCTAACTAAAAGTTTTATTGTAAACCAGAGAGCAATTTGTTAAACGTAAAGAGTAACTATTATTGCTCACCAATTTGTGCATCATATTTTTACAATCGTGACTAGAACCGTTGTGAAGAGCATTTTGTTAAAAGTTCATTGTTACGTGTGTGCTTCATATTGCTAGCTATGAGTATGCCAAGTAGTAGTGAGATGGTTAATTTAACAAAGCGCATTGTTCCCTTATTGAAAACAAAAAGGAATTTGCCAGGCACATCCGTATAGTTAACACCAATATCAAGCTATTGCAAGATATAATTAAACATAAAATTTATTATGAGACCAATGAAAGCTTGTTAAGCTTGAGAGCAATTTAGCATTGCTCAAGTGCTATCTGGTTAGATTGAGACGGTTAAAGAACGCTTCAGTGAAAGTTGGTAGTGGAATTGTCAATAAAAAGGTATGCATAAATTACGTTGGTACCCCTAGACTCATGTTTTAATGGTAGGCTGCTTACGGGAATTATAATCAATATGTCAAACATTAAGGACCCTTTGATATTTTTACTAAACGCATATAATAGTTTTGCACGTAAGGTGAAATTAATGTTAAGGCAATCTATGCTAAAGGTAAATGTGGTCTTAGGCTGCAATTTCATGCAACCCCAAAATCATAATATTGAGTTGAAGACTTTTGCCACAAAAAATTGCGTTATTGATATTTCAACCAATTTACGTGTCTGGTACAATGAAAACGTGTATGATAAGTTACGGATAAAATTAGAGGAGTTTTCCGAAAGGGATTCCGGTTGGGCAGTACATGAAGTCTTACATTTAAAAGTGAATATTAATAGCTATGTCCCATTTAGAGGCGGTGATTCAACCTATGTTAAAGTTCCACACTTCATAGAAGTAAAGCATGCTGTTGTTAATGTTAAAAATAACGATGAGTTTTGCTTCCTGTGGGCCGTTGTTTCGGCATTATATCCTGCTTCACAAAACTCAAACCGAACTTCTAGCTATCCTCATTTTAGAGATGTTTTGAAGTATGATTCAATTCACTTCCCCATTCAGCTGGATGATGTAAAAAAATTTGAGAAACTAAACAACCTCGCAATTAATTTGTACTGTATAAATGATAAAAAAGTTGTACCCCTTGTATTGAGTAATCAGCAAAGCGATAAAGAACCCATAAATCTTTTAATACTTTCTGCCGCGGATGATACTGTATACCATTTCACATGGATTAAAAATATGTCAGCTTTATTTTCAAAACAGATATCAGAACATGGTCATAAGAACGTAATTTGTAACCGGTGTTTGAATCATTTTGGTCGGATGTAGCTTTAGAAAACATTTAACATATTGCAGTCAACTTAATCAATGCTCTACTAGGCTGCCTACCGAAGCAGAAATGAATATACAGTTCAAAAATTTCCATTCAAGAAAAGGTGCCATTTGTCATTTATGCTGATTTAGAAAGTATTTTAGAGAAGTGTGCAAATGGTTTCGAAGGTAATACTCTATTTCACTCCAAACACACACCTTTCAGTATTGCTTACTATTTGAAGTGTTCATATGATGATTCTTTATCTCGATTTAGTCTTTATAGAGGAAAGGATTGCATTCAATGGTTTGTTAACGAGCTTCAAAGTATTGCACATTGGGCTACCGAAATAATCAATCAAATTATTCCTATGGCTACTTTAAGTCTCAGTCAGGTTGAGCAATTTGAAAGCGCCACGATTTGTCACATTTGTCGGAAACCATTTACTACTTCTGATATAAAAGTTAGAGACCATAACCATCTTACGGAGCATTTCGGGGCAGTGCACCAGGCGTGTAACCTAAACTATACAGACTCCCACATTCTGCCAGTTGTGTTCCATAATTTATCAGGTTATGATTCATTTCATCATTAGAGAATTGGCTAGTGTCCCGGTTTGATTTCACTGCTACCCATAAACAAAGAAAGATATATCTCTTTCACGAAGGTAATGGAAGGCACCAAAATTAAGTTTAGATTTATTGACTCTTTCAGATTTATGAGCAGTAGTATTGAAAAGTTGTCAGACTATTTGGAGGATAGTAAAAATTATTTCCCGCGCTAGTTGCACAATGAGGAGAATTTTCTCTAGTAGTTCGCAAAGGTGTGTTTCCTTATGAGTATATTGATACGTGGGATAAATTGAATGAGACCACCCTCCCGCCCAAAGAAGCATTTTTCAGTCATCTTAATAATAGGGAATCAGTGATGAGAGTTTTGCGCATGCGGTTAACGTTTGGAACAAATTTAGTATTAAATCGTTAGGGAGTACTGATTTGTATCTAAAACAGACGTTCTACTTTTAGCAGATATTTTCGAAAACTTTAGGCAAACTTGTTTAAGTACTTACGACCTTGATCCTCTGCACTATTATACAGCTCCCGGTTTAGCATTCGATGCTATGCTTAAAATTACACAAGTAAAGTTAGAATTATTTACAGACATTGATATGCTAATGTTTATTGAGAGAGGGATTAGAGGTGGTGTAGCTCAATGTTCAAATCGGTATGCTAAAGCTAACAATAAGTACATGGGGGAAAAATTTGATCCCACCTCCGAAAGTGTGTATTTAATGTACTACGACGTGAATAATTTATATGGAGCCGCCATGTCAGAATTTCTACCATTTGGCGATTTTTCTTTTGTTGATGAAGCTAATTTTGAAAGTTTAGATTTAATAAACCATCCTGATGATTCGGAAATTGGTTATATAGTCGAGTGTGATTTAGACTATCCTATAGAATTACATGAGAGTCACAGTGATCTACCGCTGGCACCCGAACATATGGTTCCACCCACGCCTGATTCCAAAATGAAAAAATTACTGCTTACCCTGTATCCAAAACGTAATTATGTAATTCATTACAGAAATTTAAAAGTATATTTAAAATATGGATTGAAGTTGGTAAAAGTACACCGTATATTACGTTTTAAACAGTCCCCATGGTTAAAAAATATATAGATTTAAATACAGCCATGCGTCAGCAATCTCAAAATGAATTCGATAAAATTTCTATAAATTAATGATTAATAGTGTTTTCGGGAAGCTGATGGAAAATGTACGTAAGCATAAGGACATACGGCTAGTAACGAAATGGGAGGGTCGCTATGGTGCTCGTGCTTACATATCAAAACCAAATTTTCATAGTTGTACAATATTTGACAATGATATGCTTATCATTGAAATGAATAAGCTTGAAGTATATTTCAATAAACCTATATATGCAGGATTCAGTGTTTTAGACGTTTCAAAACTTTTTATATAATTTTCATTACGGTTACACGCTACCCAAGTTCCATAATAGTGCTAAGCTCTTGTACACGGATACGGATAGTCTCATATACGCCTTTTCGGTTCCCGATATCTATGAATGTATTAAAGAGGACATTGATAAATTCGATACATCTGATTATAGTCCCGACAACATCTTTGGACTCCCATTAGTAAATAAAAGGTCCCGGCTTAATGAAAGATGAAAATCATGGCAAAATTATGGTTGAATTTGTAGGACTTCGTGCAAAATGTATGCTTACGCGGTTGATGAAAAGGTTGTAAAAAATCAAAGGGTTCTACCCACGCAAGTGTGAGGCAGATCACTATTAATGATTATAAACAGGTTTTACTTGATGGTGGCGTAATAAGGCGCTATCACACCTCATAAGATCAAAGAACATGATGTGTTTACCATTAAACAAAATAAAGTCATACTCAATCCTTATGATGATAAACGCTTAGTAAATTTTGATTTCACTGATACTAGACCCTGGGGTACAACTTTCAGTAAACAAATCTACAGAAAGTACCTGAAGCGTTCTTTGACCTCTCTGAAAACTATACATTTATATTGAATATATTGCAACATATTGAGTGTTTTAACTATTGTGCAAATGAAGTAATTATTAAGACATTATTTGATAGAAAAATTAGCTTAGACAATACCATTAAAAGTTTTACGAACTTGTGTACCGATAAAGGTTCGTTAACCTCTAATGATGTAAATAGGATTTGACATGAATTTACCTTAAAATGTACATATACAAGTTATTATGGGGTGATTCATTGTGTACAAATGCTAGCGTACAAAATATTGTTTATAAAGACACTTTCTATAAGTGAATGTATCGAGAGAGCAGCATATTATGCTAATTACAAGTGCCTCACTATTTTAATTGAAGTATTATTAGAACAAAACATTACATATAAGTTTCAACTGGGAAAATGAGGAACACCACAAAATTGGATTTTGGAAAACATTGAGAAAGGTGATTCCTGCTTGGGATGGACCAGATTCGGGGATATGGCCGTCTAGTAATTTAAACGATTATAGAAATACTTTTACTATATAAGATGATGTAATATTTAAATAAATACAATTATAATTTTTATGTGGTTTTAATTCATCTAAAAGTTACAATCCCTACAGCTATATTATAAAACTAAATCGTCTTTATTGATCCATGATCTTTCATCCAATCCCCACCACTTTACGAATAACTTGTTATTCTTGGAGCGAAGCACTTTTTCCACAAGGTAGACATCCGGATGCTTTGTTTTCTGTAATTCATGTTCATAAAAGCCTCCCAGTACAGGTGATCCTTTCATGTCCTCCAACATGTAAGTGGTTGGGTTAGTAATGCAAACTTTCACAATCTTGAATAGTTCACTTGACCAATTGGGGTGTATCCTTTAGCGAAAATACTTTTAAACTTACTGATTCGTACTATGTCACCCACACAATAACGATTCCTATCAACTATTTTTATGTGAGTGTAAGCCTCTAGCTTTGTATGATTACCGACATCTTTGGGCTTCATTCCTGTAGTTCTATGCTTACGATTGTTATAATCCATCGTTACGGTGTCAATTGTATCAATCCATTTATATTTACCCTGTAGGCTGAATGACTTGTATAGGACAGACTTAACGGTCCTGATCACTCGTTCCGCAATTGCTGCCTTCTTTGTACTATAGGTGGAGTAATGGTTGACCCCATAACGCTGCATTAGTTTAGTGAAATGGTCATTGTAGAATTCTTTTCCTGCATCTGTCTGCAAATTGGAAGGTTCCGGCCCGTTTTGAAGATTGCCTGCATGGCCTTGGCAACTTCAAGCCCGTTTTGTTTTTAATCCTTTGGTCCACAAGTATTTCGAAAAACAGTCAATAACTACTAAAATATACTTGTAGCCCTTATTTTGTTTGGCATATGTGTTAAATTCGGCCAAATCTGCTTGCCAGAGGTCATCATATCCCTTAATTATTGTGCGCCTTCGTTTAAAATTTTTCTTGCGGGTTTGTGCAATTCATTGACGAGTTGTAATTTGGACATGATCCACAATTTCTTTAAGTTGATGTAGTTTTTCCTCCAACACTAGATAAGCGTTAAAGTTCCCTTTAACAGCTTTCTGAATTGCTTGCAGACAAAAATCAAGGTATCCTTTACTTATAGCATCACCATCTTCTTCTGGATCCCCCAACTTGGTCAAACGGTTTCCATCCAAATTCAACCTTGTCGATAAATAGTATTGCTTGGTGATGACATCTTGAGGATCTATGGGGTTGGCAACATTGCTGAGTCTCTTATTCTCGATATCGAATTGATTATCATCAATAAGTTGAAACTGAGGGGTTAATTTCTTAAATTGATACTGGGCATGTGACCGTCCAAATTTATCAAGAGGCATTTTAGTTATGATATGTCGACATCAATGCAGTCTGATTTATATTGTTCAGAAAACTAGTGTTTGGTCTTTCAATGTATCCATCTTCATACAATTCCTCTACAATTGATATTATATCATTTACGACACCGGTGTTTCCAGCCAATTTTTCTGCCCACAATACTTCTAGATCACGAATTAGTTCATGTACATCATTCCAATACTTATATTCAATCGGCCTGTTTGTTAATTCCTTAAAAACATAGCTCCACCTCCCTGAGTTGAGGGTGATGACAGCAAGGGTTTAATTATTTGTGTATACTTTTGCTGCGGCTTCCTCGAATCTGTCCACTTACATCATAATCTCGCCTTGCAACATTCGTAGCTGCTAAAATACGTTTATAATTCTTTCTATCCTTTGAATTTACTAGATTTAAATCGGGTTCATTCATAATAAGCAGATCATATAAACCTGGAGTCCCTTTATACGTGACACCATTAATGATCATATCCTTTCCTTTAATTGTGATGGGGTATTACCAATTGCCCATTTGTCTGTTTTGGTGTCGTAGTGGACTCCATAAGTGTGATCAATAGCACCTTCAAGATCCCTCATAATACGTTCAACATATATACGAGGTAATTCGTGGTACTGCTCGAGAAATTCTTCAGAGATGGGTTCATTACAGGAATCATCTGTGATACTAAGAGGTTCTTCCTCCTCGGCAGTAATCTCTCCTACGACAGATGTTTCTAGGAAAGGTGGTGTACGAGGAGGGGGATTTATTTGAAATAGCGGAAGTTGAGCTAGGGGGCTTGTCTTCCTTGGTGAAAGGAAGTGTGGTGGGCTAGTAGTAGCATGTTTTCTTCGAAATATGAACAAAGGTGAGTTTTTGGGTTTAACGGACTCCTTTGTTTTCTTATCAGGATGCATTTTATTCGATATTTCAGTTAGGGGTTCTATTAGAGGTTTATAAGTACTTTCAAACGTTCTTTCATTATCAATGCGGGTAGTTTTAAGACTGTTGTATTTCTGCTGTATTATTTTACGAGCCTGAATAATTTTTCGCTTTAATATCATCTCCTTATTATCCATTGTAGCAAAAGGGCTGTTAATACCTAAACGGATGTGTAACTACTAAGCCACTGAAATCAGGCTAAGGTATTATATATTCATCAAACCTTTTCCTATAGCGACCATTATTGACTTCAGCATCCTTATTTATGACTATGAACCAAACGGATCTATCCAGCACTTTGAACACATATCCCTAAACAATGTCATGCTTATGGTGGGGCTTACATGATCCTCATACACATGTTTTAGGTTTAATTCATCTTGCTCAAATAATATAATTAGATTCGCATTGTCACGAATTAATTGCTTTGGAATTTTACTGTAAGTTTGACCCAAATAGAAACAATCAATATCGTTATGTCTACCCATAGAAAAAATATGCTCTTATGTTATTTTGCTTTTCACAGGCGATATCATCAAAGATAAAGATAGAATTTGCTTTTGCACAATTCGGCTCAATCACATCTTGATTATCACTGAACGTAAAGTAACCCATGTCCTTTATCGGAAGTAAGATTTCCTGTAAAAGTTTGTACTTGTTTTGATTTAATGATTTGGAGTATACGTATACATGTTTAAATTTCAAACCGTTTTTCTCAGTAAGCAAACTAATCATTGCGTTTGTTTTGCCGCAGTTGGAGGGCCACATATAATGCCACGTATACTATTAGGAAGTAAATCACCATGTTTCGAAGTACCAGACTTTTCATCAAAGTCATGATTTTGAATTGGTAGTTTTTGTTTCTGCGCAACTACTTTCATCTTTGATGGATGAAATGAAACTAAACGAATAATTACAACATTTTTATTTATATAATACAGATTATAATTTTTCACTTCTCCGGTGAGTGGGTTGTACTGCACAATAGCATCGTGGAGAATAAGACCATAGGCAACGATTCCATTATCGAAAGGTGTTAGAGTTTCCATTTCCAATTTGATGTCTACTGTTGAGTTTTTAAGGATTCATTCTGTTTAGAACAGTCCATTACAAATACTGGACATGATTTGAATTCGGTGTAGTTGAATAACGCATCTGTATTATCTTCATCATAGTAGTCACATCGGAAGTTCAAAAATTGCGATAGGCAGGTATGTATTGGTTAGCACTGAAGTTCAAATGCATTGCTTCATAGGGATAATACTCTGAATTCAGATGTACTTTAAGGTTCCTGATGTTAATGTGATCAAAATTTCCGGCTCTTGCAGACTTTGTGTACCTTTTACCTTGTTGGAATGCAACAATTATCCAGCGTGGTTTTTCTAGTTGCGTTGACGTTTTTATTGGCCATATATCAGAGGTTGCTTGTTTTAAAGCAGGTAATTCATATAACTCCCATTGACGAAATGGAACAGTAACAATAGAATTCTTATTTATTCCTTCAAACAAGTCCAGTTTCGCGGCATCACTAAGGGTTAAGTGTGGTACTTTCCATTGAATTTTATTTAGGGTTATTTCCGCATCAACGTCACCATAGTAGCAGTTTGTATCGCTTCTAGATCGAATTAAAATCAACTCTTGACGCATATTCACGATCACTTGACGATAATCCTCCATTATTCCAAATATGTGGTTCAATGGTATGCATACTGTAAAGGATTTTTCTCCATTTCCTCATCGAATTCTACTTGTAATGGTTCCTCATTCTTTGGTGACCACCCCAAATGGCTTAATGCTTTGCTCTTGCTTGTCGTATAAGAAATATATCCTTTAAGTGTAGATGTTATGCCGGGATTTCGGCAAACGTCCACTCTTTGACCGCCTAACTCATAACGAATCTCTTCGAAAAGGAAGTTGGGGAAATTATTGGTTAAGTTGCATGATTTTCCTTCATCTTCTTTCTTCAGGTTACCTTCTATGTACAGAAAACTATCATAAGTAGCTGTAATTAGATCCTGACTTTGAATTAAAATGCGTATTTCTTCGGAAGGTCCATACTTAGAAGAGCCATACGGAAGATAGGTGTGAGTATCTGATTTAATTATAGCATCATCAAAATGTACGTTTTGAAAGATGTTTAATGATTCAGTCATTGTGTAGATGCAATGAGGGTTGATGAGTAATTAAAGATTTACTAAAGGGATGATGTCTTTTATATGAATTTCTTCTCAAACTTTTAAATTAATTGTTATTAATTATGCCTTTTACAGTTTGTTTACTTTATATTTTTCAAGAATGCACTATAAAAGCTTTCATTGTTATACAAAGAAAATCCTTGTTCACATTAAATATTGCATTTTTTAAATTACATACTTTTGAATGCAAACCTATTGTTATTTATAGCGAAACCTTTTTCATTTTCATTAATTATTATATTACTAGTTATGCAATGTAGTTTTGGCAAGTTTTAAAGTTATTAAAAATAATTTTTAAGAATGCAGATGTGTGTGTTTTATACAAAGAAAGTCTTTATTAGCTTGAATTTTTTTATACATTCCTACAAATTTTTAAGAATGCAAATGCTATTATTAACAAAGAAAACCCATTGTTCAATAAAACATTGCATATTTTAGATGAATACATTCAGAGTGATACAATAATTTCAGGTTGCGATGTGTGTGTAAGCGGACATATCATTGTGTAAAAGAGATAGACATTAAAGTAAACTTCATTCAACAAATTTAACATTTCTTAGAGATACATTAATTCTATTAAAATGTACGCTTGAAACACGTTTAATGGTTTGCTCACTCAGAACTTTCAATCCAATTGATGTTAAAAGTATTTCTCTGCAGATGTTAACTGCAATGAGGGTTGATTGGGTCTTTTGTATGGAATTGTCCTGTGATTAATTCGCAGACCCATGTTCTTTTAGTTCTAAGCGTACTGTGAATGGTTCACTTTCACCAAAGTCTATTAACTCACCCTTTGATTTGTCAATTTGATTGTTATATTACTGATTATGTCTGTGTTTATTTCTAAATACTGAGTGTTGGTTGGAACTTTATCCAGACGATAGCCGAGGGCACGGAAACGTCAATTTCGTATATTACCTTTGCAGGTTTACCGTTTCGATAAGATCCCTTTATGATGTTGCACTCACATGCAGATTAAGTGTGTTTAATTATTTGGATGTCTAACGCAGATGTGTGGAGAACGTTCGCTTTTAGTATTCTAGGCTCAAACCCGAGCATGCGGCCAATGCTACTCTCTTTAGTAAAATCGATCTCAAATGAACTGTTTATCTCACACTTAAGCGTATTGTTGTTTGCCCTAATGAAAAATTTTTCTGTGGGTATCTTTGATTTCAAGTAAGCACTAATTTCATCTAACTCATAGGCACCGTGTGGAATATTAATCACTCGCAAATGAGATGAATTTGTTCTAAAATAAAATCTATCGTTGCCCGTATAAATGTTTCTAATGCTGTTGCAACCGTAAAATCCCACCAATCCAACAACGTATTTCTTCTCCAAATCTAGCTCTATCGGTGGGTAGAAGTTGCAGCTAGCTATGTTACCAACACCTTCTAAACTGAATGTTATTGACATAACTGAGAAAATTTAAGGTTATGTTGATTATTTATATAGAAATTGTAGGCATAGGTGCCCGCAAATAATGCTATTAAATTCCTGATCTTGATTGTAATTATAATAAATTTTACATCCCAAGTAGTTAATCGCTTCAACTGGTGGTCGAAGATTACCGAAACTATCGTAATACCATACCTTTAACTAGTTTCTAATGAGAAAATTAGGTCCATTGACTATCTAAGTTGATGATTCCAGATTCATTTTTCTGTGGTAATTTAGAGTATCTCTCATAAAAATACCCTAAAGTATGGTACACCTTTGTGTATTTCTTTAAATCAATATCTGTTAACGCTCTTTCGGGTAATCTACTCAGTTTTTGGAAACGGTTTTAAGTATAATGCACCTCCAGATTTGTATGGTTTTAGATAGAATGCGCCACCAGCGATCGATTCCATCATACGATTATGGCGCGATGTCTCCTCTTGCAATTTTTGGCATTTTTGCATCATTGACTGCTTTGGCAATTCCCGATGCACCGCCAGCTAAAGCACCGATTGCTGATAATCCTGCGAATAACGGAATAAGAAATGGCAAAACACCTCCTTGTTTAGGTAAGGGAATTACTCTAGGAACTTTAATGTTTTTCTTTCCCCCCAACCTTTTTACTACACGTTTTGCCGTTGACAGTGCTGACTTTATTGTGTCGGTGAAATCTCCGTTAGCCTTCATTTCTTTAGCTATTGTTTTCCGTACATGCAATAAACTTTCACCATTCTTCTTCTTGGACCGACACCCCATCCCAAATTTTCTCTTTGCCTTCATGGTGGTACCGACTGCTAAAGCTGCAGCTCGTTCACCTAATGTTGCGTCTGCCGATTTAAAGCGTTCCCAAGCTTTTCTTCTAAAATTTTATCTGCTCTATGTCTACTTTCTAAATCTTGGTAGTCTCTATAACTGATATCATGCAGTTTGCACTGCGCATCTAATTGATTAATACCGGTCGCCGCGTGCTAGTCGTTTCTCTAATTTTGTACCAGGACCACAATAGTGGTAACCGGGTAAATGCAATTCCACCGGAAGTTTATTGATTAGTGTATTCACTAAACCACCTGCACTCTTCCGCTTCTTACCTATCATTGTTCACCTTGATGGATAGGGTAGGGTATTTATACCTAAAATCGTGTAAAAACTTTATTTTTAGTAAATGCTATACATTAGATAAGCAGGGCGATAGTACAATATTTCCATTAAACATACAGTGTTATGTGAATTAATATTATACTTGGCATTTATAACATCATCAATGTCTTTATAAATGTCATCATCACCGAATTCCTTCTCACGAAAACGACGGTAGTCAACCACTTGTCGTATGAATTTTTCATAGAAACACACCAGATTGTAAGATTCAAGAAATTCCAATCTATAGCTTATTATATCCTTCAAATCGAATAGTTCCTCTATGTTATGGGCGTTGAATGTACACGAACAACAGTTGTAGTTTTCTATCATAACAGTTTTCAAAATTCTCTCATATCCTTTAAGCAATTCCCAATTGTAATAAATACCGAGATTACTAGATAGAGATTCGTAATCTTGCTCATGTATTATATCCTCCTCGTTTACATGTGACCAATCAATTTGGCTTTCAATTTCTTGGGATCGAAGAAATTGTATTTCTACGTATGAATACCATTCCATTCCTTCACGTCTAATATCACGCTGTTGCCACATCTCATACGCACTACTGGTGCAAGGTTAAGGTGTGTACTGTATCCAATTTCAATATGCGTATCGTTCGATAGTTTATAGGAAGCACAATCGATTAAGTATTCATTAGCTGCCTGTTTATACACCTCAGCCCTATGTTGAAATGATGATGACCAGTCGGAATAACCTTCATCTTGTTTCTCTTCATTTTTGCTACTACTACTACTACCATCACTATTTTGACAGCATGAACAACAAAATGTTAAATTATTGTTATTACATGAGGTATCCAGGAGCGATTTTATTGCTTTTTTCATGACTTTACTTGTCCACAACCGCACTACGACTAAACACTACGAAATGAGCATGTTTACATATGGTTGGAGTAATGTTACATGATCCAGCAAAGGTATGTTAAGTACATCAAACTTCCCATAATATGTGTATTTACTTAAATCAATTTTTATCTGTATATTGTGGTAGTATAAAAAACGTTTTACTTGTTAGATGACCTAATCAGTCTGAACCATGCATCGTCTTTGTTCTCGGAATTTCATAAGCTACGACTCAACAATAGATCGTCTTTATTCTTTTACCTTGAAAATTGTAAGCATAGACTTTGAAGCGTCGTATTTTTATAACTCGACTAGAAGAATGAATCACTTTTGTTCTTTACCTTGAAAATTGTAAGCATAGACTTTGAACAATGGGCCCTTTTGATTTCCTGAATTGAGATAACAATTTATTTCTAACTGAACAATGGATCGTCTTTGTTATCAGAGGTGTGACCTTGTAAGCATAAACTTTAAATCGTTGACAATGGATCGCCTTTATTCTTGATTTCTCAGAATCGAAGTGTATTTAGATAACAATCTATTTTTATAACTCATAAAACAATAGATCGTCTTTGTTCTCTCATGTGACCTTGTAAACGTAAACTTTGAAGCGTTGACAATAGACCGCCTTGTTCTTGATTTCCTAGAATTGAGGTAACAATCTATTTCTTACTGAACAATGAATCGCTTTTGTTCTCTCATGTGGCCTTGAAAATTGTAAACATAGACTTTGAAGCGTTGGCAATGGATCACCTTTATTCTTGATTTCTCAGAATTGTATTTAGATAACAATCTATTTTATAACTAATCCAAACAATGGATCGTCTTTGTTCTCTCATGTGACCTTGTAAACGTAAACTTTGAAGCGTTGACAATGGAACGCCTTTGTTCTTGATTTCCTAGAATTGAGATGTATTTAGATAACAATCTATTTTTATAACTCAACCAGAACAATGAATCGTCTTTGTTCTCTCATGTGTTGAAAATTGTAAGCATAGACTTTGAACAATGCATCGTCTTTGTTCTTGATTTCCTAGAATTTCAGAATGACTCAGCCAAACAATGAATCGTCTTTGTTATCAGAGGTGTGGCCTTATAAGCATAGACTTTGAAGCGTTGACAATACATCGCCTTTGTTATTGATTTCCTGGAATTGAGATGTGAATCTATTTTATAACTCGACCTGAACAATGAATCGTCTTTGTCCTTTTACATTGAAAATTGTAAGCACAGACTTTGAACAATGGATCGCCTTTATTCTTGATTTCCTAAATTAGAAGCTATGACTCAGCCAAACAATGAATCGTCTTTGTTATCAGAGGTGTTGCCTTATAAGCATAGACTTTGAAGCGTTGACAATGGATCGCCTTTATTCTTGATTTCCTAGAATTGAGATAACAATCTATTTTATAAATCGACCAGAACAATGAATCGTCTTTGTTCATATCTCATGTAACCTTGAAAATTATAAGCATAGACTTTGAACCGTTGACAATGCATCGTCTTTGTTCTTGATTTCCTAGAATTGAGATGTATTAACTCGACCTGAACAATAGATCACCTTCTCGTAAGAAACGTTGCGAAACAGCTATCTGTTTTAAACGGACCCCTGTTTTAGAAACGCTACCTGTTTTTAGAAACGGCTACCTGTTTATAGGAATCGGCTACCTGTTTTAGGAAACGTCTACCTGTTTTGGGGGCGTGGTCATAGTAATCGTTGCTATGACCTTGAAGCATGCTTAGACAACAATCTGTATCATACCTCAGGGCTTGAGACAGAGGTCAATGGACTTCCTTGAATTGGGGGGCGTGTCCTTGAAAATTTATTTCAAATTAACACTCAACTGGACAATTGATTGGTGACCTTGACCACTTCCTGGCCTTGAAGACATACACGGAACGTGGCCTTGAAAAACATTGTATAATGTGATGATCTTGAGGAATATGTATAGAGGTAATGGGTACGATGACCTTGAAAACCATTGACATTGATGTGCACTGTACGGGAAGGTGTATTATTATTATTATCAAAAGTGATCCAGGATCGGCATAGCTATACTACTCCTAGTGACAGCAGTTTTCAAGACTTCCTCGATTACCTTAGTATGAAAGTTGGCTATCTCCTGTCTCAGTTTCCTTCTTGCGATATCTCATTTGTAGGCGATTGCAATGTTCATAACTCTAATTGGCTTCAACTTTCATTTACTACAAATCCCGCTGATTATAGTGCAGAAACATTTGCTACTTCATGTGATCTCACACAAATGATTTCTGAACCCACAAGAATCCCTGATAACCCTAACCATACTCCACATCTTCTAGATCTCTTTCTTACATCAAACCCTCTTGTTTATAAAACTTCCGTTCTTTCGCCTTTAGGTCTTTCCGACCATTGTCTAATAAAAATCATTTCTACTGTACCTAATTCCACTGTTGTTCGCAAAACCGATAGAACCTTGAGGTGTTTTAAGTCAGCTCGATGGAGTGATTTACGGAATTTCTTTGCAACCTTTCCATGGTGTGAATATTGTTTTAAGTCGTCCTCTTCTTCGGACATCGCTCTTTCAGTACCTGAAGTCATCCTCATGGGAAAAAAACAGTACCGTGTAGGTCATTCACGTTCCCAACCCTGGTTCAATAAGGCTTGTTCTGATGCAATATCTTTAAAAAATAAATGTTACATTAAATGGAAATCTAATAAATCGGTTGAGAGTCATGTAGAAAACGTTGGTGCTAGAAATATCTGCAAAAGTGTCATCACTAAAACTAAAAAATGCAATGAACTAGCTACATCTCCTTTAGGCAGTCGTAAATTTTGGCCTTTAGCAAAAGCCATTAGTAAAAACTTTCGAACATCTTCATTTCCCCCCCTGACATCTATTGACGGATCGGTAGTTGCTGATTCTGTAGACAAAGCCAACGTTTTTGTGGATTTGTTTGCATCAAACTCGTGTCTCAATGATTCTGGAAAAGATGTGCCCCTAGTCAACTCTTCTTCATACGTTATGAAACCAATTCATTTTCGGTACAAGCTCTTGCAATCGATGATCAGTAGGCTTGATCTCAATAAGGCGACTGGCCCAGACGGTATCCCAGCTATTGCCTTAAAGAAATGTTCCCCCGAACTAGTACCAGTCCTATCTAAGCTCTATACGATCTCTATATCTTCTGGGGAATTCCCTTCATCATGGAAGTTAGCAAATGTTCCACCTATTCCCAAAAAAGGTGATAAGACCGATCCCTCAAATTATAGACCAATTGCCATCTCTTCCATTTTGTCTAAAATCATGGAAAATGCCATCAATCAGCAACTGCTCACGTTCCTTGAAACTAACAAACTCCTTAGTGACCACCAATATGGGTTTAGGCAAAGTCGTTCAACAGGCGATCTTCTTTCATATGTGACCCAAGTTTAGAACAATACAGTAGAGCAGTCCGGTGAAACAGTTGTAGTCGCTTTAGATATCTCAAAGGCATTTGACCAAGTTTGGAATAAGTGTTTACTTGCCAAACTCACCTCGTTTGGGTTAAATGATACGCTCATCAACTGGGTTTCTAGTTTCCTTGATAAAAGACGAATACGTGTCGTAGTTGATGGCTTTTTTCAAAAGAAGTTAGCATTAACACGGGCGTACCACAGGGATCCGTTATAGCGCCTACACTTTTCTGCTGTACATAAACGACCTTATTTCTTCAACAACTAACCCCATCCATTGATTTGCTGACGATAGCACTCTTCACTGTAGTTCATCTCAGTCTACTCACAGTGATAATCCACCTTCTATGTCAAATCAAGAAATTAAAGCTGAAATGGCAAATTCAATCAACAAAAACATTCAACGTATTCTCGAATGGGGAAGCAATAATCTAGTTAAATTTAATGCTAACAAAACCCAGTGTTGCCTTGTGTCCGCCAAAAAAGATCGATCATTTCCTGTTGTAAGTATGAATGACCTAGTTCTTAAGTTTTCAGACTCTATTACTCTGTTGGGTATGACTGTATCTTCAAATCTCTCATAGGTTGACCATCTTCTGTGAGCTACCAAAACAGCTGCTCGTAAAATGGGCTTTTTGTACAGATCTAAGCAGTACTTTACCTCTCGACAAATCCTTCTGCTGTATAAGGCCCAAATTCGGCCTCATCTGGAATATAATTCTCACCTTTGGGTTAGTTCTACCCAATACGCTCCCGATATCGTTGATCGTATTCAAAAGATAGCGATTAGGCTTATAAATGACCCGTCCTTAACTTCTCACATACAGTCCCTTGGGCATAGAAGTATGGTTTCAGTTCTTGCTTTGTATTATCGTTATTACAACGGCTATTGTGCTGCTGAATTATATTCTTTGATACCATCTCTGGCTATCTTTGCGAGAAACACTCGGTTCGCTCAATCACATCATCAGTATGATATGAGAAAATTTAAGGTAGCTGTTCATAGGCATCTATTGGCAATTCATTATCCCTCTATCCATCCAATCATAAAAAAAAAAAAAAAGAAGTCAAACATGAATTTTTATTCTCATAGCTTTCCCATGTTATTAGTATTTTAATACAAATGAATTACATATTTTCTGGATCAAAGTCGATCACAACATCAATTTCTGATAAATTTAATATGAAAATTTGTCAGCCCCACCTTAAAATGTGACGTCATTAAAATTATTTTAAATTGAAATCGGCGCAACGGTTATATGCAAAACAAATGTGCAATCTTTATTTATCTAAACATGATCTGTCAATTACTACTTCATTTTCTAAGTTTACAATAAATTTGTCGATAAGTGGCGCCTCTATGTTTTTCCCTTCAAACCAAATTAATTCATAAGTTGACAGTGAAGACTAGTTAACTTTTAGTTTAATAGAAACATTTATTTATACTTCACTTTAAAATTCATATTACATTTTTGAATATTCGATTGTAACTTAAAATGAGTTACAATCGAATATTCAAAAATGTATAAGATACGTTATATTTAATCAACGATCAGTGCGTCGTTTATGAATCATATTTTCTATCCAATAGCATTTGATTACTTTCTCTTTAAAATTGTATTTAAACAATCACCAACATGAATGAACTGTATTAATTCAAATCTAAAATTTCTACTTAATGAATGTCTTGTTATCATTGTTATTTTATGACTGAAAAAGAATTCCAAATAAGTAAATTTTTTAATCGACCTGACTGAATATAAACAATTTTCAGACCAATCATAAAGCCAAAATCTCCAAAGATTGATTACTCTAAAACAGCAATCCTTTATGTTAATTTTACACACAAAGCAACAATAAACCCTAATAAAATTGGCTCTCCTTTAACCTTTAGACTAAGGAATCACAATTAACCTTAAATAAAAAAAATAAGTTAAGTAATGTATCTGTGTTACCAGTGTATCAAAAATATTTACAGACATTGCTCCCGAGAAGCATCACATACATAAAAAAACTAATTCTTATAAATTAGAAACCCAAAATCTTATAATTTAAACATATAATAACGGTAATGTAGCTTGATTATCCTTAATACTTGAATGAAGCTTACAATATAAACAATTACACCTCTAAGGATAATCAACCTTCCACCATTCAAAAATTTAAAATTAATGTTACAGTAAATTCCGCTGTCCTTTGTCAGGTATAATGTGGTATCCAATGGGTTGATTCGTTGTCATTAATCCTGTATATATCCTCACTGGTCACTGTCAACCGACCACAACTAATCACTTAATTTCGTTCGACGCACCATTCGCCAACTTAAATGTCCGAGTTTGTTCATGCCTTACGCATGTGTAAGATTTGGGCAGTTGGATTTGATAAATGCCCATCAAAATAAATGCTTATCACAGGATATATTTATTTACACCTGATCATCAAAATTCTTAAATGTTTTTATACAATCGTACTTGTTAACAACCGCGCATGTACTAAAATCAATGACTCTAATGTCCACCACTGTTTAACTTAACAAACACACCTTTATTATTCCCAACTCACAACTTAATCCTTTCATTTGTAAATGTTTAAATACTTTATCCCCCAAATTTAATTATACACTGCAACACTAATTGTTTACAAATAGAAACCAGCTCAGGTCATTTTTATGACCTCAAAAAAATACTCGCGCGCGATCGCCTCTCAAGTATATCCCTTTACCGAGAGTTTTGTTCTCATACCCTAGCAGGCCCCTCCTATATGCCCGCGGTCATCCATCTTGCCCAACATCATCAAAATTTCGCGCTAAAATTACAGTCAGCCTATCCCAATAGAGCTCGTGCGTCTGTGCCGAGTGGACCATACGTAACCGGAGCGAGAAAAACCTAGCCATCTTGAGTTTATTTACAAACATCCTCATAAGTACTCGAAAAACCCCTAATTCACATTCAAATTCAATTCATATACTGTCAAAACTTATATTCAACTTTTTCGATTATTCCTTCCGCACAATTTATCAAATTCTCACATCGTTTGTCCTTGAGCATGCATTCAATTTTTGTCGCGCATGTTACGACATTTATGTGAGCAAAAATATACATACCTATTCTTTTCTTCACAAAATAATCACACACCAAACGTTTTTACAACAATTACAGTATGGTTCTCAGTAGTTATGATATTAAAAATTTTAATTTGTTCTAACACCCTAAACAATTTTTAAAGATATTACCATTTACTGAGGACAATGACTGTAATGGTTAGATTTATGTAAAATGTAAATATAAAAATACACAATTTAAAAACCCAAAAGCTATGTACTTTAACTATGTGTAAAAATGTTGAAAGTTTACATTTTCACGTTTCTAATAATTTTATTGTAACATCATTTGATGCGAAATCATTATTTACTACTATTTCTTTAGATCTGACTATAAAAATAATAACTGACCGCTTTAATTAATACAAAGCATATGTCCAATAGAAAAAAATGACCATCAATACCATTCACTTTCTATTTATTAACTCATATTTGATGTACAACAACCAATACTACTCACAAATTTATGGATTCCCAATGGGTGGAACAATATCTCCCTTGATTGCAGAAATATTATAAATTTTTATTAGAAATACTAACTCTTTCTATTCAACATCAGAAAATAGGTCTTCCATATAGAAGAGTTCAGATTTAGTTTATGCCATTTCATGCATTCAATGTAATTGCTTTTACATTGGACAAACTTCCCAGAAACTTTCAAAAGAATCGCGTTACACAAAGGCGATGTTAAACTTAAACCGAATAATACTACTTTAAGTCAGCACTCACATAATACTGGGCTCACATTTGATATCTGAAGTATAAAAGCTTTAGGCCATAAAATATGCCTCAAAAGTACTATTTATCTTTTGTCACAACCTTACACTAATAAAAAAAGGAAGAAGTAAATGATACTTAATAGAAATTATTATTTTAAGTTTTATTCCGTAATAAATTTTTTAATTATTCTATATAAAGCTTAATTGTTAACTTACTTATTGTTATTTCATCCATTGTATTGTTATCATAGTAATGTAATGACATTTTCATGTTGAATCGTTCAAATTCTTTCTAGTTTATAAATTTCAATACATTAATGTGAAAATGTTTACCTTTTTTAATGTAACTGTTTATATGATCACCATAATTTGAACCTAAATTTTGTAACTAGTTTATAAATTGTCATTTTAGAATTTTCTGATGGAGGTTGTAATTGTCAACCGAAATATGTAAAATTATAATTAAATGGTCGTTTTTTGTGGTTTTACAACTTTAAACCTGATGGACTGGAATTTCCATAACATATATAACTATATATATATATATATATATATATATATATATATATATATATATATATAAATTATGGAAGTAAATCAAATAAATAATTATTATGTTAATTTTAGGGGATAGGGTTCTATATATTTGTTTGAACTTATGCTCCGAACTAACTCATTATCCCTTCGGGGATAGAGTTCAAATTGCTTTTAAACTTATTATTGGCAAATAAAATCAATAATAACTTTTAATCTTTTAAATTATTTAAATTATTATAATTGCATTAAAATGTAATCGTGAAATCATAGAAAATTTTATTTCACATAAATTGTAATTTATAATTAGTAGTTTCTGTGTGAAACGGACTTTACTGGAATCTGTATAATAACGCATGCGTTGAGTGCTTACTGACTTAATTAAATGCAGCCTGTCAAAAATTTCAACAAACGATTTAAAATGTGTGAGTACAATTATGTTTTTGTTCAAAATAAAATTATTATGTTGATAATTACACCGGTTCATTTACTGTTGTCGCACAAACATTTATACATAATCAACAAAAACAAAAATACAGGATATCAAAAGAATAATCAATGCAATAATGGGTTATGATACTAAAATTTCACTCACATGTGTTGCTGCAATTTCCAAAAAATGTTCTCATTAGGCTTGTTCCATATTAAAATATTGGACGTAGACTTCTTCCCATGTATCGATGATACTGCCTTGCTGTTCACAATGGTGCTGCTTAATTTTCCATAATTCATCCAAATCCAATTTACTGCTTCCTCGTGGTAAATATGATGTAACGTAATATGCTCATATATTTTTAGATAAGCACTTTATTTTAAATTATATGTTAGTAGTAATGAGGCACCTTGGCCGCCATCTTGGATTTTGACGTCACAAGACCGCCCACGTGGGGGACCGGTTTTTCCACCCTTATTTTTACTCGCTTACGTGTAGGACGTGTTTTTTCACCCCTATTTTTGCACATCCACGTGTGAGACCGCATTTTCAACCCTTCCTTTTCGGAGGCCCTTTTTAACCCTAATTATTTTTTACCCGCTTACGTATATGACGTGTATTTTCATCCCTATTTTTTACACACCCACGTGTGAGACCGTATTTTCTACCCTAATTATTTTTTACTCGCTTACGTGAAGGACCGTATTACCTTATTTTTATGATTTCTTTAGGGATTAAACCTTATGGTTGTATTAAGGACCTTTTGACAGCTAGGACTTTTGCTAACGTGAGGACAGGGGTGGGGGCTGGTCTTGGCTTAGAACTGTATTTAGGGTTGGAGCTTAAGGCTGGTCTAGGGATAAGTCTTAGAGTTTAGTCTTGGAGCTTAGGGCTGGTCTAGGGGTAGGGTTGTTTTTCTGGTAATTATCTTCAGCCTTAATTAAGGTCCTTTTGGTTGTAACCCTAGAGACTGAGCAACACATACGCATACAATAAATGCATAATTAATAAGATATTATTATTATCGGTCTATTGTTTTAAAACGGTCATATGCTACTGGAGAAAACGTTTCTAACGAGGAGATGAGATAGCAGCTGTATTAGGATTAATCATACGTGGGAATTTGAATGACAGTAAATTTAATTATAGAACACTTATTTTATTGTCATAATTAAAAAATCCTCAGTGAACTATAAAAATTACTAACACCTAATGAAACAATTTTTATTAAGTTAATTAATTACATAACAGTTTGTGTTTTCTAAAGCAGTATTAAAACATAGTTTACCTGCATTGAAATAATATCCATCCGTCCGTTAAGAATGTTGTACGCCTTAATATTTTTAAAGAAACTTAATGCTTGTGTTTATAACTGTAATTAAAAATCTGTAAATAAGTAAAGGTTAACACCACACTTACCAGCTCTGTACTTAAACAACGTTTTAAGGCACTGATTTACAGTGATAGTTACTGTTTTATGCTGCATGTCAAACTAAAGAACAACTTTCTAGGTTGTGTAAAACCACCTATAATTAGAGTGTAAAATATACAACCTTATCTTTATCACTTGTGCAACATACATTTACCTTTCTCTTAAAATAAATCGGTTTGAAAATATTCATATTAAGTGTTTGGAATGTTTAAAATTCCATAACAATAGTAAGAAATCACTGTTCACGTTTACTTTTAACTAATTACCGTGTAATTATATACACTATTTAATTTAATAGTCTAAAACCAATATAAATGGTTAATATAATTTCTAAAAACCTATTATTAGAGTTGAATATGCCGTTTTTATTTCAAGTAATTTTTTCAATATATAAAATGTAAGTGGTACCTGATATTATTTAGTTGTTGAACCTTTATGTACTTACATAATTCAACTATAACGAATTAATAACGACCTCCACTAGTTTATTAACACATCAGTAGTGTTTTTATTTACACCACTTCTATTAATTTAATGCTCCATTAATTAATAGGGTGATTCAACTATCTGAATGAAGGTTTACTAGTTAAAGTATACGATGAAGATCGTTTAGGCAAACCCTGTATTATTTTTATTACAATATATTTCAAAAAAGCTACTAGTATAATTAACATGAAGGTTTATAATCTACACTCTCAGACAAGGAATCAGTTTTAAATCACAAAATTTATCTGAAGCAGACAGTATGCTATTACATAAGACGTTTTACAAAAACGTGGTTATTCCACATTAGAAAATGTTAGTCATGAAAACAAGCTGGTCCTGAAGTTAGCCTTAAAGTTACTAGTCAGGTTTTGAAGTTTACCTCAGTTAGCCTTGAGCAACTTTTATAAAAATGTACACCTGAGTTTAAGGTGACGTATATTGGTTTATGAATATTGTTATTATTCTAAGAAAAATGTTATTAAAAATGTTTTCTATTAATTACCCTTTGTAGACTATATGCTTTATCTATACACGAAATTTTATTTCACAACAGCATACTCATTCTACCTTGAGAAAATTGTTAACCTAGAGAAACAAGTAGGTTTGAAACTCAAACAACCCCTGTTACCACTCTGTCAATGTAGATAGAGGTCCAATGCTGGTCAGGTTTGTTTGCAGGATCCGTGTTTACGATAATCGCACACGGTCGAGGTGCGTGTCTGGGTAGTTGATTAGAAGCACATCAAGTCGAAAACACATTCTTCTTGTGGCTGGGGTCGATTTCAAGCATCTCAACACTTCTGCCGCATACATCTTTGTGGATTTTTATCAGATGGGATTAATAGCAACGTCAACTAAACGTTTTAAAAATTTCTAATCTGAAAATAAGAGTGACGTAATCTAATTTTATTTGAAATTTTATGGAGTATCATCATCATCGAGATTTTGAGATACTACCATCTCATCGTCTTCACCTTGAACGATTATATTGTAACCTATAAAGCAAGCTAATAACCCTAATAGTTTATCAGACATTATTACATGGACATGAGGTTAGTCCTAATTAAATGGTTTCAACGCTGCTCTGGGAATGCTGTCACACTTAAAACCTTTAAGTCTGCTCGCCGAAGTTGTACCGTATTCACTTTCTTCAATTTTATCTGCACTCTGTTTCGAAGCTGTAGTACGTTTTTCTAATACATAAACAGAATCTTCAATACTGTGATGCGTGTAGCAGCAAAACACATTAGCTAGTTAGTTTCACCTCTATATTACTTTACATGCAAGCCTGATCTTATCATAAATAAATACATCTGTCAAAAGCTAATTAAACATAACTCCACGGCCAGGGTATAGCAACAAGCTTCCAATTATAGCTCTTAGTCAACACAATAGGGCCTACAACTACATACAATCGACTAGCACTGCTTTAGCACGAGGATCAAACGAAAACACGTACGCACGCACACGTAAGCACACACGTTCGCACGCACGCACGTAGCTCGCACGTGCGCTCGCACGTACGTACGCACGTACACACTCGTACGTACGCAGCACGCTCGCACGTACGCACAAACGTACGCACGCTCGCACGTACGCACGCTCACACGTACGAGCGTTGGCACCCACGTACGCCCGCACGCAGGCACGTATGCGCACACACACACACACACACACACACACACACACACACACACACACACACACACACACACACACGAGAGGCGAAAACACGCTAAAGCGAAAAACTTGTAAACTTGCAAACATGAATCAAGACGGTGGAGCACCGCTAGGAAAAAAACAGGTATTTTCTCCTAAGACCCGTCTTAGGAGAAAATACCTCGACCATAAAAGAGGCGTTTAGATTTATAAACATATTCCCAGGGCTATGTTAGAGTGTGGTTAGGTCAATACTTCAGACATCCCCGAAGATGTCCGATTCTACCCGAACATTGACGAGCACGTTTGCGCACAAGACCAAAGGCTAGCTGCGTTCTGGCGTCTTAGGAGAAAATACCTCGACCATAAAAGAGGCGTTTAGATTTATAAACATGCCCCCAAGGGTTATGTTAGAGTGTGGTTAGGTCAATACTTCAGACATCCCCGAAGATGTCCGATTCTACCCTAAGATGGACGAGTACGCTTGCGCACAATACCCAAGGCTAGCTGCGTTCTCGTTTCTCGTGTGTTTCGCTCTTTAAAGTGTAACTGTCATCGAGTGAGCATTACTATAATGTATTCTCCTGTTTATGAGCCAACCTCAGCGGACATTAGATATTTTACTGACTTGTTAATAAACTATTACAACATAACCGCTCAAGATAATGATGAAAGCGATGACGTGGTTGAGCTGGGTGTATCTCACATCCAAGATGATGGTTCACAGAAGAGAAAGAAGAGCGATGAGGTAGGGGGAAGGGCAAATCTCAAAATCATGATGATGATGATGAGGACGACTCACGGTTCAAGAAGAAGAAGAACCGATAAAGCATGTTATTAAATAATAATGATGTATTGTTGTTTATAATAATAATAATGATATATTTTCAAAACGTTAAGCTTTCCTTCGGTTTTGTTAATAAACCTGTTTTTTCTAGCGGTGCTCCACCGTCTTGATTCATGTTTGCAAGTTTACAAGTTTTCGCTTTAGCGTGTTTTCGCCTCTGTGTGTGTTGTGTGTGTGTGTGTGTGTGTGTGTGTGTGTGTGTGTGTGTGTGTGTGTGTGTGTGTGGTGTGTGTGTGTGTGGCTGTGCTGCGTGTGTCGTAGGCGTGCGAACGCTCGTACGTGTGAGCGTGCGTACGTGCGAGCGTGCGTACGTTCGTGCGTACGTGCGAGCGTGCGTGCGTACGTACGAGTGTCGTACGTGCGTGCGTACGTGCGAGCATACGTGCGAGCTTACGTGCGTGCGTGCGTGCAACGTGTGCTTACGTGGGTGCGTGCGTACGTGTTTTCGTTTGATCCTCGTGCTAAAGCAGTGCTAGTCGATTGTATGTAGTTGTAGGCCCTATTGTGTTGACTAAGAGCTATAATTGGAAGCGTTGCTTGCTATACCCTGGCCGTGGAGTTATGTTTAATTAGCTTTTTGACAGATGTATTTATTTATGATAAGATCAGGCTTGCATGTAAAGTAATATAGAGGTGAAACTAACTAGCTAATATGTTTTGCTGCTACACGTATCACAGTATTGAAGATTCTGTTTATGTATTAGAAAAACGTACTACAGCTTCGAAACAGAGTGCAGATAAAAATTGAAGAAAGTGAATACGGTACAACTTCGGCCAGCAGACTTAAAGGTTTTAAGTGTGTACAGCATTCCCAGAGCAGCGTTGAAACCATTTAATTTAGGACTAACCTCATGTCCATGTAATAATGTCTGATAAACTATTAGGGTTATTAGCTTGCTTTATAGGTTACAATATAATCGTTCAAGGTGAAGACGATGAGATGGTAGTATCTCAAAATCTCGATGATGATGATACTCTCCATAAAATTTCAAATAAAATTAGATTACGTCACTCTTATTTTCAGATTAGAAATTTTTTAAAACGTTTAGTTGACGTTGTTATTAATCCCATCTGATAAAAAATCCACAAAGATGTATGCGGCAGAAGTGTTGAGATGCTTGAAATCGACCCCCAGCCACAAGAAGAATGTGTTTTCGACTTGTATGTGCTTCTAATTAACTACCCAGACATTCACCTCGACCGTGTGCGATTATCGTAAACACGGATCCTGCAAACAAACCAGACCAGCATTGGACCTCTATCTACATTGACGAGAGTGGTAACAGAGGGTTGTTTGAGTTTCAAACCTACTTGTTTCTCTAGGTTAACAATTTTCTCAAGGTAGAATGAGTATGCTGTTGTGAAATAAAATTTCGTGTATAGATAAAGCATATAGTCTACAAAGGGTAATTAATAGAAAACATTTTTTAATAACATTTTTTCTTAGAATAATAAAAATATTCATAAACCAATATACGTCAACTTAAACTCAGGTGTACATTTTTTATAAAAGTTGCTCGCAAGGCTAACTTCAAGGTAAACTTCAAAACCTATGACTAGCTAACTTTAAGGCTAACTTCAAGACCAGCTTGTTTCTCATGACTAACAATTTTCTCAATGTGGAATAACCACGTTTTTGTGAAAACGTCTTATGTAATAGCATTGTCTGCCCCTTACAGGTAAATTCTTTGTGTTTAAAACCGTTTCCTTGTCTGGATGTAGATTTATAAACCTTCATGTTAATTATACTAGTATTTTTGAAATATAATTCGTATATAAGAATAATACAAGGTTTGCTTTAAACGATCTTCATCGTATACTTTAACAGTAAACCTTTTTCAGATAGTTGATCACCCTATTAAAATGGAGCGTTAATAGTTTATAGAAGTACGGGTCTAAATAAAAAACACGCTACATAGCGATTGTGTTATAAACTAGTGGAGGTCGTTATTAATTCGTGTATAAGTTGAAATTATGTAAGTAGAAGGTTACAACCGGTAATTAAAAAGAAAGTGTAATAACACATATTACAACAAATAATACAGGTCCACTTACACATTTTATATATATTGAAAACAATTACTTGAAATAAAACGGCATATCAACTCTAATAATATTTTTAGAAATTATATTAACCATTTATATTGGTTTTAGACTATTAAATTAAATAGTGTTATATAATTACACGGTAATTAGTTAAAAGTAAACGTGAACAGTGATTTCTTACTACATATTGTTATGGAATTTTAAACATTCCAAACACTTAATATGGTTTTTATAAAACAATTTTGTGTATCCGTATATGAATATTTTCAAACCGATTTATTTTAAGAGAAAGGTAAATGTATGTTGCAGCAAGTGCGATAAAGATGATAAGGTTGTATATTTTACACTCTAATTATAGGTGGTTTTACACAACCTAGAAAGTTGTTCTTTAGTTTGACATGCAGCATAAAACAGTAACTATCACTCGTAAATCAGTGCCTTAAAACGTTGTTTAAGTACAGAGCTGGTAAGTGTGGTGTTAACCCTTTATTATTTACAGATTTTTAATTACAGTTATAAACACAAGCATTAAGTTTCTTTAAAAATATTAAGGCGTACAACATTCTTAACGGACGGATGGATATTATTTCAATGCAGGTAAACTATGTTTTAATACTCGCTTTAGAAAACACAAACTGTTATGTAATTAATTAACTTAATAAAAATTGTTTCATTAGAGTGTCAGTAATTTTTTATAGTTCACTGAGGATTTTTTTAAATTATGACAATAAAAATAAGTGTTCTATAATTAAATTTTACTGTCATTCAAATTCCCCTGCGTATGATTAATCTTAATACAGCTGCTATCTCATCTCCTCGTTAGAAACGTTTTCTCCAGTAGCATATGACCGTTTTAAAACAATAGGGCCGATAATAATAATATCTTATTAATTATGCAATTATTGTATGCGTATGTGTCTGTTCAGCCTCCAGGGTTACAACCAAAAGGACCTTAATTAAGACTGAAGATAATTACCAGAAAACAACCTACCCTAGACCAGCCCTAAGCTCCAAGACTAAACTCTAAGACTTATCCCTAGACCAGCCTTAAGCTCCAACCCAAATACAGTTCTAAGCCAAGACCAGCCCCACCCCTGTCCCCGTTAGCAAAAGTCCTAGCTGTCAAAAGGTCCTTAATACAACCATAAGGTTTAATCCCTAAAGAAATCATAAAATAAGGTAATACGGTCCTTCACGTAAGCGAGTAAAAATAATTAGGGTAGAAAATACGGTCTCACACGTGGTGTGTAAAAATAGGGTGAAAATCACGTCATATCGTAAGCGGTGAAAAATAATTAGGGTTAAAACGGGCCTGATAAGAAAGGGTTGAAAGCGGTCTCACACGTGGTGTGCAAAAATAGGGTGAAAAACACGTCCTACACGTAAGCGAGTAAAAATAAGGGTGGAAAAACTGGTCCCCCACGTGGGCGGTCTTGTGACGTCAAAATCCAAGATGGCGGCCAAGGTGCCTCATTACTACTTATGTTTAAATGTTGGTTTAAATATTTACTAAATTTGTCGGATTCAAATTTATATTTTATTTTCATATAAATTTTTAATTACTTGCACTTTTATTTTAGATACCGTTATGGAATTTAGTTTATTTAATACTCTGCATCAATTTCAAGAAAAATAACCATCAAATCCAAAATAATTGAATGATTTTATTAACATAAAAAAATTCACATCATCCGATGTTTGAACACGAATTAAAATTGAAACAATTATAATATTATAGACACTTATAATCGGTAACCTAATTTTTAAATTTGATTATAGGCTAAAACAATTGTTTCTGATATCTCGACTCTACGTTGATCGCGTTTCAAAACCGTTAATGTAAACGAAACTTATAACTTACATGTTAACACCAACACTATTAACACTATGACTTATTAGTCACACAAAAATTTCACAAGCAAGAGTAGCAAAAGCACAAAGCAAGAAAAGCAAGGGAGTGAGAAATCAGGAGCAATTCCTTTTATACATTTCTCTTGGACACCAACTTTTCAACTTTTTTTCTACATTACACACGCTTCATCTGTTGCTGTCTTTGTGCGATTCTCGCACTTACGATGAGGAAAATGACCGGTTCCCCTCAAAATATTTGCTGCACGAACAAATGTATTTTTTCCGGGATGGCGTCGATCGGGAAACCTGGCAGCATACAATACTTGTGCAGCCCTTGCATTTTTTCTACATTCACCATAAATTATTACCATATCAAAATATTCTTCGTTAGAAAACGTAAACATAATTATGGAATTTGAAGATGCACAGACAATTTTCAAAACTGAAACTGTAAACTGGCAGAAACTTGACAGACACTTCATTACGCGTTTGTTTTCATGGCATGATAAATGTTTCACATGATTCTTAATCAACGACTGTGATAAGTTGGTTCCCCTTACAATTTAGTGTACAGCGTATCGCATTATTTCGGCGTTATCTGCATTATTTTTGTGGAAGAACAATTTTTATCTTTCATTTGGTATAAAATTTGCTATTTTGTCTGTATCACTCAAATGTTATGAGCACTTCCTGAAATTATGTTTTTGTGCTAAAATTCCAAGGATTATTTTTTTCTCAGAAACTACAAAAGATAGGTTGGTAGGAGTCTTAATAAAAGTCATCACAAATATGTCATAGAATCCAAAAATGAAATAAAAATAGGGCATTGCATTTAAAAATTGAAGTGAGATAGCGCCACCTGGCGGTGATGGGCGTTGATTCAAATCTTTGTGCCAACAAATGTGCGCCCTTGGAAGATATTTACAAAAATATTTTCATAATTTAAAAATCTTCATCCGCTCTCGAGATATTGCACTGTCCCATTCCTCGCTGAACACTGTATATGTATATGTATATATATATATATATATATATATATATATATATATATATATATATATATATATATATATATATATATATATATATATATATATATATATATATATATATATATATATATATATATATATATATATATATATATATTCTGCGGATTTCTTTTATTCTAAAAACAACCACTTTCTATTAAACATGTGGTATAGCTAAACTTAACCGTTTTTGAGATATCTGTATTTTTAGATAAAAATTATTTTTCGTCGTAATTCAAAAATTTATTTTGAGGTTACTACCAAATCTATAAATTTGTAACTCCACATGTAATTAGTGCATTGATCTTTTATGAAATATTATGACTTATTTAATTTTCATACAGGGCGTGCCAGAAATATGAATTTATATATTTTTTGTTTTAAATGTAAATAAATACCTTATCTTAAATTACAACACTCTCTATATTATTACATTATTGGAAAGAAAATTGAGAGATCTATATTTTCTGTGATAAGCAAATTTTGTCTATCTGCAACGGTGTTTGGAATACTTGCAACTTTAAGATTTTTATTTGAATTCTTCGTGGTGTACTAATGAACACCCTGTATAATATTATGTATATTGACCAGAAAACGATCATAACTGTTGTCATACTTAGATAAATGGTAAAATGTGTTGCCTTTTGTATTACGTAGGTGAGTGAGAACGTAATTTCATTAAAAAACTTTTAATAGATATAAAAATAACACTATGAAAAAAGAAACTTTATTTAAAAAGCACGCTTTTACTTACATTAAAAAGGAGAAAATAATTTTTTTCTTTGCACCAAAACGTGATCAAAAACTTTTAAGACTAAAAATGAAAGCGTGGGGCGCCCATGTTATTTTTACTCATAAAATATTTGATCACATTTTGGTGCAAAGAAAAAAATTATTTTCTCCTTTTTAGTGCACTTTTTACGCGAAAGAAAAGCGTGTTGTTAAAAAAAAGTTTCTTTTTGCATAGTATTATCTACTAAAGGTTTTTTTTTATAAAATTACGTTTTCACTCACATACGTAATACAAAACCCAATAAATTTTACCATTTATTTAAGTATGGCAGCTGTTATGTCTATATACCTAATATTACACAGGGAGCACGTGGATTATACGACGAAGAATTAAAATCAGAATCTTAAGATTGTAAATATTTCAAAAACCGCTGCAGATAGACAAAATTTGCTTATAATAAAAAATGCAGGTCTTTTAATTTTCTTTCGAATAATGTAATAATATACAGGTTGTTGTGTTCAAGAAAAGATATTTATTTACATTTAAAACAAAAAAGCTATAAATTCATATTTCTGGTACACACTGTATAAGAAACTAACTAAGTGATAATGTTTCTTAAAAGAGCAATATCTGCACTAATTACATGCAAAGTTACAATTTCGTAGATTTGGTAGTACCTCAAAATAAATTTTTGAACTGCGACGGAAAATGATAATTTTTTATCTAAAAGTACAAATTTTTCAAAAACGGTTTAGCTATGCAACATGTTAAATAGAAAGTGGTTGTTTTTTATTCGCAGTAAAAACTATAGCATTCCATTTAAAATAAGAAAGATAGGTTATGTACCGTTGCTATGGAACACTGTATATGCGAATATATTTTTAGGTTGTGGCGTGTTCGAATTCAAGTATCTTTTTGTATTGTAAAGGGACGCCGTCAGATATCCCAATTTTTACTATTATTAATTAGTTTCCTAAAGTTTATTAGCAAGACGCCGTCCATCAAAATTTTCCTGTCATGATTAATTATTTGCTAAGTAAAATACCAGTACTGATATAATATTCACTGAATTTATTAAGATAAAGTGACTCGCTAAATGCACAGGTGCAAGCAATTATAAAAATTCGTAGAAGTTCTAGTAAAAGTTAAACATATTTCATAACGTTGCAGAAAATTGCACAATAATTAATCATGCATTCTCTCTCCAGATGTAAATCCCAAAAACGTTTAAAAGTTTGTATACGTCAGAGCATCTTCCGCCAATACTGGCCTACGGAATCTCACCACCAAAGTTTCGTAACCACCCTCGCGAATTCTTTATAAAAACGCGGCACGCGTTGCTAAAAAGGAGAATGATGATGAATCGGTCAGTCGATCAATGAATCAGTCTAGAAAAATCTCTCTCTACCAGAATCTTTTTTCTACCAGAACTACTACCGTTTAAAACCGCCAGCCTGTAACCGCCGTCCGAAGTAGAAATCGCGACTCCGCGACTTGATAGCATCACCGAAGTCAAAGGGTTAGAGTTGCAGAGATCTAACGTTGAACGTACGTAAGTTGAGATACCTACAGCACTATACACCTGGTGATAGGGATATGCAGGGTTGTACGCCCGACATACTCTTTCATTACTAGACACCTACACTGTGGAGTTTGGAGGGTAGTTGCCGACATTCCATTGACCGCCGGAGATCCTCTTGTGTAGTTTAACGGGTGGTTGCCTAGATTGCTAGCAAAGGAGACCCACACACACACTTACACTGTGGAGTTTGGAGGGTAGTTGCCCGACATTCCATTGACCGCCGGAGATCCTATTGTTTGGTTTAACGGGTGGTTGCCCAGATTACTAACAAAGGAGACCCTCCTATACAAATTTACACTAACACTAACACTAAAAACACCTCGACAAACGTACCAGCAACCGCAGATACCTGTAATTAAAACCTCGTCGGAAGATTCGAACACCGTAACGCCGTTAATCCAGTAATATAGAAACATAACCGTAAAACTAGACGTGTTCGTCAGTATTAAATTATCGCCTGTAATAAAACCGCCGCCGCCACCACCGAGAAACGTAAGTTACACCGTTTGCAATCAATAAGATTGTTACCTGCAAACCAGAAACTATCCGATAATACATTTCGTGTTAAATAATTAAAATCATTATTGTTAGACGCGAAAGATTCAATTTAATAGAAAACGAAGGTTTTATATTTTAAAAATAACAAAGTATTTTATTTAAATAAAAACCTGTGTACTAAAATAATTAATATAGGAAAAGAAACAAATAATCCGCAGCTACCGTATAGAAGCTACCTTCAAAACGAAAAGCTTTCATTTATTTAAAAGGGCAAAATTGAATTTAAACGTGAATGAGTTTATTTTCATAAGAAAAGCAGGTATAAAACTAGATTACTTTTATACATTTGAAAACCGACCGCTTTAAAATATCGATTATTTCTTTAAAGGCAGAGGTTTTGTCGCACACGTGTTTATAACAGGGTTATCTTGCTACCAACTTCTGTAGTTTATACAGGGACGCATTCAGGTAAAATTATTTATTTTATTTCGGCAGTTAAACAGTATAAATTGAAACCAGTCAAAGGACGTAAATTAAAAGTCAAAACCCAACCCTTCTATTAATGTTACATTGCAGAAACTCCAGAGGACCACCTAACCCTCCGTCCCAGGACCAACCAGGAAGTAGTATATAAACTTGATGATCCTGCCATGAAAAGGAGAACCCACCGGAAAATATATTTGTATTTATATCATAGTCAAGTAGTTTAAATTAACAGAATTAGTTTTATAACAGGAATAATAGGGAATAAATGTACGTAAACCTTGTAATTTATTTGTTCAAAGTGTTGAGAGCCTGAATAACGAACCCCGATCCTTATTTTGCAAGTACAAAATCCGACTGAGCTAAAAGGACAAAGTGAATATTATTCGTAAGTAGTAATACACGGGACAAATATCGCGATCTTACAGTATAACGAATCTTTTTCTACTGTGCACAGCCTCAAATTCATTTTGACGCATAATGAGCAACTATATATATATATATATATATATATATATATATATATATATATATATATATATATATATATATATATATATATATTACACATATTACACTTAAACTCAATATTAATAGTAGCTTAACGTTTATCAATATCTAAAGGGTAGTACATTTTCTGGGGTGGTACACCTTTATCCCCCCCGAACTTTTTCATGCGGCGCCTCTAACTCTAAAAAAATTAAGATTGCCCATTTGATTTAGGAACTTTTTTGTCTTTTGCTTTTTTTTCGAAAAATGCATTTTTTTTTTAAATAAATTAGCTTTAATCCATGAACAGCTTCCAAATGGTAAGTAAAGAACGTCTGATGCTCCCGCAAAAAATAGTGTGCCATGAAAAGAACAATAAAAAAAAAGAATCAAGTTATGTCAAATCTCACGTTTGATTTTAAATACGACTTGTGCATAAGAAAGAATGTAATTTATTTACATATTTTATTGTGTTAATTTTTATTGCAAAAGTGATCTTTTAAAATACCAATTTTGTTTTCTAATCAAGCAATAACGGATATCCATTTTATTTATGGCTTTGTAAATGGAAGTTCAGCAGCAGCAGCCCGTGAATATAGACAAAGATTTCCTTTTAGAAGAGCTCCGCATCCTTCAGTATTTGCAAGAGTTCACCAACAAATTATAAGTGAGGGGTTAAATAATGTTCATGGTCGTCAAAATAATAATCATAGGTAGCAAAGAAACATTGCACGACGAATTTTGCGTGAATTCGACAGAGATCCCACAACTAGCATTAGACGAGTATCCGTAGCTTTAGGTGGAGTCTCAAATACTACTATTCACCCAATATTAAGACGGGATCACCGATATCCTTACCATCTACAACCTGTTCAAGGACTACAACCAGGGGATGCAGAACGTAGAGTTACGTATTGTCGATGGATTATTGCTGAAAATAGCAATCCAGGTTTTTTAAATAATGTTTTATGACCGATGAATCCTGCTTCACTCGCCGTGGTGTGGTAAATTTTCACAACCAGCACGTTTGGGCACATGAAAATCCACATGTAGTTCGCCAGAGACATTTCCAACAAGAATTTAGTGTGAACGTCTGATAGGTATATACAATAATCACCTTTTTGGGCTCTACTTTTTACCACCTCGGATGAATGCTGCGGATTTCTTGGAATTCTTAGAGAATGAACTTGCTTTAATAAAATATTTATAATAAAAAAGACACAGGGTGTCAAAGTTCCAAAAATAATGTTGATTTTTGAAATATATCCAAAATGAAACAAGTATTTTACTCATTATTGGTACAATAAATAGATATAAAGTACATTGATTTTAGCTTATTTATACGTTTTTGTTACGTACAGTGACGTAGAACGCAAGAGTGAGAGCAACCTTTTAATCCCTAATTTCTACGCCAATGGATTAAGTTGAATTTTTTTATTAAAATACGAAACCTTGAATCGATAACTTTAACATCTTCTAAGATATTATCATTTTTAGGTGTTTAAAACGAAATACTGTTAGACTTACGTTTCTGAAGCTACGTGGATTCTTCCCAAAACACTGATTTTCACTTTTTGATGTCTTCCAAATACTACAGAATAATATAACCTGCTTAAGTAGTTGGCAATAAATAACTAAAAATGCAAATCTTTTTGAAACTGTTAAATTTATTGATTTAGAGAAAGTATACCTTTTTTTTTTAATTGAAAAACATCAAG
Organism: Vesta saturnalis; assembly: GCA_036346205.1. NCBI lineage: Eukaryota > Metazoa > Arthropoda > Insecta > Coleoptera > Lampyridae > Vesta > Vesta saturnalis. Next base: position 4,911,633 of record JARFJB010001987.1, read on the forward strand.
GTTTCGACAAGTCTGTGTTTAGCCCTCGAACAGAACACACGTGTTTTGGGAGAGAGTTTGCTCAGACAATTCGATACGCCTATTGGCGTTATCATATAAAAGAACGTACGACTAGTATTGAGTACTAATCTTTTATTTCAGAGGTCACAATCTTCGCACCGGAAGTGTGTGGTTAAAACCACACAGATCCGGTCTCGGAGAAGAGCCATCCACGATGTCGTCAGACGAAGAAAGCGAGTACGAAGACTTACTGAAGAGAGAACGCAATCTACAAGGAATCTACCTAGAACAATATGCAAAGGCAAGGGAGGAAGTCCGCGAAAGAGACACCATCATAGAAGAGCACCTCAAAACACTCCAGGTACAAGAGAGGAACATCCAAGAACTAAAGGCAACCATTGAAACCCTTAAGTCTCAACACGCAGAAGTCGTAGCGAGACTCGACGCAATTACAACCACTAAGCCGACCAACAACAACACGATCAAGACCTCCGAAGCTCGCGCAGAAGAAGACCTACGCGACAACGAAAAGCCCCCGCGCCCTAAGAAGAAGAGGCATAACGGGAAGAAGAGAGGGAACGATGAAACTCCCGAAGCATCCAAGAAAACGACAAGAACAACCGAAAAATCCGAAGAAAAGATGGAAGTAGGCACAGCAGCTCTCCATCAAGGAAAAGATGTAGACGTCCTCTCAGAAGAGGAAGAATTCAAAACCGTCACCAAGAAAGGCGGTGTTAAGCGGCAACGGGTGGACGCCGAAGTGCAAATCCAGGAAAGGCCCGCCCGCAAAGAAAGAATCCCGCCTCTAATCCTCCACCGCCAGGAGGATTACTCCAAGACTATGAAGAAGCTAGCCACGGTCGGGATTACCCCAAAGGCTACTCGAACATCCAACGATGGGATCAGAGTGATCTTAAGCACTCCCGACGATTACAGAACGGCAACTGCACTAGACACCATCAGAGTGCAGTTCAACGTCTACCTTTTAGAAGAAGCCAAACCGCTAAAGGTAGTCATCAAGGGCATCCCGCAAGACGACGAGATGCTAGAAACTGTAAAGAACGATCTCAAATCCATGGGGTTTGACGTCCAGAAGGTTAGCCGGATGTTCGCCGGACGCGAACACCGGAAGACCGCCATGGCACTGGTCAGAAAACCGGCAAGGATGGCCGAAGCAGGAATAAGCTACGCCCAGATGGCAGCGGGCAACAAGAAACAGGCTCCTGAAGAATCAGAAGACGAGGACTTCGCGCTCATCATGAAGATCATGAAGGCACTCAAAGCAACGAAGCAGATCAAAGGATAAACTCACAGATGAGTAGACGCAAACCGCCGCTCCATTTAAGCGGCCGACCCAACCACTGACAGGGAACAACGACACCGAGGTGACCGGAAGCATAAAGCCGAAGTTCATCTCAGGAAACGACAACGGAGGTATAGGTATATTTAATGTGTTTATTTCAGGTACAGAAAATCTACATATACCACAAGAGAAGCCAACAAGACGGAGGTATAGAGGGCAAAGAGCCCGTAATACCGAGAACAATTAACGATAACCGATAACCGATCAAGGTTTCGTATATTAATAAAAAAAAACCAATTTATCCATTGGAGTAGAATGGGGATTAATATGTTGCTCCACCCCTTGCGTTCAACGACACTGTACATAATAAAAACGTATTAATAAGCTAAAACCAACATACTTTATATCTCCATTTATTATATCAAGAATGAGAAAATACACTTTTTGGTTTCGGAGATATTCAAAAAATTAAAATCTTTTTTTAAGCTTTGACACCGGAATATTAAAAACGGTATGTAACTGGCTGGGGTGATGCGATCCGTTAAACACCATGTGAAAAGTTGCCATTATTAAGTCTTGTTATAAGTGTATCAAAAAATGGGCGGGAGTTATTTATTTCAATTTCCATTGCAGATTTAATGTTGTTATGTATTTGGTCAAGGAGATCTAAAAAAAGATTTAAATTTTTTGTTCGATGTGGCCAAACCGCAAGCGTGTCGTTGACGTAACGGTACCAAATTTTAGGTTTTAAAGGTGTTTAATTTAGGGAATTAGTTTCGAAATCCTCCATACAAATGCAAAAGCCGGTGAAAGCGGGGATCCCATCGATGCTCCCTGTACTTGCTTATAAAATTGTTTATTATAAACGAAATACGTAGAATTCATGCTATGGTGGTGTTTTTCTTTTAGAATTTTCATGGTCTCTTCAACGGGAACTTTGATAAACAACGATGTAACATCAAAACTTACTAAAATGCCATGAATCTAAAGGTACACTTTTTAATTTATGCATAAAGTCATAGGAACTTTCACAATAAGGTTGAAGCAAATTAGCCAGAAAACGTGCAAGTATATGAGTGGGTGAATTAAATGCACTTACGATTGGGTGTAAAGCTCAATGTTCTTTATGGGTTTTAGGCTTAATTACTTTTTCTAAATTTGTAGCGTTTATTATATTAGGCTGATGCGTAAGTAATGGCGTCTTTTTTTAATTTAAAAGTTGGCTCTGAAATGACAAAATTTTCATTACTCAATATTCAGCATGTCAGATAATTAGTAGTTCTGTCATATAGTGTGGGTTTCCTTTTGCATTTCGTTCTTAATTGTTAAAGTTTAACCTTATTATAATGGAATGTGAAGTAGACAAAACAGTATTACCGTCATTACCTTCTTTCTGCGTTTAATCGAGGTGCCAAAGCCAGTGAAACTGCTCGTGAGATTTGCGATGTTTACGGTGAAGATGAAATGCTTGTTAGGAACCCGTAAAACTGGTTTAAATGTTACAAAAGCGGAATTATCTACCTTAATGATATGGATCGTTCAGGACGTCCTGTTAGGTTCGATGAAGAGCGATTGAATCAACTTCTTCATGAAAATTCACGCCAATCAACTAGGGAGATGGCGCAGGAAATGGAATGTGACCAATCAACGATATGTCGACATCTGAAATCCTTAGAAAAGGTTTAGAAACTTACCGCTTGGGTTCCTCATGTTTTGAGCGAGAACAACAGAAATCAACGTTTTACAATTTTCGCTGGATTGCTCGCTCGGAATCTTGCTACTCATGGTCACAATCAGAGGTTCCTCTACTGAATCGTTACTGGCGACGAGAAATGGTGCTTGTATGTAAATATGAAGCAGAGAAATCAGTGGCTGAGTTCCAATGAACATGCGACGCCTAGAGCGAAACAAGGCTACTCATGGTCACAATTAGAGGTTCCTCTACTGAATCGTTACTGGCGACGAGAAATGGTGCTTGTATGTGAATACGAAGCAGAGAAAGCAGTGACTGAGTCCCAATGAATATGCGACGCCTAGAGCGAAACAAGATCTTCACCCTCGAAGGATGATGTTATGCGATTGGTGGGACTGGGAATATATCATTCACTATGAATGGCTCGGGTGTAACCAAACAGTCAATGCAGAGCTACACGTTGAACAAATGCATAGTTTCTACGAAGCTATCTGGGAAAAACAACCACATCGGCAGCATGACCTTCTTCTTCATCACGACAACGCTCGTCCTCACATTGCTAATATGATAAAGAGAGCAATTCAAACGCTTGGTTGGTTAGTATTGCCGTACCCTCCATATTCTCATAATTTGACTCCGTTAGATTTTCACCTATTTCGATCACTTTAACAGTTTGTGTTTCGTTCAACAGTGATGTGGAATTACGGACTTGGTTGGATCATTTTTTTGAGTCAAGGCCGAACGATTTTTACCGTAGAGGCATCGAGAAATTTGTTGAACACTGGGAGGAAGTCGTTAATAATAACGGAGAATATATAATTGATTAATATGTTGTAAATTTTTGAAGTACCTAAAATATATATTTTTTTAAAATAAAAAACGCCATTACTTATGCATCAACCTGATAGATTCATAGGTTGTGGGATCACTAGAATTTTTCTTATTTTCAGAATGGTAATCTTTCGAATTAACGATTACAGTTGCATTACCTTTGTCAACTGGTAGTATGAATAAATTTAAATTGTTTCTAATTTCATTTAAAGTAATAAATAATTGTTTATTAAGGTTTTGTTTAGGAGCTTTAGAATTTTGAAGAATATGTACCACATAGAGTCTAATTTGATCAGCTGTGGTCGGTTCTGTAACCTTTAAGGCGACTTCAGAATTTGTAGTGTTTTCTACTAGAATTCTGTTAGGTGTAATTGCGAAGGTAAATCCTTTTGTTAGAATGTTGAGAGCTTCTTTGTTAAATTTTGTATCCTTAAAATTATGTACAGTTCTTAATGGTTCCAAATTCTGAGTAGATGTTTCAAATTTTTTATTTTGTCTAGTAGATTTTATAATTGATAAATTTTTTGCTGCATTTTCGACTAGGCGATCCAAAGTATCAAATATGATAAATAAGGCCTAATCCCCTGATGATAGTTCTAGGATGCCACATATTTGGAAGAACCTTATTAAACAAAATTGATAATCACCAACAACTCAAGATCGTCCCAGCATCCCCGCCAATATTACGTCTATATCATTTTTAAAACCTGATTCAAAATTAACCAGCTACTCAAGATTCTATTAACATTCTGGCCTCTAATAAAACTCCAAATTCAACGTCATATTTTGGAGCTGCAAATCGAAGCAGAACCCGTTCATCAACATTATTATCAAATAATTAGTTAACTTATTATTATTAACGTAATAAAATTAATAATAATTTTTAATTACATATTTACCTTTGAACTTATTCATTCATAACAAAAAACTTATAATAATTAGTTAACTTGTTTCATATTTTCTATTTCAATATCATTTTTGACAAATGGTGCATAGTAAGTCTCTGAAACGTTGAATATTGTATTTCCACGTTAATAAACGCAAGTTAAGTTCCGAATAATGTCGGTGCTATATATATATATATATATATATATATATATATATATATATATATATATATATATATATATTATTAATATAAAGTTATTTGACGAATATTTAATAAAATTTTTTTTCTCTTCTCTTTCTTCACTATGGTACGTGTGTCAATAAAACGAACTACAAACTTCAACATTTTCCATATATTTCGAATACGGTTGTATTCATCGTCAGTGGAATTTAACAATAAAAGAACTAAAATTAATGTTAAAATTGACAATTATGACAAATAATGTACAAGGTTACTATTTTAAATTTTCCAACATATTATTATAATTTATGGGTAAGCTTTCTAAATCTTTTTACTGTTACAAGAAATTTTGTTATTAATTTTATATGTAACATTTCTAAAATTAAACGTTTTTTAAATTTGATTCTACATCTAAAATTGTTGTGTTATCATATTGAAAGATGTGTCCTAAATCGTTTGAATGTTTAGCCAAAGCAGCACTTTTAGGTTTAACACGAACATCAGATTTATGTTGTTAATCTATTTTTAAAGGTTGTGATAAAGTTTACATAGGAACATCTTTACAACCTTTAAAAATAGATTAACACAATCATAAATTGACACAGTACCATAGTGAAGAAAGAAAGAGAGAAAAAATTTTTATTATATATATATACATAGTGAATTCATATATATATATATATATATATATATATATATATATATATATATATATATATATATATATATATATAGGTAAGTTTTTACATTTTAAGCATTGGCATCTCGAAACTTACAAGAGATAGAAATTCGGTTAAATGGGAAAGAGTTGCAGTTTATGAAAATTTGTTCTTTTTAAAAATGTCAAAGCCAACTATTACCGCTAGTTAAAAATTCTAAGTTTTTCCTAACTTAAGCGAGCAGTAAATTAGTATGTACATCATGTCTAAAATTTTTATTCGTGTAATTTTGTTGTATTCCTAATAATAACGATTCTACAACATTTAAAAGAAAAATCACTAAACTTTTCGCTCATCAAAGTTTGAATCGAAAAAAAAACTGTATTTATTATGGCAAGGGTGTAAAACTGCCAAATACCATAATAATTAATTTATTTTTTTCATGGCTAACTGTAAATCAATAATAAAATCGTTATAACTTTGTTATTTTTCAAAATAAATACATTATGTCTGATATCGTTACAAAGCTTAAAAAATGCGCATCTAATAAAGGCATAGCCTACTACACCCTCCATTAAAAAAAAAACAAGTTTATATCATAACAAGCGATAGAAGAAAAGTGGCAACGGCAGTGGCGTAAAAAATACTACCATTTTTTTATTTACATTTTTTTTTTACAAATCTATCATAACATAGTTATTTAGAATGAAATAAAATTCAAAATTTTAGTTTTTTTTAAATATCTAGTAACCTATGAACTTTTTCCACCAACGAAAGTGTCGTTAATTTAGGTTCATAAAACTGCGACTTTTTCCCCGTTTAACTGAATTTCTATCTCTTGCAGTTTCCAAGATGCCAATGCTTAAAATGAAAAAACTCACCCTGTACATATATATATATATATATATATATATATATATATATATATATATATATATATATATATATATTATATATTGTGTTTCTAGGTAAATAGAATATTTCAAAATGAAATTTAGGCCACAATACCTTGATTAGGTCATAAAATATTTGAAAATTTGTCAACACTATCTCTTATGACTAATCAAAGGAATTGTCTAAATTCATATACTTAAACCGTTTCAAAGATAATAAAAAAGGAATTTTGGGACCACATTTGCAGGGCTATCTTCTTAAGGAGGCATTTTCGGACACATGTTTATTAACCAAACTAACATTATTTTTTAATATTTACCCTTGAAACTAGCGCAACGTTTTTGAATCATTATATACATATATATATATATATATATATATATATATATATATATATATATATAGTTCAGTTTAAGATGAAATGCATGATATTGAAACCGTTAGAATACGAAGATGGTTAAATGGAGAAAAGTTGCGTCATTATATGCCAAGTAACCATGGTTACATGTGAAAAAATCCTTCCATTTACTAGATACAGGGTGATAACTGAAAATATGCGTTTTCTAAAATCGCTATATCTTGTTTCTTGCAAGAGATACATCCACGATTTTTGCAGGATGGGTAACAGGTAGCAGATTTCAAAATGATTTTGAAAAAATCTAGGCCTACTAGATTTTGTGATAATGCACAACTTTCGATTTTCTTATGGACGAATATTAAATTTTGCATTTTTGAATTCTTCATAAAAATGTTTTCAACCATATATCATATGTTTATAATCTGCCAATGAGAAAGTGTCAAATTACACAATTAAATTTATATCAAAGCAACCTTGACGTATTATGTATTTTAATTAAATGAAAATTAATCTACTAATTAAACTAACTATTGAGAACAATATTATTGATTATTAACATAAATCATAATAATAAAAGTGACAAAAACAACAAAAATAAAATTTAATATTATACTGAATTTTACTATTAATTAATCAAATGCTGGAATAAACCTCCATTCTCTTGCAATAATTGAATAGATGGTTGATTGGCAAAGGCCTAGTTTGATATAAATTTAATTGTGTAATTTGACACTTTCCATTGGCAGATTATAAACATCTGATATATGGTTGAAAAGCATTTTTATGAAGAATTCAAAATGCGAGATGATAAGGAACTCTTGTGATGCAGTGCTAACTCGATGCAGATGGTGTTTGCAGGAGAATGAAGGTTTATTCGAGCATTTGATTACTTAATAGTAAAATTCAGTATAATATTAAATTTTATTTTTGTTGTTTTTGTCACTTTGATTATTATGATTTATGTTAATAATCAATAATATTGTTCTCAATAGTTAGTTTAATTTGTAGATTAATTTTCATTTAATTAAAATACATAATATGTCAAGGTTGCTTTGATATAAATTTAATTGTGTAATTTGACACTTTCTCATTGGCAGATTATAAACATATGACATATGGTTGAAAAGCATTTTTATGAAGAATTCAAAATGCAAAATCCAATATGGCGTCCATAAGAAACTCGAAAGTTGCGTGTATTATCTCAAAATCTAGTAGGCCTAGATTTTTTCAAAATCATTTTGAAATCCTCGCTACCTGTTACCACCATCCTGCAAAATCGTGGATGTATCTCTTGCAAGAAACAAGATATAGCGATTTTAGAAAACGCATATTTTCAGTTATCACCCTGTGTCTAGTAAATGGAAGGATTTTGACATGTAACCATGGTTATCTTGGCATATAATGACGCAACTTTTTCTCCATTTAACCATCTTCGTATCTCTAACGGTTTCCAATATCCCCATGCATTTCATCTTAAACTGGACACCCTGTATATATATATATATATATATATATATATATATATATATATATATATCTGTATATATATTTGAATTCTCTGTTAAATGTGAGCAAAATGGTATAAGTTACTATGGGTCTGAGTCAATTAAGTAGGTTCCTGTTCGATGATCTTGAAGGATATCGGAGTGAAATTTTGGCATTTGTTTTTACAATTTGACTTATTTCAACTTCTACATTAAGATTTCAGACTCTTTTCTCTACATTATACAGGGTGGCCAATTTTGTTCAATGTCATATTTCTATTTTTTTTTTAATAGCACACGCTGTATTTTATTACAGGTTGGAATAGCATTTTTTACGAGTTTTAAATAGATACTCATTTTGTACTACCTATTCGTAAGTGTTTTTGAATTATTTAGTGATGAAGTTGAAAATTGTGAAATTTTGTTGCTTTTCTTGAATTTGTCACTATAGGGCCTATAAAATAAATTACGATAATGTCATAATTCACAGAAAAACAAAAACGGAACAATGCTAATTGCAATAAAACTGTGAAGCTATAGGTTTTGTGATACAATACAACATTTTGGACTATAAAAGGGCAACGCTTAATAATTGTTTACTCGTAGAGAAGCATAAACTTTAAAATGGAATTAAAGAACAGAATGAATCGTAGTAGCTTGGTTTTACTTGTATCTTTCTGTTTCTTAGCAACGTAACAAATAAAAACCACTTATATAAATAATTCGTGAAGAATTGTCACATATTTACCTGCATAGTAATTTTGTTTACTATTTACTATTTACCCTTTAGCTAGACATCCAAGACATGAATCGTGTCAACTTCTTCGAGAACGATTTGTAGACACGGGTGTATTGAGGAGAAGGACGAGTCTCAAAACCATGATATTGATAGCGACGAATCACGGCTCAAGAAGAAGGCCGATAAAGGATGTGATTAAATGTATTATTGTTTATAACAATAATAGTATATTTTCAAACGTTAAGGTTTCCTTCAATTTTGTTAATAAACTTGTTTTTCCTAACGGTGTTTGAACCTGCACTAACAATGCTGCAGTTAATGAGAAAGGGCGGTTAAATGGGTAGCTACAATAAGAGTGAGATTGCCTTTCTTTTACACTCTGTGTGTTCAATAATACTGCTATTTTTTGGATTAAGAGCTGGTTTTATATGATTAAGTTAAATCAGTTTGGTATTTAATTGTTTTGATTTGGTTAATTGATTTGTGTGTTTGAGAAAGAGACGAAGGAGAGACGAACACGACCAACCTCTATTACAGAAAACATTCATTAGCCTTTACACCAATACATTTCACCACAAACAACCTTAATTAGTCGTAGAAATATTCCGCTAGGTTGCGTCGCCTCTATTACAGAAAACGTTCGCTAGTTTAAAAAATATACCACTAGATGGTGGCACAAATAAAGCCCTGATTAGTCCTACAAATATAACGCTAGATGGTACCGCATTTATTATTAAAGAAAATGTTCATTTGGCCATACACAACTAGATGACGAGACAAATTCAGATTTCCCAACGAGCGCCACGACAGGAGGGCGCAGGCCCTAACACAGTTTCCTATGTTTGTCTTATAAGCTAGTAATAGGTCCCTTATTAGAATACAAGCTCAAATTTCTCGCAATAAGTAATCCGAATGTAAACACTTAAATACAAATCCAAATTCAAATTTCCAGTCAAAGGGCCAGGGGTTAAGACCCAAAAGTAAGTGAGTTGCGAAGCCCTATGTCTGTCTTATAAGTTAGCATTACGTCTCCTTAATATTATTATAATACAAGTTCAAATTTCCCTCATAGATGGCGTCACAAACAAATCCAAATTTTTGGTCGAGGAGCGAGGGCCTGAAAGTAAGTTGCTAAACCTTACATCTGTCTTACAAGTTAGCATTATACCCCTTATTATAATACAGATTCATATTTCCAGCCATAACCTGCAGAGACTTAAATACAAATACAAATTCAAATTTTCCGCCCCGAGAGCAAGTTGCGCAGCCCTACACCTGTCTTACAATCTCGGTTATGCTGGGAGAGGGTTGGAGTGGGATCGCCGAAACAGCCTTCGCTGAAAGCCTCGCATCGCGAAATTTTACCTATATGAGACATGAGATCGCAAAGATCTGCCGGTCATAAAACAAAATGTTTCCGTAACTACACTATAATATCTTCCCTAGGGGCATGTTTATAAATCTAAAAAGCCCTTTTCGACAGTTCATCCGAGACAGAACCTATATGTAAAGTCGTCTTATGTGATAGTATCGCAGGTCTTTATCGGTAGAAATTAAGATTAAAAGAGGTCGGTATACTTAATTTGATTATAACCCTTTTTTACATTTACATTTCAAATTAGAATTAACAAAGCGGCGGCTGAAGGTGATAGATTTTTAGAATACATCGCTGCCTTGTTAGGAGAATAACGTTGTAAAGTCCGCATTTTAAAGCTTGTTAAATTTTAATTAGTGATTACGATCCTAGTTCAGTTTATTACATTTTCTCTAATTGCAGTAATTTTAAGCACGTTGAAGTACACCTTGTTTAAAAAAATAGGATATTTAGGATTTGATTAAACAACTGATTAACCGTGTTGGTATAATCACTTTCATAATTATAGAGTTGATATTTATACCAAATTGAAGAATATTTGTTTGGTTATATTAATCTTGATCTATATAAAAATGAGCAAACATATTTAAGTATGTTGCGTATGTTTTATAAAAGAAAGTAGAAGTAGAAAAGTATAACGAAAGATTTTTATGCCTGTTCTCTTTACCTTTACCTTGCTATTATATTTAATTCTTAATTTTAATAAATTGCTGTTTAATCAATAATTTCGCATTAATTAAGGTTGTGAACCCTACTTAATTAAGTATTATCCCACTTAAGTAAATTTTGGGCATTTCTGTTCGAGACCTTTACTAAAAAATTCAGATCACACCGGCGTCAGAACATTTAGTACAGGTTGCAAGTTTTATTATATGGTAAGTGTGTAAGCTTATAAACTGTATTTTTCCTCCATTGTAAGGTTATTTTGATGCACCGTGTATATGAAGTCTTGTGATAAAGTATGGAACGTATTTTGAATGTAAATGTAAATTGTGTATGCATAATGTAAATTGCTGTAAATGATACATCACTGGTATTTTAATTGAGCATTGTGTGTCGTATAAAAGAGTTTTTGAATGTTGTGGAAAGATTTTCATGTTGCAAGCATTACATTTGGTTGAAAAATAATGTTTTGGTAGAACCCTTGGCAATGGTAAAGGGTACTGAATTGCCACTAGCCTTTTGCTACTGTGTACTAAAGAATTCCGATAAAAAATGGTTGTAAACGTGAGCGAATGTTTATGATATATGGATACGGTATTAATGTGTAGGAAGGAATATGTATGTATATTTTTTCTTGTATAAATGCCGTAACATTGTGCAATCATAGAAATTGCCCATGTTTTTTATAAAATGTTGAGTCAGGTTCCGAATAGTATACGGAGTGAATTTGAGTAGGAATAATAATTTTTACGAATAGTTGTGCGTATGTTTGTAACGAAATTCCAAATAGCTACGTTTTTCTTGTATCGGTTGCGTTTTGTTCCCTTTTCAGGATTTCCACTCGGCAAAGAGACGCATTGGATTCTCGTAATAGTGAAAATTGTTGTCCGTGATTGAAGTACATGTGCAATAGTTAATAGTACGAAATCGATTGTATAAAAGCAACTAAAAATTTTAATATTCAAGTGGAAGTAAATATTTCTTGTGGCAAGCATTTATTCTGAAGGTCAAACAATAAATCAGATCACCCATTTGTTATGTGCCAAAGTATTTAGTTATTACGACTGTTTTCTGTTTTTTTTGTGACAAGTGTGGGTGCATTTTAAAGGATTACTTGAAACTAAACACTTCCATATGGACATCACGTTATATCGGACAAAGGATTACCTAATGTAACTGTAAGATTAATTATAGATCTTTAAAGGATACAAGTGTGATTATCTTTAGAGTCATGATTATTTATTTAGTTAAATTCCATACGAGTAGTCGGAGTAATAATGATAATTAAACTTTATCTACTTTGATGAATTTAGAATATAAGGTTTGGGGATTTTAATTTATAAGAATTAGTTTGTTCGTGGTGCTTCTCGAAGCAATGTTTATATATATATATATATATATATATATATATATATATATATATATATATATATATATATATATATATATATATATTAATTGGTCAATATATCCATTAATTAACTTACTTTTGTTTATTTGTTCACGTTGTGATAACGTTTTTATTTCCAACTTGTGTGAAATTACATACGGGTTACACATTTTAAGAATTAGTTCATATTTGATTATTTTGGGTTTAATGATTGATCTGAAGTTGCCCATTGAGCCAGATCAATAAAAAATTTAATTATTTTGAATCCTTTTACAGTCAGTAAGATACAGAACGCTGATAAGAGGATATCACTTCCAGATTTGAATGTTTAAATATGATTTTAAACAGAAAATATTCAGAAAATCTCATTTATCACGAAAGCACTGATCGTTACATTTTAAATTTTCCGAAACAAACTGATGTAGTGATTTAAATATTAATAAATCGACCTTTTTTATTTTGATTTTTCTAAATTAAGTAATATTTATTGAGAATTTTATGACAGGTAGAAATATTAATTTATATGGATACGAGAGCTACTTAGAAAGTATCCAAATAACGTTTTATAACTTCGATTTTTCGTAATTACAGGGTATGATCAATACGTTCACGACGATCCGTATTCAAAATTTTATTAATCTTTTGGATAAGCTTCTTTTCAAGTCTGATTGAGTTGTGTATGATTTTACTTATCTATCTTCCACAGTCAGGTAGGATTAACTTAACACCCCGCCTAAGACTATTCATTGTAGAACAATTTGAGTATTTGAAACTAAATTTCAATCATTTTACTCCTTATATGGACCCCGCCCATTTCCACTAAAGCTGACTTGGCAACCCGCTTACTTCGGTAGGCCTTCACGACGCCTAGTGTTGTTTGGACTAGTCCAGTCTATTTTAATGAGTCTACGCGACGCTGTTGTGGATTTGTCGTTTAACAGCATTCGCTCTGAAATATCAACAGCGACTAAATTTCTTCTATACATTCCTTTCAAACATTTTACTAACTCAAAAATATCTTTAGCACAAATAGCTTAGTGTAATTAATTATTTTTTAATTAATTAATTAATTAATTATTCTTTTCATATATAGGGTGACCTTTTATGTTCCATTACAGCTTCTACTTAAAGTTCGACTATTTCTAATAATATTGTGATGTATCAGGAACGGAAGCCCAGGAGAGAAGTAGTATTTAATTGGCATAGTTAAATCTTAGGTCACTTTTCCTCTTTAGATACACTATTTAATAATTGTTTAATTAATGATTGATTTCACCAAATAGGACGAATGCGTTGTTTACAGCTGAACAGGAAATAGAAGACTACTGAATATAAATAACGGATGTTTATAGTTACCAAATGGAATATAATCAATTGAACATTTCTGAATGCTAAGTGTACGGTTCTAAAGACTGTGTTGAAATTTTCAGATATATTTTTTTAAATTTACAGTATTAAATGGTAATCTAATTAAATTAAACAATGTACTACAATAAAGTAAAATGCTAATTCTTAATTAAGCAATTTATCTTATTAATATTTGGTCAATCATGACAAGATATCTTGCAACACAGAATCAATCGTAAACGTTTACGGAATTTTATTTCTTTTTTTACTGCTGCATATTTAATTCAAACACATATAAGACAGGCTTCCAAAAAATAATACGTCAAAGTTGCGTAAAAGGAATAAAAAAATATATATACACGCACGTAATTGCATATTTTCCTCATATAATAAGATAATTCATCTAAAACATATTTCACGGTACAAGTAAACCATTCTCACATAATGCATCATTTTATATTTAATTTAAGACGCTGTCAAGTCCAAACATGACGGAACTAAAGATGAAATGTATTATACGATTTGATTGATATCTAAAGCTTTATTTTCTTAACTTTAACTTACTGTCTTTTTTATTAATACTTGATATCCGTAAGACACTCACGAATGCACTTTACATTTGTTAAAATATAATTTTTGTAGCACAAACATTAATCTTTACCGTATTTATTTAAACATTATGTTTTTCATAAATGGATCCTTTGTGACTATTATTAAAAATAATAATGGATCATTATTCCTATATACGATATAGCCCACACTTAAATGGCCTGAATCATTATCAAAGAAAAGTAAATGTGGAATAATGTTAGTAATAATCCCTGTTTTTGGTGATTATCCTCTTTCGTATTCTTCCAAATATCTTTGCACAGTAATCTCCTTTTGATATATCGCCAAATCATTAAATTCCTTCATTTTTAGACATATAATACTTACAAGGAAGGCAAATATTCAATTACCTAATGTTCTAAGAATTATTCGTAGCCATTTTGAAAAATTGCATAAAACCATACGCTTTGCCATAAATTAGCTGTGAATAACTTTACGAGATAATATTAAAATGTTAACTACTTAAATATGTAATATACTTTTGACAAATTACAAAAATAATGCAAAAAATTTAAATTTTAGCTGTAAATCAATTTAATGCATCTTTAACAGCGTGAGATAACCATCAAGGTAAATTTACAACGCTCATATTTCATTAAAATTGGTTATTTTATTTGATTAAGTTCGGAATTGTACTTTTTTTAAATGTGTAAAATATACTATATATATAAATATATATATTTAAGCTGTAACGCATTTGAGATGTATATTTGGAATAGTACAAAGGAAACAGTTTGCAAACTTTGTGCAAATTAGGCTTTATAACCACAATTAATTGTTAAGGTAAGGCAAGGTCTGTATAAAATCAATAAACAAAATATTTGAGTAGAAGCCTATATGTGATAGTTTGACAATGTACAAGATTAATCGTGCTAATAGTAAATATAGTATTGAAACGCAAGTCACTAAAGTCACTGCTGACAATATCCGTACATAGAAATTTTCGTAAATAGCATCCATCCTCATTATTAATCAAGATCTGTTTATTTTTCTAGATCTTTAAAATTTTATTGCATTAAATTCATATTGATCATATCATTATCATGTTTTACTAAAGATCTTGGCTTACGATTTGTACTAAACCGCTGTTTAGGAAAAAAATTAATTAAGCGCTCAGTTTGCCCTATACAACGTGTCCCAGATAACATTTCCAGCATGGGGATCTCGCTTGTTATAAAAGATACGGATTTGGTTAAATTAGATGAATTACTCGTAAGGATTAGTGAAATTATAGGACACTCTCCAATTTCCAAATTTCCATGTATTTTAAGACTTATGGCAAGAATAAGAAAAATGTCAAATTTCTTTTTCTTGTAATATCTTTTTTGTTATATTAGACATATAAATTTTATTTGCACTTTCTTAAGACATTTTTTATGAAGAATTTAAATATCAATTTGGATTTTTTTGCACTTTCTATTTTTTAGTTTCAACCCCTAAATTAAATTTTCCTTATGGAACGACAAGTCGGCTTTGAAATAATTGATCGTGTTTTTTTATCCTCTTTACAATGATATAGCACATGTCCTATCTATTTTTAAAAACAACAAAGAACATTTTAAAAAATGTATTTTATTAAAGACTCTAACAATAAGTAGGCCGTGAAACATGAGAAAACGACAAATAATAGATAACAACAAGAGTGAAGCAGGTAATAGTATTGGAGATAATTATCCAATTATAAAAGATGTTCAAACAATTGACCATTCCGTTCTAAACATAATTGTGCCCTGCGTAGTGTCGACGTAATTGCTCTGCGTAGGTTTTGGCGTTTAATGCTACCAAATGCTGCAAGAACAGCTTCACGAAGATCTTCGGCATTCTCAAGTGTTTGCACGTACACTCGATTTTTTTACGTAGCCCCAAAGGAAAAAGTCCAAGGGCGTTAAGTCTTGAGATCTGGGTGGCCATAAAATCGGCTCTCGGTTACCAATCTATGAATTTGGAAACCGATTATTAAGATATTCGCTGATGATGTTTGAATTGTGGGGTGGGGCGTCATCTTGTTGGAAGCAGATATTAATATTCTCAATCAGTGGTAAATCATCAAGTTTATTTTCTAAATCAGTTTGTAGTAAATTCAAATACCTTTCACTATTTAATGTTTCGTTAAAAAATATGGGCCCAATAAGTTTAGCGCCTAAAATACCACACCAGACGTTAAAACCAAATCTCACTTAATGCCGACTTTCCTTAACAACGTGAGGATTTTCACGGTCCCAAAAGTGAACATTGTGTCGATTGAAAAGGCCATTATTTGTAAATCTGCTTTCGTCAGACCACAAAATCGTAGCTGGAAAATTATCGTTATTCTCACATTGATTAACATACCATTGGCAAAATTGTAATCTTCTCCCCTGATCTCCATCTCTAAGTCCCTGCAGAATGGTGTACTTATACGGATGATACCTGTGACGTTTTAAAATTCTTTGTGATGTAGTTTTCGAAATACCAGTGTTATGTTCAATTTCTCTAACAGATGTTGAAGGATTTTCAATAACTGATTGTAATACATTTAGTTCTGTATATTCATTCCATAATTTCGGATTTCTAGTAGGTTTTGAGAATGAACCATATACTTTTAAATTAATTACCAAATTCCTGTACGTACGAGCACTGGGCTGCCTTCTTTCAGGATACAGCCTCAAGTACATCCGTTCAGCTTCTAAACTGTTTTTATGAGACAAGATGTAACAACTCAACATATCAAACTTTTCAGTATTAGTAAATAAAGCCATGTTTGACACAAAATTATTCTGGAACGAATAATTTTAAGTGACATTAAATTCGATTGTGTTTTATGTTTCACGGCCTGCTTATTGTTAGAGTCTTTAATAAAATACATTTTTTAAATTTTCTTTGTTATTTTAAAATAGATAGTACATGTAAAGAGGATAAAAAAACACGATCAATTATTTCAAAGCCGACTTGTCGTTCCATAAGAAAAATTTAATTTAGGGGTTGAAACTAAAAATAGAAAGGCAAAAAATCCAAATTGATATTTAAATTCTGCATAAAAATATCTTAAGAAAGTGCAAATAAAATTTATATGTCTAATATAACAAAAGATATTACAAGAAAAAGAAATTTGACATTTTCTTTTTCTTGCCATAAGTCTTAAAATACATGGAAATTTGGAAATTGAGAGTGTCCTATTATTTCACTAATCCTTAGGAGTAATTCATCTAATTTAACCAAATCTGTATCTTTTATAATAAGCGAGATCCCCATGCTGGAAATGTTATCTGGGACACGTTGTATAATCATTTTCATATCGACATAGTTATTAAGCAGTTCATTAATACTAAAACGACCTATATATATATATATATATATATATATATATATATATATATATATATATATATTTACTACCTTGCGAGCGTCTGTACATTAACCATTTGCTATCTTCAAAGCGTCCGGTTCCAAGAGAGCGTCCGTATACGGACGGTCTGTTGGATTGCCGTAGAAACTGTACCCATATGATAAAACCATTCCATTGATTCAAAATCTTTTGGACGCTAAGAAAATAGTAAACGCCGCATTTGTGTATATAATCGGTATATTATTAGTACAACGACTTGACCGGTAGTGGCGCTAAGCGTAACTTCTGTATATTCATTAGGGAAATATTCCACTTTCAGTTCGTCGATTTCCAAGCGTCCTTTGTCGCATCTGCATGTGGCAACGCCGTAAGTTTATTTTTAGCTCTATTAGTGTTCTGTAATCTCTTATATTTGTAAGTTGGTTGCAGTTTATGTTTTAAATGCAAAGCGTGAGCGTTTATTTGATCGTCTATTTTAAAATCTTTTCGGTAAGTTATGAGTGATTGCACGTATTAAGTTAGGTTCTGTCGGAAAACGTCCAACCGCGATATCTTTCAGGCATCTTCCTTGCAAAAGAAGTTAAATGTACAACAAAACATGCAAATCCATATTTTCCAACATATTTTCATTCAAAACTTTGATTTTCACATACAGAGAGAAACGATTATTTAATTTAATAATATTTCATATATGTATCTCAGACAGCATTTGTCCTTCAGTATTCGCCAAAAGGTATCTTAAGAGGTGAAGAGAAATTCATCCAAAACAGTTTTTAGTGCTAAAATCTTATAAAAATATGAAAAGCATGAAAATATTTACTATATGAAAAGTGTAAAAAATTTACGTTTAAGTGTTCATAAAATTTGTTTGGACACTTCTTTAAGTCGATTTTTTCAGTTTTGTCCGGAAATTTTTGTGTGTATTTGTTTTATTTTTACTGAAAGCTAAAACTTTCTAAACAATAGCCTTACAGCATATTAAGCTGACTGGCGAAATAATATTCAAGAAGCTTATTTTCCCACTGTCGGCGGAATAGCCAGCATTTTACCACAGAACAGTTTCTGTGATTTTTACTATGCCGTATCTAATAAATTCGAGCCGCGAAATTTAATATATATAAAGTCGAATATTGGCAAATATCATGTGTATTCAATTCTTAGGTTCTTGGCAAATGTTTCTATAATTTAGCAAAACATAAATAGGTATTAAGTAATAAAAGCTTCAGATGATTTTTATTAAAAATGCAGAAAAACAGCACCAAGGAAAGACAAATTATAGTAAATATTCAAATAACCTCCGTTTTGTGCTAAGCAATACGCTAGTCTGTTGTAACTATTTCGTACATTAGCTACCTATCTGTCAGTAATTAGCGCACATTCAGCAACTATTGCTTCTCTCAAAGAATTAATATCTGGGTGGTCTCATGTAAATTTTGCTGTTAAGGTGTCCCCACAAGAAGAAGTAGCAAGGTGTCACGTTGGGAGATCTTTCTGGCCAATTTATAGTACCACCTACCAATTCAATGATTTGGAAATGAATTATTTAAAAAATCTAAATATCTAAACCAAAATGCGTCAAAATGCCCAGAACTCCAGATTTTTCCTTGCAGCTTCTACCAGTATGGTTCCTACCTTTGTTACTAAAAGAGCTAAATAGGTTTCTAGATTTAAGCTTCCTCCCATTTCAAATGGACCGATAATATTGTGATTAAAAATCTCACCCGATATATTAATGTTTTGAGGGTTATGGTTGAAATATTAAAAGGTTTTTACCATTTTCACATAAGTAAACCTTGACGCAAGCCTAAACGTCAACTTTTTACCGATAAACAAGCAAATAGTAGAACATAAATTTGCTGTCAAGCCTACTATGTACAAAATCATTCGGCAAATGCTGTCGAATTTTAAAATCAAGACAACTCATAATTAAGAATTGTCAAATTTTAAATTAATACATATTTTACAATAAAAATTCCATTTTTAATCTTGTCATTAATGTCATTCGATGCGGCATAATTTTCTCTATCTATTGATATCATTAGCTTTTCTATAAAATAAAGTGACGACTAGGAATCAGCAAAAACTTTCAATACCATGTTAAATCCCTATGTTCGCGTTTCAGAACAAACAGGCGGTATATAATATATATAAATTAGCATTAGTAAATGTTTGCAATTTATACTCTAGCAACAGTAAAAAAACGCGTCGTGTCTTCTTTAATACCATGTGGTAGGATAATGAAGTATTAGAAAATATAATGTGGAATATTACTATTTTTTTATTTTTCGAAAAAGTCGGGATTGTGTTGAACCGAATTAACAGGATAATGTTATTCACCTTTTTCTTTCTTTAGTAGGTTTTTTAAATTTCTCTCTACGTCTTCACATATTTTATAGCTAAAACTTAAATTTGCATGATTGCTCCTATTGGTCTTAGATATGGATAGAAAATAAAACATTTTATGCATGGTTCTTAATAAAAAGGATCAGAAGTGCCTAGATTTTCTGGAAGTTCGCAATTATGAAGGAAAAGGGACAGACCAATACGAAAGGAATCTTGCAATTCAAAGTGAGTTCTGCAGAGTATAACCAAGTTTTTTTAGGACAAGATAAGTTACTAGCAAATAAAGACCCACTTAAAATTTGTCACCCGGAAACACCTGAAAGTGAAGTTCAACTTCAAGTAGAAAATGTTTCTTGTACAGAAAAGGCATGTAAGACAAGGCTGCAAATTGTAAAAAGAAACTTTAGGAAGAGGAGAAATCGGAAGAAACGTCTATAGATCAGCACCATAGCTTAGAAAATGTGCGTTCCAGATACGTCAATGAGTGTGTCGGGTTCAGATTCTGAAAGCGCACTGAATGATAGTTTTTCTAACAAACCTGATGAGGTTTGCAACAAAATGACGGTATGATAACAGGGCCTGAAAAAAGTGTATGCACATAGGGTTTTGTTTTAGGTCACAATTGACAGTTTAACCGAACATGCCGATCTTTCAGCTTCAGTTGTTAGACCAGTTACATCAGTAGAAATTGGTGATAACGATTTTGGAATTTTCAAACAAGATGGCAAAGTGCGTAGTGGAAAAAAAAGATGGATTTTTGCGTTTTCTGTGAGACTCTAGTGTTAAACTTTGTTAGACATATTGCACGAAATCATTCATTTGAAACTGATGTTCAGAGAATATTATCTAACGTCCCCGGTAGTAAAGAAAGAAAGCGGCTATTGGACCTTTTAAGAAAAAAAGGAAACTTTATAAATAGTAACGTAATCCGTAAACCAGTTCAAAGTTTGCGGTCGGCAAAAGATCTTGAAAAAATCACCAAGCAGCTGCTCAGAATCTATTAGTAACTAATTTAAGGATCGATCAAAATTTGAAAAACACCGTTTTTCCTAGGATGAGAGCGGACGAAATTTCTCTTGTTGCAAAAATGGACCCCGTTATTTGTGCATATGGTGCCAGATATATTAAAGTTCATGGAGACAAACATTTTATTAACGTGGCATCTAGAAAAATGCTTGAGATTTCTCGCTTGCTAATCGAAATGGGAAAAATTGAGCCCACTATTAAATGCCTCTTTGATGCTTTGAAACCAAAACACTTTGACACTATACTAGTTGCTACAAAAACAGTAGCAAAATATAATGTAGAAAAAGACAAATTTGTTTCACCAACCTATGCAATGAATATGGAAACGTATCTGAAGCAGTGTGCTGAAATCGCCATTGTACTTGCTTTAAAAAGAAAGGGAATCGCCGAAACTGTTATCTCAGCTGAAGCTGAAGCAAATTTAAAAAATTTAATAAGAATTATTGAATCACAATGGCAATATGAGATTTCCACTCAGGATGCCAATGATCTCAATATAAAACTGTTAAAAGAGTTTTTAATTTCGAAAGCTAAGTTCGCTGTTACAGCTCTTAACAACAGTGGCGGTGTAAATGAATATATAGTGCTTTTGGAGACTATCTTTTGCCGTGTTATGTTATTACACCGACGACGTCCAGGTGAACTGCAAAGATTAAAGCTGGATGTCTATGAAATCTCGGAAAACAGCAATTCCTCTACAAATTATGAAGAATTTTCAGAAGTGATTTCGCCAACCGAAAAGATCCTTCTTAAAAGTTTCAAGAGACTTGTAATAAGAGGCAAAAGAGGACGTGGTGTTCCGGTACTTTTTAGCCCAGATTTTCAAGATCACATAAAAGCTTTATTAAGTTACCGAAAAACGTTTGTTAGTGAAAAAAACCTATTCCTGTTTGGAAATCCACGTTCCACTGAGCCTATATGTGGATACAAAATTTTACAGAAATATACAACGGCATGCGGAGCAAAAGCACCATTTGGTATTACGGCAACTAAACTACGAAAGCACTTGGCAACTCTTACACAGTTATTTGAAATGTCGGAAAACGATTTATAGCAGTTGGCGAACTTTATGGGACATACCATTGGGGTACATAGGGAAAACTATCGTTTACCAAATGACGTGTACCAGACTGCCAAAATATCAAAACTTCTAATTTTGATGGAGAATGGACAAGCGTCTCAGTTTAAAGGAAAAGCACTTAAGGACATCAATCTGAACATGGAAGAAGATTTGATGATAGATAACGAAACTGAGAGACCTGATACATCGGCATCTGCTTTTTATTTTAGCGACACCAAAGGAAAAAGAAAATTACATTCCAAAAAAGCAAAAACGAGTGCTAGTTAAATGGACGGATGAATAAAAAAGTATTGTCAGATTCTTCGCAAGCCATATAAAAAACAGAAAACCTCCGAAGAGAAACGAGTGCGAAGAATCTAAAAATCGTTATCCTAAAGTATTTGGAAATAAAGATTGGCGTAAAATTAAAGTTTTTGTCCAAAATGAATATCAGATCCGGATTATGGATTGCAGAAAACAAATTTAATATTTAAATGTTTAGTTTAGGGGTGTATTTTTTTAATTGTTGTTTTTCCTTCTTTCCTGGCACATTTGAAGGCTACTTATTCTTATTATTTTTAGTTTTTCCTTAAGTTGAATAAACTATATTTCAGTAAGGACATTATGTTTTATTAACAAATTTCCTATAGAAGTTGTAAAACAATCGTCAACAATTGACCTATAACAGTGTGGGGCATTTGAGATTGTTTACAAATGACTTTATTGCAGCAAACGTTACTGAAATTAAATGATTTATGATCAAATACACAGGATTGGAATTATATATTTCTTTTAAGTAGCTGCAATTAATTTATAAATTGATGGGAAGTTTTGCAAAAATGGAAGATCTTTGTTAGTTTGGAGTAAAGCAAAATTCAGTACATACACATAAGTTTTGAGTTAATCAAAATTAAGATGATGTTTTGCCTTTTGCAAAGATCCTGCACTATTTATTATCAATCTGATCGGTCATAAATTTGGATAATCTTCCTAGCTAGCTACTGCATCATCAAAATGATCTCAAGTCACAAGCATTGCAATTGTCGCAAAAAGCGAGAAGTCATTTTGAAGAAACAGATTGTAGTACGAGCACTGCGTTACAAAAGAGCTAATGCAGGCTGCAGTGGATAAGGTGTTCAGCAATCAGCATTATGTGATCTTAGCCACACAAATAATAAATAACCTTTAAATCTGACAACATTGCCAGACGTTCAATAGTCGACTAAGTCAAAGCAAAATAATCCAAGAGGACGCTAGGTGGCCGGTATTTAATCGTTTTTCTGCATATTTTGGACGGCCGTAAATAGTTTTATGAAAGGACGCCGTGAAATCGATAATATGAATTTTAAAAGGTTTCTTTCTCATTAATTAAATTCTAAATGCCCTTAACAACATTTACTGTTGTAAGATGGAAAATATTCACTTGATAAAGTAGAAATGGTTGAGATATTTGTGAAGGACGCTCAGAGTAGGAGTTATGAAATGACGCTCGCATGATTGTCGGATATACATATATTATATATATATATATATATATATATATATATATATATATATATATATATATATATATATATATATATATATATATATATATATATATATATATATATATATATATATATTATATATATATATATATATTATACAGCGTGTTCAGCGAGGAATTGGACAGTGCAATATCTCGAGAGCGGATGAAGATTTTAATTATGAAAATATTTTGTAAATATCTTCCAAGGGCGCACATTTGTTGGCACAAAGATTTGAATCAACGCCGATCACCGCCAGGTGGCGCTATCTCACTTCAATTTTTTAAATGCAATGCCCTATTTTTTATTTCATTTTTGGATTCTATGACATATTTGTGATGACTTTTATTAAGACTCCAACCAACCTATCTTTTGTAGTTTCTGAGAAAAACAATAATTTTTGGAATTTTATTAATTGAAAGCATACAAATTAAATTAAATGTTCAAATGTTTCTCCATCATTTTCTACGCACGTTTGATAACGCCTAATTAATGTAACACTAGTTGCCGCTTTTAAAGTTTCTCGTGGTATGTTTGCACAAGCAATTCTAATTTTGTTTTGTAACTCCTCTACATCTCTAGAAGGTGTTTCATACAGTACACCTTTTAAATGTCCCCAAAGGAAGTAGTCTAAGGGACTAAGGTCAGGAGAACGAGCTGGCCACATAATGGGACCATTTGTACCTATCCATCGTTGCGGAAACACTCTACTTAGATAATTTCTCACTATTGCGCTATTGTGCGCCGGTGCTCCATCCTGTTGAAAGTACATCAGTTGCCGCAGATTTACATTTACATCTTCAAGCAAAGGAGGCAGTTGATTTTCAAGAAAATCCAAATAGCGTTGGCCTGTTAAGGTACCATTAAAAAAATATGGGCCAATCAATTTGTCATCTATCATTCCGCACCATACATTTATGTTCCATCTCACTTGGAAACTGGTTGCTCTTAGCCAATGAGGATTTTCTGACGACCAGTAATGGGAATTGTGGCGATTAACGATTCCATTGTTTGAAAAATTACTTTCATCAGACCACACGATACGACCTATAAAATTAGGGTCTTGCGCATAATGTTCCATAAAAACTCCGGTGATAAAATTAAGTCTGCGATCTTGATCTCCTGGATGCAGTCCATGTACCAAATGAATTTTAAATGGTTTGTATTTATTAGATTTTAATATTTTATGGACAGAACCAACTGATACGGCACACTCTTCAGAAATAGATCTCACAGACACATGAGGATTATAAGCTACACATGCTAATACACCGACGGTTGCTGTCTTTGTGCGATTCTCGCACTTACGGTGAGGAAAATAACCGGTTCCCCTCAAAATATTTGCTACACGAACAAATGTATTTTTTCCGGGATGGCGTCGACCGGGAAACTTGGCAGCATACAATACTTGTGCAGCCCTTGCATTTTTTCTACATTCACCATAAATTATTACCATATCAAAATATTCTTCGTTAGAAAACGTAAACATAATTATGGAATTTGAAGATGCACAGACGATTTTCAAAACTGAAACTGTAAACTGACAGAAACTTGACAGACACTTCATTACGCGTTTGTTTTCATGGCATGATAAATGTTTCACATGATTCTTAATCAACGACTGTGATAAGTTGGTCCCCCTTACAATTTAGTGTACAGCGTATCGCATTATTTCGGCGTTATCTGCATTATTTTTGTGGAAGAACAATCTTTTATCTTTCATTTGGTATAAAATTTGCTATTTTGTCTGTATCACTCAAATGTTATGAGCACTTCCTGAAATTACGTTTTTGTGCTAAAATTCCAAGGATTATTTTTTCTCAGAAACTACAAAAGATAGGTTGGTAGGAGTCTTAATAAAAGTCATCACAAATATGTCATAGAATCCAAAAATGAAATAAAAAATAGGACATTGCATTTAAAAAATTGAAGTGAGATAGCGCCACCTGGCGGTGATGGGCGTTGATTCGCACATTTGTGCCAACAAATGTGCGCTCTTGGAAGATATATATATATATATATATATATATATATATATATATATATATATATATATATATATATATATATATATATCAATGCAACTTTTCCGGGTTGATGTGCTCGTGTATCGTTGAGACTCTCATAAGAACCTGTATTGTTTTGACGACGTCATATTTGCCATCCTCAGGTCGCTAATAGTTTTATTCTACTCCTCGTTACTCGAACTGAACTGGAGTCTGTTGTAGTAGTTTGCTGCTTATATACTCCTTTTGATAGGTTTCTTCCGTTTTCACTTTTGGCTTTCTCTTTCCTACGACAATGGGTTCTGTGGTGCTTTTGTTTAATATTAGTTTGCACGTATCTGGTAATCTCCGCATATCGTGCTTTTAACTTTTTTGGATGTTTTTAGATCTCGATAGCTTCGCATGGTATCCTTTTGCAATTTTCAAAATTGACGTTGGGTACCGTATTCTTTACATGTTGCCAGCGATGATGTTGATGTTTAATAGCTCCTGAACCACTCAAGGGTTTCGAATATTCTTAGTCTAGTTGGAAAGAGTAACTTATAGTCTTTTGAAGGGCGTTTCTGGTTGAAGCGTTTATTTTTAAACAAATACACTAAAGAGCGTTCTCATCAGCGAATTTTGTGATTTACTATTTCTTTGACAGATCATTGCGCGGCTTAAAATTACCTAACTTTTAGTGAAAGTACCGTCGCGATAATCTCATCAATACCGCAATGGATTACTGGGAACTGGCAACGTGCAGCACCTGTAAAAGTTCGTAGAACACGCACCGAGGAAAATATTATCAACGATTAGGCCTACGTACAATACGATCCTACCTTAAGCACCAGAAAAACTACCGACAACTACCAAGTTGTCGGTATTATATATTGGACAGACCGTTACGCGGCTTAAAATTACCTAAGCATCGCGACATCTCCATCTGTTTTAGATTTACGTGAGAAAATGTTTAACATTTGAATACCGCTATCGGAACATGTTGCGGTGGCGAGGTAAACAAATCACATATCCATGGTAAACGATCTAATTTAAACTACGGTTCGACTTTCTCCCCACTAAGTAACAATTTTAATACGTCGCATCTTGCCTCCCTTTACACTTTATCCAGGCTTAGGACTGTCTCAAAACTTAGTTTTGAAACGTGTTTAAAGGCCAACGGGTCAACAGAACATCAACAAAACAGAAGCACAAAAATCTTAGAACTACCTACACAAAAAAAGTTTAGCCAGAAATAGCTCAGAAATTTTCAACGGTAGAAAAAACCGTTGCTTCAATTTCAGTCCTGGACAAGCTTCTAATGGGATTTCCATCATATTTTCCTGGTGATTGGTTTCTCTTGGAAAACCTAGTCTTTTAGTCTACCCCATAGGTAGAAATCTAAACAAGTAAGATCCGGCGAACGCGCCGGACAAGGAAGTAGACTTCCTCTTCAAGCTGGAACCACATGTGCCTTCTTGCTTTCCAAGGAGACGTCTTCTAAAGGTGGTGAAGAGAAACGTTAAAAAATTCTAAGAAGCTCTCCCCATTAAGGGTTTGGTCAAAACAATGTGGACCTGTAATTTTTCCTTCCAGCATTCCGTACCATACGTTCAAACTCCAGCAATTTTGATGTTATACTTGCCGTATCCAATGCTCGGACCAATAATGCATATTGTGCAAATTCACACCCCCTGTGCTACTTAAAGTGGATTCGTCCGACCATAATATGCGCAACAGGAAGATTTGATTTTCCCGAATCATATTTAAGAGCCAATGACAATGGTTGAGTCTATGACCATAATCAGTATGCTTTCATGCCGAAAATTTTTCTGGCTTGCATATAAGCCAAAACGTTGATAATATTGTCCTCTGTGCGTGTTCTACGAACTCTTACAGGTGCTTGAATCGGCAATGCGTTCCGAGTTTCCCGTAACCGCCTGGTTTATCTTGATCACTTCTCGAGCAAAATGTCTTCTTTGTGGAATTTGCCTTGCATATTGTTGCGACCCAATTGCAGCATTTACGAAGCATTAGTAATGAATGCGGAACATATCAAGCGCTTCCGCGTTAATAAGTGGCATATTTTTCCTAAAAAAAAAGGATTAAACAGTATATACAAGACACAGGAACTCTGAGAAGCAACTTTTGACAATTGTCAAACCAGTGTTATTTTCAATTTAGCGGTTACCATGAATGTGTGATTTGATTTCCTCGACAAAGATAAAGTGTTCGGATTACGATGTTCAAATTTTTAACATTTTCTCGTATAAATCGAAAATCGTGAAGGGGTTTTCACTAAAATGTAGGTAATTTTAAGCCGCATTGCAGTCTGTCAAATAAACAGTACCGTTCTGCTTCGTTTTCTCCAAAAAAATTACGAAATGGGTAATCGCTGTAGAGAACGTCATCTATTGTTTAAAACTAAACGGTCCACTATTCAAAAGACTGTAAATAGCTCTTTCAAGCGAAGCTAAGTATATTCAAATCCGTTGAGTGGTTCAGGAGATATTAAAATGTAAATATTAGAAAATGCATTGGCCTCCCCTTTATTACGAGAGATGAAAAAATGTCACAAAGAAAAATGATACGTACCATCCAATCTCTCAAATGATATTTTCAAAGTTGTAGCTCATCACCCAATTTTCGGTGTTCAATCTGGAAGGTGCATGATGAAATTGTGGAACAAGTGGGCGAGTTGGTATATATGGTAGAATGTTCACTGCAGATGGTACAATGGATGGCCAGATTGGACGACGGCTCAATGCTGGAAGGAAAATGATTGGAAATATATGGACCATAATGAAAAGCAAAAGCATGAGCGTAACTGTGAAATGAGCAATCTATAAAAGCGTGTTTGTCCCGCCAGTACTGCATGGAAACGAGTATGTCGAAAGAAGTCTGAAAGTAAAATAAATGCCGTGGGCATGAGCTTCCTGGGACGCAGTAAAACGAGAAGGGATAAGGTGAAGGATAGGTGTATACTGAAGGAGTGTGGCGAAGAAAAGACGATGATAGATAGCTATAAAGGTAGTACACTACATTGGTTTGGTCACATCGAAAGAATGAACAACGCAAGGTTAACAGAGCAGATTTCTGTGGGTGAAGTTAGAGATAAGGCCGGGCCTGGTAGGCCACGTAAAACGTGACAGAATTCAGTAGAATGTATGATAAAAGAAAGAGAGGTAAGGAGTTTTAGAAATAAAAGGGCATGTCAGAAACAATGTATGAATCTTGCGGATGCATGGAAAAAGGTTTCTAAATTTATGAGGCAGGGATGGTTTTGCCAACCCCGCTAGGGAATGGCGTGAATGTTATTTTATGTTATGTTACACACTCCTCAGATATCCCACACTAAGTGCGAACTTTGTTTGACATGTTTCCTTATCTTACAACTCAGTTGGTACCAACATGCTTATTTCACATTGACATCGCCATTGGACTAACAACTCTCTTTGCATATTCACTCCCATTCTCACCCCATCATTGCTACCTAACACACAGTTAACCGTATCACTACATTTAAGAGGAGGATGCAGACCATCTCAGATTACTTGGGTCTTACATATAGTAAATATCAGTGTCAGCATCAGGATCAGTACAAGCATCATCATTAGCGTAAGCATCAGCATCAATATAACCTTCATCTTCGTCTTCATTTTCACTTTCAGCGTCATCGTCATCGTAAACGTCAACGTCACCTTCACCTTCACCATCACCGTCACTGTTAACATTACCATCGCAGTGAAGTGTATAAATAAGTAGGAAGTTGTAAATTACTTGGTCCGAAAAAAAATAAAGTTAGGATTTCCCTTCTATTCACGTAATGTGGGCAGGTGTAGTCGAAAAGTCGTAAGAACAAGAAACTATGTGCACTTACCCGGTGGAACAATCAAATAAATTATTGACAAGTAGGACTTCTATTAGAGGGGGCATGTTAGTGCGGAGTTCTGTTACAGTATAGACACTAGTGTAAGTTCAGAAGCGACATGTTGTAAGGTCCTTTCTTACAATTTTTATATTTGCCGCGGCTAAACTGCAATCGGTCTTTATTTTATAAACTAAAGAGGGGGGTGGGTTCGTCGGTATATTTAATCTTTAGCTCTACACTGTCCACATAAAATAATTAAAATAAAACGGTTTAAAAATATATTATCCTATTATTTACAAATCTAATATATTCACACTTAAGCTAAATCAACTAACATAAACGTAACAATAAGAAAACAACTTGACGTTCTGATTGAGACGGCGGCGTCGGGGGCGTCCACTCAGTTTGGACGGCGAATTTGGATGTCCTCCTTCCTTCCTTCCACTCGCTCGATACGACGGTTTATTGTTGTCGCAGTCGTTTCTGCAAATAGATTTTAATACTCCCTAGTTACACTCAACGATGACCGTAATATCTAAATGATTAATAACGTTGTGTTTAATTAATTATTTATGCTGGATACGGCCCTGTCTATAGAAGAAAAGAATTTATAAACAAACTACTGGTTATTCAAAACGAGGGTTGCGCGAATCTAAGTCACTAGTGAAAATCGATATCCCGAGTTCACTGTGGTACGCATGACGGTTGTACCGGTCTAATGCTTGCTTCCCTTTACCTTCAGTACTTTCTGGAAGACGGACAGGCGCGTATGCTTCGTGAAGCAATTTACTTTCGCGATCTATTATGTTCGAAAATATGACTTATCTTCAGAGGTTTACTTTTGCATTAAATTTAGACTAGGCGGATTATACACGTTTGGTTGTATAATTAATATATAAGCGCGTTATCTTCTGGGATGTAATTTTATGGTGGTGATTTCCTTTATGCAAACGAAGGAAATCTCACGTAGATACCCACGAACGTTACCTACTTGTATACGTACAGAACACGTATTTATTAAAGGCGGTTTTTTTTTACTTGCGGAATAAGCTGGTGGAAAACAATTAATTGATTGCTTTCTTGAAATTCGTTTACTAAGCGCGGGGTCACTACAGGTCTTTGACGGATACTCTACGTTTAATTCGTTTGTGATTACCAGCACTTCGGTCTTTGCCAGCGAGCTGGTGAATTCAGGTGTTTAGAATGTAAGTGAGCGTAAATGATGAAAGCTGCAGGTCTATACAGTCCTACTTAGCTCTCGTCGTCAGGTATATGTTAGCGTGGTGGGTGTATACTCCCGACTACCTCGTGGCTTTTGCCCGTGGCGGTCTGGGGTTTGGTGTGTGTTTGCGTTTGTGATCTCCCGACTACCTCGTGGCTTTTGCCCGTGGCGGTCTGGGGTTTGGTGTGTGCTGGTGTTTATGAGTACTGAATTAGTCTACAGACTTACGTGTCGTTAATCACAAAGATCGAGGATAGCTATTTACAAAAGATTCGCGGTGCGCGTTCGCAAATACAGGGAGCTAAACTCGCGGTGGCTATCACTAGGTCTGCGGCGGTTTACTTTAACGCAACCGTCACGTGCAGGTTTTCTGGAATCGGAGTTAGTCAAACGGACTAACTAATACAGGAGCTGGTGAAACCAACTCAATAATTCTCGGCGGCGGGATGCTTTCACGTGGCGCGACGGAACTCTTCTACTACGGCGGCTGGTCGGTTACGGTTACGGCTACTGAATTAACTAACTAACTAACTAACTGACTAACTAAAAGGTGCGCGGTGCGGTTTTTATAGGGGACTCTCGGTAGGCGGTGGTGGCTTCTGTTTGGGGGAATTCTATTTGTAATTGGCGGAGATTACTCTGACGTATAAAACTTTGGATGTTTTATGAAATCTACGTTGGAGTGGAAACAAATTAATTTTTGTTGTGCAATCACACGAAATAATAAGAAATATTAAGTTAGGTACTGAGTAATACGGAATACTAAGAAATATTAGATTAAGTCTTGCAGGTGTTTGAATACTAAGAAAGCTTACATCATTTCTTTTACGAGGGCTGATTGTTAAATAATTAATTAATTAAAAAAATTTTGAAGTAATGACTTGCGGTTCGTTACAATGTTCCATTCAACACGTTAATTTATTCCTAAAAGACCACTAACCAATATTTGGCATTCCGTACGAATGGGATTAGTGCTTGGCACTTCTGCCGTTTGCGCAGTACAGACGCATGACGACATCTGACAAATAATTGCATTAGAGATAAGCTACATTATCATAGTTTTGAAGGAAAGCTGCGTCGCAAACATACGAAAAAAACCCAGATAACTTCATTTAGGGAAAATATTCTCAAAAAGAAAGTTTTAAATCTTGATCTCAATAGTTTACATGTTGTTATGATTTACTAAATATTGTTCAATATTACGGTAGATGTCCTCAAAGGTATCCTCCAACCAGT
Source organism: Vesta saturnalis (assembly GCA_036346205.1). Lineage (NCBI taxonomy): Eukaryota > Metazoa > Arthropoda > Insecta > Coleoptera > Lampyridae > Vesta > Vesta saturnalis. The sequence goes on from JARFJB010001987.1 coordinate 4,943,644, forward strand.
ACATACCGTAGGAAAGATCAGTTGCGCGTCATTAACTTATGCGAGTAGTCTCAACGTTCTAGATTGTTTCTATCTTTTTTGAGTCATGGGAACATATGAAATAGTAGCATAAATAATTTGTTGGAACTAGCTAAATAAATTTATGACGTGCATCGGTTCTTTCGTGGAATTGTCTATATATGAGTTACTTCAATATCTTTACAGGTACCTTTGAGGACCTTAGTTGGCATTAGAGTTCTCAAAGGTACCTTTCAGTGCATAGTAATTCGGATTTTTAATTTCATTGAAGTATGTCAGCAAAGTATATGTGGCAGTATCACACATGTAATACCACCCAATCAAAACATCATCAGTAGTATCCCACATTGGAGCTATTGGTTTGACGTTTAACGGCAAATGAAAAGAAACTGCACTATAGATAGACTACATTTTTTTTTTTTATGATTGTGGACCTGAACAGGCTAAATAAGGCCTATCGTGCTAAAGCACTCAGGAACACTTAGGAGGATGGATATGTACCACATAATGATAACGAAAAGAAACTACTTGAAAACATATTACACAGAAGTTGTAATCTAACAACACGTTACAGCAATGCAAAGATTATTGCATCTGGTATGTAAAAAAACCTTCAAAACATTTTTTTAAGAGACATCTAAGCTGTTTCTCGAAAAACAATTAGTTTTAAGAATGCAAAATGTATAAAAATATATAAATGCATTTAGTATTTATACATGAATGCAAAACTTTGAAGCAATAATTAGAGTTTATGGGTGTCCCTGTTATCGTTATGTTAAGTCTTCAAAGGTACACCATCTTCCAAGTAGTGTCATTTAAATTATACTGCTCACATTAGAACAGGTGTTAGCCCACTTAGTAGTACCTAAGGCGAGCCAGACAATAAGCGAATAAGTGGTGGGGACGCGTCCTCAAACGTACGCCATAATAAATAAATAAATATATACTATATATATATATATATATATATATATATATATATATATATATATATATATATATATACATATAAAATTAAAAACTATTATTAATTTTATTAAATACATAAATAGGAATATGAAAATGTAAACTTTCACCATTATCACTCATAATAAAATACTTATCTTTTTTGGGGTTTTTTAATGATGTATTTTAAATTATACAATCTAAACGTTTCGATAACACTTTAAACTTTAACAAAATTGTTTACATCTTTAACAATTTTTAAGAAATATTACTACTGACGAAGATAACGGTAACTGTTATCGAAACGTTTAGATTGTATAATTTAAAATACACCATTAAAGCACCCTAAAAAAGATTTTTACCTCGAGTAAGATTTGAACCTACTGCATGTACGTTGCTTTTTTTTATTTTTGTTTATTTAAACCTACTTTAGATTATGGATTCGATCTAACTATTTACTTTTATCATTTAAGCTAATAAAATGAATTCTTATGACAATGATTATATTTGGGTTTTGTTATAAAAATGGGTTAATTTCGGGTATATACATTAAGCCTGAACTGACCGCTTACTTTAATCTTAAGAGCATTTTTTTATGAATCACCTCTGGCATGTCATATTTTATCCTACTGTTACAAATACATATTTATGTTGCTTTATATATACCCACGTTACCGTAGGTTAGAAATAAGTGATTTCATTAGTTTTCTATGTTTTTATTGTTATTGCAAAGTATTGGATTCTCGTGATAGTGGACATTGTTGTCAGTGCAGTAGGTAATAGTACGAAACCGATTGTATAAAAGCAACTAAGAGTTTTAATATTCAAGTGGAAGTAAATATTTCTTGTGACAAGCATTTATTCTGAAGGTCAAACAATAAATCAGATCACCCATTTGTTATGTGCCAAATTATTTAGTTCTTATGACTGTTTTCTGTTTTCTTCTTGTGACAAGTGTGGGTGCATATTAAAGAATTACTTGAAACAAAACACCTCCATATGGACATCACGTTATATCGGACAAAGGATTACCTAATGTAACTGTAAGATTAGTTATAGATCTTTAAAGAATAAAAGTGTGATTATCTTTAGAGTCATGATTGTTTATTTAGTTAAATTCCATATAAGTAATCGAAGTAATAAGGATAATCAAACTTTATCTACTTTGATGAATTTAGAATATAAGGTTTGGAGATTTTAATTTATAAGAATTAGTTTTTTTGTGGTGTTTCTCGAAGCAATGTTTGTATATATATATATATATATATATATATATATATATATATATATATATATATGTGTGTGTGTGCGCGCGTGGGTGCGCGTGAGCGTGAGCGTGCGCGTGTGTTTGTGTGTTTGTGTGCTTGCGTGTTTGCGTGTTTGCGCGTTTGCGCGTTTGCGCGTTTGCGCGTTTGCGCGTTTGCGCGTTTGCGCGTTTGCGCGTGTGCGCGTTTGCGTGTGTGCGCGTTTGCGCGTTTGCGCGTTTGCGCGGTTGCGTGTTTGTGTGTGTGTGTATGTGTATGTTTTTCTTTGTGTGTATGTGTGTGTGTGTGTGCGCGTGAGCGTGTGCGTGTGCCTGTGCGTGTGCGTGTGCGTGTGCGTGTGCGTCCGCGTGCGCGTGAGCGTGCGCGTGATCGTGCGCGTGCGCGTGCGCGTGTGCGTGTGCGTGTGCGTGTGCGTTTGCGTGTGCGTGTGCGCGTCCGTGCGCGTGCGCGTGCGTTTGTGCGTGTGCGTGTGCGTGTGCGTGTGCGTGTGCGTGTGCGTGTGCGTGTGCGTGTGCGTGTGCGTGTGCGTGTGCGTGTGCGCGTGCGCGTGCGTGTGCTTGTGAGTGTGAGTGTGTGTGTGTGTGTGTGTGGGTGTATAATTAAACCTATTATTAATTTTATTAAATACATAAATAGGTTTACCTTAAGTAGGATTTGAACCTACTACATCACGTTGCTTTTTACTTTAGATTATCGATTCTATCTAGCTATTTACTTTTATCATTTAATATATACCCGCGTTACCGTAGGTTAGAAATAAGTGATTTCATTAGTTTTCTATATTTTTACTGTTATTGCAAAGTATTTACGTATTTGATTTCAAACCTTAGACAACAAGGTGGAATTTGCGCTTTAAGTTTACTTTTCTATTATATGAGTTGTAATAATCGTACCTGATATGGGTTTAAAGGAACCGTATTTCTGGTAGAAATCCAATGCTGTAGCAACCCTGAATACTACTTACGCGCCTTTCTTTATTTATATATATAGAGCCATTTCACACGTTACTAAAATTCAACTGGTTCGATTATTATTATTTTTGTTTATTATTTATATTCAAACCACTGTGTTATAAAATCTGTTGAAAAACTCACGATTATCGTGCACTACTTGATTGATTGAGAAATGATTGATTTAGAAATTATTGTAAAAATAAAATATTTACGCGTTTGAGTTAAAACCTTAGACGCTTATTTTACGATTAGCGATTTTACGAGTTTTAGCAATCGTACCTGACATGTGTTTGAAGGAACCGTACTTTTCATAGCAATTGCATAGAAATACAGCAATTCTGTTTTTCGCGCCTTTTTTATCTAGGTATCTATAGAGCTATTTTACACTTTACTAACGTTCCACTGATTAAATTATTAGATTATTATTGTTTGTTTTTTTTATTATTAATATATAAACCGCCGGGTTATAAAATCTGTTCAAAGAACCATCCTTACCGTGACCTAATGATTAATTTAAAAATTTTCATTTTCCGCCCGCACATCGGTCATCGGTCATCGTTATTTAGTTACGGCTATTTCGGGTTCTAACCCTTTATGCCTTCGTAGAATTAGTTATTTCCTGGCGGTAATTTATATTCGCTAAACCTGTAATAAATACAAATTCATTAAACATACTACCTTTTGTTTATTGTTCGTTTCTCAAGATGATCTTCGGCTTCTTGTGCTTCATTTTATCTTGGATGTCGTAGTCCCATATTCCTTTTATTGCTGGGTTGGGATGTGCCGCTAGTGCCTTTTCTAGGTTGATTGCGGCATTTTTTGTGAACTCCATTATGTTGGGTATCTTGAGGTCGTCGTGTATTTGGTCGTTTCTTACGAACCATGGCGCGTTTACTGCAATTCTTAAATATTTATTTTGTACCACCTGTAGTTGTTTTATTATTGTCGAAGCGGCGTAAGCCCAGACTTCTGCGGCGTATAGCATCATCGACCGGGCTACCGTTTTGTTGATTGGCAGCTTGTTGTCGGTTGACAGCACGCTGTTTCTACCTATTAACAGGTAGAGTTTCTTTATCATCCCGTGTCCCTTGCATCTTCGGTTGGCTACGTGGAGTTTCCATCGGAGTGTTCTGTCCATTATCAGCCCTAGGTATTTTTGGTCTTCGGGAGATCTGAAACATGTAGGTTAAATAATGTAGGGGAGAGGGGTGTGCCTTGGGGTACTCCAGCGGTAATCCTTCGTGGGAAGAACCTGAAATGCTGCAGCTTCGTCCTGAAGCATCTTCTGGATAGGAAGGAGTGGATGAGTTGGGTCATTTGGAGCGATATTCCTTGCTCCAGCATTTTATGTAGGAGTCCGTGGTGCTACACTTTGTCAAACGCGTTTTCGATGTCTAGGAACAATCCGCCGGTATGCTTCTTCCAATTGAAGCCGCGTGCGACGTGTTCGTTGGGTGGACGAGTGGTTTCTTCGAAATCTGAATTGCTCGTCCCGTAGGATTTGTAATTTATCTATTTTTTCTTGAAGTCTGACTTGGATGATCCGCTCCAAAACTTTGCCCATCGTCGGTAGTAGGCTGATGGGTGTGTAGTTTTGGGGTAGGGTAGCGTTTTTGCCCGGTTTTGGTATCATCACCGTGTCCGCTTCTCACCATCTGGTCGGAAAGTATTTCGATCGTAGTACCGCATTATAAACTGCGGTGAGGTACGCTACACCTCTTTGTGGGAGGAGCTTCAGCGCTTGATTTGGAATGGCATCTGGTCCCGGTGCCTTCTTGATATTTAACTTCTTCAGGATGTCGCTTACCTCCTGTGGGGTGGTGTGTCGGATGTTCTCTTGAGATTCTTACGTCAGGCGCTCTCTGACAGATCTATTTGTCCTATGAATGTGAGCGAGGTCAGCGTTCTCGTAGACGGGGCTGCAATGTGTTTCTATGCATTCTGCGGTTCACCATCATCCAATATGATCCATCTTTGACGTCGAGTGATTCCACTTTCGCTGTCCAACGTGCGTTTTTGTGTCCTTTAATGGCCATCTTGACTCGCGTTTTTGCGGCATTCAATTCCCGTTTATCTGCCGGGTTTTGTATTCGGTGCCATCTCCGTCTTGTCCTGTTTTTGTCTCTGATAAGTTCTCTTATGTCTATGGGCAAGCTGTAGTAATTTTTGTTTTTAGTGAATGTAAACTTGTCCTCTGGATGGTTGACGTGATTTTCTGTATTGCCGTATCGATCTGACGGGCGTCGTTTATTATTGGCACTGCAGAGATCTTGTCCTTGATCAGCGCTTCGTATTTCTTCCAGGAAGTTCTAGTAATCTGCGTGGGCTGCAGCGGCTCTTAATCTCCTAGCTGCAGCAGGACGGGGTCGTGATCTGAGCTTAGATCTGCTATTGTTTCCATACGGAAATGCAAGGGAACATTCCGGAATATGGCTATATCTAACACGTCTGGCCTCCCTTTACCTGGGCGACAGGTTGGTGCTTGTGGGCTTTCGACGATCAGGTTTCTTGACGCGGCATAGGGTTCTAGGCCCCTTCCGTTTCGGTTGGGTGTCGTGCTGTTCCAGGTCTGGTGTTTAACATTTAAATCTCTTGCCATTATTGTGGGTATGTTGTCCTCGAATAATGCGTCCAATTCTTGGGCATCTAGCACGGCCCTTGGTGGATTGTATGCGGCTATTATCTTCAAGCGTGCTGCGGAGCTTGTGTTCACGCCTATCGCAATCACCTCCAACAATTGCGCTTTCGGAGTCGGTAGCTTGTAGTGTTCGATCGAGTTCTTAATGTATATTCCTGTGTCCCTCTTCTCCCGGTGCGCCTGTCGTTACGGTGGGAACGGTAGTTCTTTATTTTGGGCTTATCGCAAGCCCTTAGATGAGTTTCCATGACCAACACCACATCCAGGTTTTGTCGGTAGACTAACTCTTCTAGCTCTTCCTCTTTGTAAGGAGGCCGTTTGTATTCCATATTCCGATATGGAGGGATGCGTGTTTTTGTGGGCGTTTATCCATCGATGATGTTTCTTCCTGCCCGGATGGCTTTCACGATTTTCATCGCAAGCGCGAAGTCTTCGTCTTCTTCTTCTTGCACTGCTGCTGGTGCCGGATTTCTGTTACACGCCGCGATCTGCGAGTAGCTGATGTTCTTTTCCACCATTCTTGTTGGCTGTCTGTCGATCGTTGGTCTCTTTGATGCCATCTTCTTAGTGTTTTTCGGGAGGGCGGGGCATCCACCGTAGTTCGCTGTATGCACTCCGGTGCAATTACAGCACTTCGGGTCTCCCATTTCCCGTGTTTTCATGTAGTCCCTGGTGTGGTGTGCTTCTGCACACTTCACGCATCGTGAGTGCGCGTGGCCGCCGCTAGTGATGTGTCCGTATCGTTGGCATTAATGACACTGACCCATCTCTTTTTTCTTGTGCGGTGTCTCCACTCGCACCCTGAGGTATCCAACGTTGGTTAGCTTGAAGATCTCTTTCGTTTGTTCACTTCGTTGGAGGTGAATGACTAGCATTTCCTCTCCTTGAGGAATCCCTTTTATTACCACCTTAAGTAGTTTTGCTTCGTCTAGCAAGTAGACGTTGAAGTGGATACCGTTGTTGTCTAGGGTGGTGGTCGCTTTTCTGTGGTCTTCAGCACTACTTAGCATCACATTGACTCCGTCCTTGGTGGATCTTGTTGTCCTAGGTGCAATCCCTTCTGTAGCTAGGGCCTGGATCGTCTTCCTGCAATCCTCCTGACGCTGGAGGATTAGCGGTGGACTCCTTTCCTTTCTAACTGTGGGCGTGTCGTTGTCTTTTACTTCGACGTCTACACGTTGTCGCTTGTTGTTTCTCCTGCTTACTTTGGTGAAACCATCCTCTTCGGTGAGGGTGTCATCATTTCTTGTGTTGGCAGCGGTAGTTTCCATATCCGTGTCGTCTGACTTGTCTGGTTGTGCTTTGATTCCCTCGGTTGGTGTATCGGTGGGCGTGGCTTTAGTCTTCTTTACTTTTTTCTTAACTTGCGGAGGATACTCGTTGTCTTCGGGTTCCTTCTGTCTCTTGGACCTATCGGTACTCGCAATCGTGGTTCTTTTTATAACTTTCTCGTCAGCGATGGTTACGTTGTACTTTGCCACGTACTGTCCTTCGATGGTTTTCCGGAGTTCAGTAATCTACCTTGTTAGGCGGGCGACTTGTTCCATCAATCCTTGGATGACGCTCTGCTGCTTTCTTATCTGGGCATTTTCTTTTCGTTTTGTTCCCTTAGGAGTCTTTCCATCTTCGTTGATATCTTGTTGCCTTCGCTTGTCCTCCTTGTGGGCGTGGCTTATTCTTCTAGCAATGAAGCTCTTTCGCTGTGCTACACGTCTCGTAATCTCAAGTCCTCTTTAATTGTAGGTTCTAATAAGAACATACGAGGTACTCTATGCAGTTGAGGAACGATTAGATTTGCGATAAAAATCGCAACTCGTAATCGGAACCCGGTGCCTCGTCAACCGAAGTCGACTAGACAATTACACGATTTCTGTAAAAGCTCTCTCACAACACGTCTGTATCGTTCAAGCGCTCGTACAGAACTCTCCTCCTCTCCCACCCGCACATGCTTCACTAACCTAAGGTCGAAGCCGGAGCACCGTTAAAACACGCCCTTTCGCTTTGACGATTGGTAGGTATTTATAGTTTTTGAGATAACACGCTGCTCCATCACTGATAGAAGTGATTTTTGAGCTTTTACCTACAAAAAATTTACCCTTTAGTGTAATATATATGAATGGACGGGGATCAACAGGGGTTTTAATCTTTTAATTTTAAAGCCTCACTCTTTTTATGAGCAGTTTTTTTGAATTTTGAATTTCTAGGTAATGCTTATAATTTATTGCAGTGGCTTTTCCACTGAGAGTGGTAGTGACCCAGTTTGTTAGATTTTCAACATTTTTCTCTGTTAGTTTCAGATGCATTATTTAAAGATAAATTATTCCGGAAATGTTTGACGTTGATTGTATTTTTGTAATTTTATTATTGACATGACACGTACGATTTTCAATATTTACTGACTATTGTTTGTTTAGGTGCATTGCTACTGTAATTGTAAGCTCGGCATATAGGCGGCCTAGAATGTTAAATATCCTACCTTGTAGAATTTAGAGTTGCCATACAACCTAATAAGTTATTGTTAATGTAATTATGAACAAATTGTTCTGTGTTGCTCTCTATTGGTGCTTATGCAAGAACCTTTTCGTTATCAGGCAACCAGACTTTAATGTTTTAGACTATGCCTGCATGGTTGTTCCTGACAGGACGGAAAAGGCCAAATATTTCATTCTCTTCTCCTATTCTCTCCGAAAGGGTGGGGGGAGGGCTGCTTGAACTTTCTAAGCTCCTTCACCCACAATCATGGATTCCCAGCATACATACATACATTACGTATGTATGATGGCGTGGTCAGGATAGGATCGTAGGGAACGGAGTTAGGGTTCTGAGAGGGAAAATACTACCTCAGCATTCGCCTAAGTAGCCGCACATGGTGTGCGCATATGCAGTGCGCTACATGTGTATGAACCCCCTGAAAAAGCCTCATACAGGGTATACGTTAACGGGAATCGAACTCATTACCACCCAAATGCTAAGCAGATTGTGTCACCGCAACTCTACTAGCTCGATGTTCCTGAAAGTGAAAAATCTTAAAAAGAATCTGCAAAAATGAGGTGATGTTTCAGAATTGAAGGTTTTTACACACAACAGCTTAAGCTAACAACAGTTTAACATTAGCACATAAATAAGTTGTCAGCTTTATTTGAAATAAACTCAATCAAACCAATTAAAGTCGTCGATTAAAATTCAAATTTTAAATGGTTTTCTTATAGTAGGTAACATAAAAAAATGTAAATTTTCTAAATACTAAAATTTAATTCGGAGTATAGAAGTATTCATTTCCAGTCAAAATTAGTTTAATCTGTTAGTAAACAATTACAAAATAATTACTCATAGAATATGTATGCGCCGTTGCCTCACAATTATTCATTATTATACAAAATTTTGCTTGATAATTAAAACATAATTATGTGAAATTATTTGTAGCTTATTTACACACTATGAATCATTAAATAGGCACAAAAATGCCTGCTGAACTTAATTAAAGGTAGGTATTAACCATACTGCATATGAAAATTTGGTTTTAATTTGAATTTGTACGTAAAGGTTTATAAATATTGTGTTTGATGTCCTCGTGTAATTTTATGCCCAACGCCGGCGGCCCGATAATTTACACCCTTCATTATTTTTTTTTGTGTAGCTACTCATCTCTTGAAATTTAAAAATTCAAAAAATCGTTCTTTTCATTTTATACCTCCAAGCTACATTTTAATTATAAAATTTAGTAAATACTATTAGTTTTTAATACATCCATACGAGAAAATTACATTTCAGTAATAATGTTGGCTAAGCATTACATCGTGTTTGTAAAAAAATTAAAGTAAAATATATACATAATTTAACCAGCTCGTTTGTTGACCAAAGCCGCTTCGTTAATTAAGGCATTTCACATAATTAGTCGTTTATCCAAAAAAAAAAAAAATCGTATTGTAACATTTTCACAAATTATAATACCACACTTTATGTTTGTAAGGTACAAATTGTGTAAATCAGTCTTAACACGAAATGTATGAGCTTTAATTATGTTAATGCCCAGTAGGATTATGTTTTTTATTTTATTATTGTAAGAAAGCTTTAATGTTTGATCTACATTGTGTTTTTATCACGTTGAGTTTTTGTAAACACATTTCAGTTTTATGTTTGCAATACGTGACTAAAATGTAAACTGTTGATTATTGATTTTTTGGAAACTTAAAACGTAAATTGATGTTTTTGTTAAAATTATTACCAGTTATTGGAAATTGGATAAAAGAGAAATGCGTTTCAGAACATATAAAATGATTTTAACGAAGATAAATCCTATTAGCTTATATAACATTTGATGATGATTACCATTATTACAATATTTAAGATACGAAACTTCATAAAAGAGAAAGAGAAATGGTTTAATTTTCATATTGCTTTCCTTCATATTCATTCAAAGAAATGACAAAATATTACAAGTTATTGCATTCCATTCATTGGCTCAAAGAAAAAAACTTTAATATAAAATATTCAACTGACGCCCAGTTTTTTAATATTGCTTTTTGATGAAAATTACCTGGTTTTTTGATTTATGGTTTTTTATGACCGTCAATAATTTTATCTGCAGCTTCATTTAGCAGATGCCAAATCTAAAAATATTTAGAATACCGTATTTTAAGGAAGGGATTGAATGTTTAAAAATGAAAAAAAAAGTTATTTATTAAGGAACTGAGTTCTCTAAATATATTCAAAAATTTCAAGAATTTCCTTTAAACCTAGTCTGGTATTTAATAATAAGCTTTTTTTATTGTATCGGAACAGAAATTTACACAAAACGTCTTAAAAACAATATCGAAAATAATTAAATTGGATCAATTTAAATAATTAAACAAGGTTTATTTTAAAATTCGATTAAAGAATGTAGGAGAATAAGCGAAATGTATGAGTTGATGTGCTATAATGTTACGGGCAGTCTATAAATTTTATAGTATGTCTTTCTTTCGCATGATAAGCATCGTTATATTTTATGCATATTTATATAAACATTTCATGGTCAAGCAGAATCCGTGTGTTTTTGGTACAACGCGAGTTTTAAATCATGTAAGTGTGCTGGCTTGGCAGCGGGTTGGTTACATTAGGGAGTGGTCCGTAGTTTCTAACTCGTAATGATAGGTGGCGTGCTTAGTTCACAACTGTAAATAAGCAAGATGAAATCTAATCTGTAAAAAAAACGTTAGTGAACGTGTGTAAATTAAATGCTAAAGTCTAAGCGTAATTGATTAAAGGTAAAAGTGGATTGCTTATTTTACAACTGTAAACAAAATACACAGGTAAATCACTAAACGCCCACCTTAGTACACCTGAAGGAACGGATGCGCTATATTTAGTACATTTATACAATATTACAGTGGTGCAGAACCTTTTAATAATAGTAGCAAAATGTGTGAACTGGTTTGTATGGGTGGTCTCAGATGGGATCATAGGTTTTGCTACAAACCCACTGGAGACGACCTATTGAGTGCACTTTCCATATTATTTGGCGGATACATCCTATTGGGTTTCAGAAACAATAAATTAACCCAGATAGGCCTGAAACTTTTTTTTCTGATTTAGTTTTTTTTTTCTTTGGTTTAATGTTATTTATTAAAGATAAAAATAACTAGAAAAATAAAAAAATAAATACTTGTGCATTTGTTCAAAAAGTGGTGTCCTTTTAAAAGGACAGTAGGCCTTTATGCTACTAACACAATTTTTTTATAAACATTTTATTTATTTATAAATATAACAAAAAATCTTAATTGAAACTGTAAACTGAACTATAAACAAAGTTTTTAATAAATATTTTATGACGACGTATGATATTGCTTGAAACGGCTCGTCTCCCCTTTACGCGACGTTCCGAGAGGACGGCGCGCACCCGCCGGCCGCCCTCTATCGCCGTTCTCTCGCACGGGTGTTTTTTTTTGCGGTAAGGGTGGACGTGACGTCGTCACGCGGTAATGTGGCCCGGCCCGTGGTCGTCGACACGCTAGGGTGTCGTCGGCGCCGCGCCATGCGCGAATTCGTCGCTCGACGGCGATACACGCGTCGTCGCCGTCTCGACGCGAGAGCGTGCGGGCTCGCGGACGCATGCCTCCTCGCTACCTTCATTCGCGGTCGACGAGTATAACAATAGCGCGGGCAGATGGCAGTCGGTCGCGGGGACGCTCCCTAGTGGCCACCCCCGACCCACCTAGCGGTTTTTGGGGACGTCGCGTCGGTGCGCGCCCGCCGGCCATCCCTAAGGATCGACCGCCTCCCGTCGGCGTCCGCTACGCCGAGGGTACGTCGGCGTTCGGGTAAAGGCACTTGCCGATATGCGACTCGTCCATATGCACGCTAGGGCGTATTACGAATCATAGATCTTAGCCATTTTACTACTTGGTTAGTTAGACAGTTAGTTAGTCGGTTGGTTGGTTAGTTAGTTGGTTAGCTGGTTCGTTGGTTAGTTGGTTAGTTAGTTGGTTAGCTGGTTCGTTGGTTAGTTGGTTAGTTAGTTGGTCGGTTAGTTAGTTACTTAGTTAGTTAGTTAACTGCGCGCCTCGTAGCGTATCCATTAAGGTCGGCTATGGCGTCGTGACATCCTCTCCGATCGCAACGTAACGTGATCCGCGCGGCCCGTATCCGACCTGCCTAGGGGTGTGTGCAGGTTACGGGGTCAGTCGCGCCCTGTCGATATGGATGAGGGTACTCGGATAGGGATACCTATTATTGTGCGTCTCATATTATCTACTAGCGCCGTGTTGCTTACTCTCCTCGTTTCGTTACTATTAGGAATAGGTCACGGACCCATGTCGTACGATTACGTCCGGGCCTCGCCTCACACCGATGCTCGTTCCGTTTGTGATCCTTGACCGAACTTGCGGTCCTTCATCCTTCGCGGTCGACGGGGCATGCGGTGGTATACAGACGTCCTGCGGGCCATGGGTTAGTACTAAATGTTGGGTCGGATCGACGGTTAGGTCAGAACGGTAGTTAGGTCGGACGGGCGGCTAGGTTAGTATAGAGGTTAGGTCAGATCGCTTATGTTGAACGCCCACGCTCATACGTTACGGCGTCGGCCTCGCTTTCGTCACGGGGTTCTCTTACTTATTATAACATTTCGATAGTATTGCGGTTCTGAAAAGAACCTTTTTTTTTTATCGAGTACACAACGAGTCCCCATCGTCGACGATCGCTATTTAAAATTTTTTTTTCGCATTTCTTCGATTTCGAGAACGAACTCGATATGTGACCACGTCTACTTGGAGCTGGTGTACTTGGTAACCGCCTTGGTGCCCTCGCTGACGGCGTGCTTCGCCAGTTCGCCGGGTAGGAGGAGCCTGACCGCGGTCTGGATCTCCCGACTGGTGATCGTGGAGCGCTTATTGTAATGCGCGAGTCTGGAGGCCTCGGCGGCGATCCGCTCGAATATGTCGTTCACGAAGCTGTTCATGATGCTCATGGCCTTGCTGCTGATGCCGGCGTCGGGATGAACTTGTTTCAGCACCTTGTATATGTAGATGGCGTAGCTCTCCTTCCTCCTGCGCTTCTCTTTCTTGTCGGACTTGGAGATGTTCTTTTGGGCCTTGCCCGCCTTCTTGGCCGCTTTACCGCTAGTCTTGGGTGGCATGGTCGTGCGTGCCGCTAGCTACTATCTATCCTCGTACAGGGAGACAATCGAATCGAGATGCGGTAGGAGCGAGCGTGCGTACGTACGTATCGACAAACGTTCAATCGCGTTCGTATAACGGCGCACGCCCGCCCGCGAGGACTTATATGTTTTCGAGCGGTCGGCGCGTTTCAACATAAGGCATGCACACCTACTCGGCGGAGTCCTCGTCATTCGAGACCTGGGACTCGAACTAGAAGTATCGCTACTTAGCTTAAGCTAATTAATTTCAAAAGAAAGCTACGATTTCTGCCGGTGTGGTTTTTACGATGCCGCGCGGTTTTGAGGGGTTCGTCGACACGGCCTGCTCCGACGATGATTGCGGTTTCCCGCCGTTGGGGAATCCGCAAGCCACCCATCAGATCCCGTCGCTGCTCAGCTTGCCGTTCCAGCAACTACGGAGCAACAAGGCACACCACCGACCGTCGTCCGGAGCAACAACGCACCACCGACCGCCGTCCCGCAGAAGAGACGACGGCCCAAGAAGACACCGCCGCCAGGAGAACCAGTAGAAGACGCCGCCCGGCTTGCCGAAGCACAACCAGCTCCCCCATCGATGTCCACCGCCGCCGCAGCCGCCAACGTCGCCTCACAAGGAAGCAAAGAAGAATATGCCCGTCCCGGATCCGCCAGCCACGATGCCTTCGTAAACCAGAAGAAGAGGCCGAAGAAAACCCTGACCGCACACCCGCCAACGCCGCCCCCGACGGACAACGCGTACCAGGCGCTACAAGAGTACACCGACAGCCCTATAGCGATGGAGCAGTCGCAGACCGCAAAAGACACCAGAGAGAAGGTACCCCCGGTAATCCTTCGTCAGAGGGAGAACTGGGTCGCTTTCTCCCGCGAACTAGACAGAGAAAGGATCACCTTCACGAGAGCCAAGGCGACCAGTGAGGGAATCCGGATACAGCCTGCCTCAGTCGAGGACCGAGACAGGCTAATGAGGTATATGGATAGGTGTGGTACCCCGTACCACACCTATCAGGCAAGGAGCGAACGTCTCGCCAAGGTAGTAATACGAGGCTTGCCCGTAGAGCTATCCGAAGCTAACATTACACGGGATTAAAGTAATCTCTTGTTTCAGAATGAAGCAGCGAAGCCGAGCGATCCCCCTGGTGTTGGTACACCTACCAACCGAAGAGGACAAGAAGAAGATCCGAGAGGTGGAGTACGTCGCCCGCCTCCGAGTCACCGTAGAGGACCTTCGGCGGAAATCCGGCATCGGGCAGTCACCGGTATCAGGGATTCCGTCACGCACAGCGGTGCTGCAGGGCGGCAGCACGCTGTGTGAAGTGCGCCGGAGATCACCACTCTAGTCAATGCACTAAACCCCGCACAGACCGGGCAAAGTGTGCTAACTGTGGTGGGGACCACGCCGCTAGCTACAGGGGATGCCCGAAGTTCCCTCGACCTCCGCAACAGAAGAAGGCGGAAGGACCGCAGAGACCGAAGAGGACACCGCCGACAGCGACGTCGTCTTCAACTCAGACCGGCGTCAGCTACGCCCGTGTGACGGCAGGCGCGGTTGAGGAAGCCGAAGTACCGAGAGCGGCTCCTGCCGCTCCCGATACCACGCCTACTCAGCCCTCCTTAGGGTTCAACGCCATATTGGGCCTCCTCGGAGGTCTCGATATGGAGAAGGTCCTACCTGTTATCCGAAAGGTGGGTGCATTTGTTTAAAAAGTGGTGTCCTTTTAAAAGGACAGTAGGCCTTTATGCTACTAAAACAATTTTTTTATAAACATTTTATTTATTTATAAATATAGCAAAAAATCTTAATTGAAACTGTAAACTGAACTATAAACAGAGTTTTTAATAAATATTTTATGACGACGTATGTTATTGCTTGAAACATATCTTAGGATGTAGAGCAACGCCACATTTTTCGCAATTAAATTGTACCTTCTTGTGGCAAAACGCACAGTGTGTTTGATTTTCTTGGTACACTATAATATGATCCAGTCTGTCAAACCGTGAATACATATGAGATGCACAAGATGGTTTTGATGGGCCTCTTTTCTTTTGGGTTTTATTTGTTTCTAGAATATTTTGCCCAATAGCTCGTCTAAATGCAAGATTATCCATTTTACCTCCTGCATTTCGATGCAGATGCCACGCATTTTGCACAGCCATGTCAATACATTAAGCAAATAATGGAAAATACCATTTCTTGCCACGTATGGATATTCTGTATAAGCTAACGTTCTAATCGCATCTATCGACACCTCCCATGTTTTTGTTATAATTTTGAATCAAATTTGGTTGCTCAATATAAATTTGTTTTTTTCTTTGCTAGAATAGCGTTTCACTCGTGACAAAGGAGCGACTGAGTTAAAATTATTGTCGTTCCATTTGCAAACTAACACGTTATTGTTTTTTTCTAACATATATGAAAAAGCACCTCGTTCTTTTTTTTTCATTTCAACTACTGTGGTCAATGGGCATTTTGCAGTTCTATCCTCTCTTATTGTACCCGTTCCTTTGATTCCTTTTAATTTTAACTCACAAAGTAAAGGTATTGAGGTGAAAAAATTATCGAAGTATACACGAAATGAATAATCTTTCCAATGGGATTGCAACAAATCTGCGTATTCTAAAATTACGCTAGCACCAAGACCTAACTTTTTGTACTGACTATCTAGCACTGTTGATGATCCCTGATAAGGCTCAAACCACACTGTATATCCTTTCTTGGTGGTACAATCCACAATTTATAACCCCATCTAATGGGCTTTCCTCGGATGTATTGTTTACAGCCATGACGACCATAATATGGCACCATGGCTTCATCGACACTGTGATTTTCTTCAAGTGGCGCAAATGCTAGGAATTGTTTATTTATAGCAACAGAGGCCTGATTTTTGAAAATTTGTCTTTCTGATTTAATTTCGTATTCTCATTGAAATGTATATTTTTCATAATTTCAATAAAACGATCTCTAGGAATGGCTTGAGAAATCAGTTTATTTCCGGCATCATCTGAATTTTCCCAATACATTTTTTTCCTGGGTAAACATACATATCCGCTTATTATCAATACGCCAATAAAACATCTAATTTCGTTAGCTATTATATTTCCAGCGACATTTTTTTGTAACGCATACGTGTTGGTATATGTTGTTATCATATTAATTATTTCATCATTGATAAAATTGTTAAAATATTCCATAGGGGTCAGAATTTGATTGTTTGTAACAGTATCATCTGACCATATTTTGAAATTATTACTAGTCAGGTCTTCATTTATCCAAGAATATGAAGCCTTGTAGTCGCATTTTGGCCTTTTTGGCAGCTGTTTTGATAGTTCAGATAAAGGAATTAAATCTTCTGATTCAAATGAGCGATTTAAGATTGTTTCTGCTGGTGCTCGAAGTTGACGCCCAGGCAGATTATTGAGGTTGATGTTATCTTCCTCTCCGGAGTCTTTATCTGCGACTTCGTTGACATCATCTGGGGGAAATATAACTATTCCTTCTAGGAGTTCACGAATCTCATCACTTTCCATTTCAGCAATTAGCTCATGCAATTTTAACGGTCTTCTAAAAAAACATCATCAAATATTATGCAGTAATGCAAAGGCCTACCGTCCTTTTAAAAGGACACGTAGGTTTACAGCGGATTAGCGAACACATATAAAAATAATATTATGCAATGCTGCATCAATATTGTGCAATAACCTTTTAGCAATATAATTTGAAAATATTATTCATCTAATATTAAAATTAATACAAATAATACGTACCTCCACTCACACATGTCCCCAGGTACAGAAAACATTTTTAAATTTTCACTTGCTGGCTGGTTACACTTGCAGTATTTGGGTAACAACTGACATAAAACACATGAGCAAATCAGTCTCAGTAACATATGGCTCACACCATCTGTCAGCGATCAGTCAAACCTACACAATATTAAAAAATATACAGTGTCCTTTTAAAAGGACATTAGGCCTAACTGGGTTAACAGTAGTATAGCTATGCTGGACCTAATTCACATAGGGAAATTACAAAGCGAAAGAGAGAGGTAGCATCATAAAAGAAGTACTCAAGAATGAGAGAAAGACGACAACAGTGATTCAGATTTTTGATAAGGTTTGTATTTCAACTAAGCTGTTGGTAGATTCAAAACTGAACTTGCCTAAAGTGAGGGTTTGCTGTTTTCTAAAGAAGGCAATTCATATCTAAGCTGAACTTATTACGTTTTTAATCGCCTTTGCCACGGTAATACTATTAACTCAAATTTAGATCGGAGAACAAGAGAAGAATTTTCCAGTAATAATAATGCAAATGCATTCTCCTCTTAAACAAATTGTAATAGTTTTTCATTAAGTGGTAATTTGTTAGATGCCTTTAACAATAACACAAGAATGACAGTTATATATGTAGATTACTGCAACTAAAATTAATGCTAAGCTATCACAGGCAGAGTTTTTACCCAATACAGTTATGTGTTTACAATAAGCGCTGGCCACTCGAACTTACACATAGTGATTTTTAGGCAATATTTAAAGTTAAATATTTTCAATAGGAATGCAAATTTTTGAACGCAGCTTGCAAATTTTAAGAGCTAGTTTTTTTCGGATTAAGCTGCATGACGTATATTTATCGTAGGACCATAGGTTTATTATATACGGGGTGATCAATAAAATCATGCAAAAAATCAAAAAGTTTGTATGAGTGAAATTTCCGCAAAAAACTTTTTTGGTCGTTGCAATATGGTTCGTTACTAAGGTAACATTAATATCTCTAGATGTTTTTGTCAGTTTTTGGATTAAGGCCTTTAGGCCTTGCACATACTACTCAACATAAAATTTGGGTAGCAAAATTTTTAAAATGCTATAATTTGACATTGCATTGACGGTTCTTGATGGTTTTTGCGGATTTGGAATCCTTGTTTCACGTAGATTTTCTATGGTCTAAGCATCTTATTTGAGGGTTGAAATTTACACATTATACCGGGTCGATAATAATCAAAAACGTAGCGACAAGAACAAGTCTATTACATTATATGAATGTGTGGTAACACAAGAGTCAGTAAACGTTCGTCGATCAAATCATTGATAGCGCAGAATAAAACATACTTGAAAAGTCTTGGTTTTACACTAATTCAATGAGCATATTAAATGTTAACGAAAAAGTTGTTGTTTTCAACGCTATAGTAGATTATAAACTGCACACCCATCAGCCATATACTACAAGATTTGGAAACAACCATGAAATCAAAAATACCCAGTTAGCACACGCTCACGCAGACTCACATGCACCTGCTCATGCAAGCGGTAAAAGTCAATTTGGTGATATTAAAAAAATGTCGATTGCATAACCTTTTATACCTACATGCGCATATATATGTACGTTGGAAGATAAAAATGAGAATTGATAACGATATTATAGAAAGCAGTACTTTCTTGGATGTACCAATACTTCGACAAAATAAAAGGTTTCCTTCGCTATATCAAAGTAATATTTTATAACATACCTTTATTAATAATTAAGAAATAATCTGTTCCTTGACTTGGCTGCTTTAAAGTGAAGGCTCGCTTCAGTACTAAAGACCACTCTTATGTGTTGTCGTGCGCGAGCGCTTACTTAAAATATAATAGAACTTGGAAAAAATCAGTTAATCAAAGGGGAGGCTGAACAGTCGTTGTATCGACTCGGGCTCGCTGGACAACTTCGCCGCTACAAAGTTGTGCTGCCACTGCAAATAACATACAGTTAATCCAAAGAAACGGAGTTGGATCACGGAAGATCTACCAGAAGATTCACTGAACCCCATGAATCAAGAAAACGCCTTTTTGGCCAGCGCCAGGACCTCAATATTTGTTTAATAAAGAAATTATTCAATAATTTTTTACAATTTTTGTTTTCATTTATTCCTGTTTTCCATCTTTCTGATTGGGTTTCTAACTTCCGGGGTGGAAGGTGCGCTTTGGCGGAAACAAGTTCTTCCTCTACATTAATCCTTGCGTATCCCACTTCTTCCATTTCCACTACATCTACACGTACGCATACCTCAACCACCGCGCACAAATTTAATACATCAACAACTCAACCACCCTTGCTTCGTACACCACCAATTGCAGCCGCAATATCTCGAATTATGCACCTATCGCCCCCGATCATGTCATCGCGTACTTCAAAAAAGGACCATTCACCTACACCGCACTCCGATCATTCCATACCCTCCTCGTACAGACCGAGCTCTCTTTTAAGCCGCCGTGGAAAATACTTTAAACGAATTCTAGCGAGAAGACCTAAAGACCACCCAGAATCTAACAGTTAGTTAGGCTTCGACCTAACCAAACGTGTCAAGATCTTTTGTTTAAGCTACTTAGATACCACCAGAGTATTCAATTGCAGGCAATGTAACCTGGTGGATTTTCTTATATTAAACAATCATTCAACAAAATCCGTACTCTAAATATCTAGATCACTTTTCCAAACTCATACTCTCGTACTTGCCGAATCGGTCAGTACGAGTCAAAGTTGGGATAATCACCTTTGCTTTTGACATTCCGACTATTATACAACAGAAGTTTTCATTGCGCAGTTTTCGTATGACAATACTTTCTGGACAGTGCTTCGTAACAATCGAACAGCTTCCCGCCTTCTATCAGAAGCTCTTTCCAAACTTTTCTAATTGGACAAACCGGTGGAGTAACTCCGTCAAGCGAACCAAAGAACAAGCCATACCCTTCCGGCATCTCAACTATCACGATGACAAATTCCCCAATCTTGCTTACCTCAATATTTCCACATCCCTCACTAATAAAGGACTTCAACAAGAAGCCACGTTGCAAGAAAATATTTTCACAAAAACTCTAAATTGGCCCCTCGACCCACAACAAACACTATATAGGATACGTAAAAGAGCAAACTTATGAGCGCTTCCGGGGTTGAATCAGATTACCACCTCAAAACACTACAATATACCTGCAAAACACACACTCGCCCTGTATTGGATTTTTGACTCTTATTTACAACTGTAAATCCTGATCAACATTGCACCATGTGAACGCCGAATCCAAGAACGCGTATACAGGATCCTCTACAGATATTTACACCTCTGGACGACATCCCGAGGAGCAGAATCCTTATACATATCTCTCTGTGCCCTTCACATCCCCCCGTGTATCTGATGGCAACCAATACATTTCATACGTACAGCACACTATCACTAATTAAACAATACGCGCACATCTATTCACTAATATACGTTAATCACAATAAAAGTCGCAAACGTGGACGTAATTGAACAAACTTCCAGTACGGTGCCCATCGTGGATAGTCCTACAGTGGATTACCATATGGTTGCCATTGGTACATGATGGAATACTAGCACCTCGACCATTGCCGCAATGAACGTATATTTGAGCATATACAAGGTGTGGCGTCCTTGTTCCCGTCTGTCAGTCCTTCTGGTCAGTCAGTCTGATCAGTCAGTCTGGTCAGCAATCACACTACGTCAAGTGATGTTTTTCTAGAAGAAAGGATAATCAAAAGAATAGATGTGTCAGTATATGCTTACTTTACCTCTTTCGATCACTAAAAGCAACGTCTGTCGAAGGGCAGCATTTCGAACCCGGATGAGTTTGTAAATTCCTCCAATCTCTTCAACAGCTTTTAGTATCGTTTCTGAATGTATAATGGCTTGATTGTATTCATTTAGCATAATTAAATTTACGACATTATCTAATCAATCAATAGCCTAGTGTGGGCCCAATCGAGCTGCTTTATGATCGCTAGAGTCGTAATACCAGTCTGGGTAGTTGTTCTATACACTTGCGTCTAGCCTTTGTTCCTACCCTCCTTATAACTAGTACGTGCGGGAGTAGGACTTCATTTGCATGATAAACTTAATTGAAGGAGTATGGTTATTCAATTATTTCAGAAAACTTTCTAGTTTTTTTGTTCCATGGGGTCACATTATGAAGTATCATTTACATACCTGAACCACATCTCTGGTTTACCTTGGAGCTGGTTGATCACATCTTCCTTGAGGTCTTCCTTGCACATTATTGGGGAAATTTGGGAACAATTTTCACTCCAAACTTTTTTTGTCAGAATTTGGAGGTACATTGTGGTGATCCGTTCCATTGTTGTATCAAATTTAAATACAGTCCGGTTTGATAGCATGTTGTTTTCATTGGAATTGTCAAGTCAACATTGATATTCTTTAATTCGGTAGTGTAAGATACAGTACAGTCGCCTACGTAAGAGACATTTCATATCTCTGCAGTAACGTTTGATATAAATTCTAACAGGAATGTGTATAATTTTTGCTGAACAACGACTGACTGATAACATGCCGATTCATGACACGTACCCCATAGTAGATATTTTCCGTTTTAGGTAGCACCTTATGTGGCACGTTTGAATTTTGAAAGAGTTTGTGAGTTAAGGTAGTAGATTTAAAGCGTTTTTACTTTGTTGAATCGGTTTGTTTTCAGTTTTATAATCTAGCCTGATTTTTTTTCTAAATATTAATGTATTTGGATATCATATATAGAATTTTAAACGAATGTTGCTATCGTTATTATGTTAAAAGAAAATTGTTTCGAGAATTAAATTGTTTAGTGTTGCAAAAATTTAAGAAAAATAATATTAAGTGTTTTTCGGCTTGATTTTGTGTTATCGCGCTAAATGTTCTGGTTTCGCAACGCAGTTAATAGATTTCACGTATTCAATAGCGTATCAGTTCGCTTTTAGGTAGTTCTGTTAGAGTGAAGGTCATTAAAGATTTAGTTGAACCACTGTGAGTGTGTTATTTGAGTAAACAGATGCTTGTTTATCTCATGAGTTGAGTTGATCGGCCTATTTACACAGTTTTTGCTTTTATAAAACTACGTTTAGGAAGCAGACTCTGCTTCCGTCCTCAGACTTTGTCCTAACCTAACCTAGCCTAAAGAGGGAAAGTGTAACCCAAAAACAATACAGTACATACAAGGTATCTCAGACAAAATACGAACGATAGGCAGCAAATGCAAGATGCGGACTACGTTCAAATGGAAAAGAACGCTCAGGGTAATACAAACCAAAACCAAACCTCACAATGAAGACCAGAATTCCAAGAATTGTGTATACCACCTACCATGCGAATGCGGCATAGCTTACATAGGGGAGAGCAGTAGTCCACCCAAAGTGAGAACCAAGGAACATACCAACATTCGCAAACGAGGAACAGAAAGATCAAGAATCAAGAATAGGGCAAGCTAGTGTAGAAATGAAACCCATTTGGATCCCAATAATGTGAAAAGAGCTTAAGGGCAATACATCTGTGCAAGAGGTTACGGCGCAACATGCGCAACAACGAAAAAGTTTTATATATATATATATATATATATATATATATATAAGTTCTAAATAAATATATATTGGATTACTCAGTGGCTCACCGGTAAAGGTGTCTTACATGTGAAAGGTACCAAGTTCGAATCTGAGACCAGTCAGGTGTTTGGGAAAAAAATCATTGTAATGAGCCAGAATTGGGTAAGACAAATAAATTGTTATTCTAATAAAAATTATTAAGATAATGTTTAAATAATAATTCATTTTATTCCAGTTCTAAATAAATGTAAATAATCAGAACTTTTGCGTACGCACCGGTACCCCACTTTCACGATGTGCAGAAACGTTGCGACATTTCGTACCTAAAACCCCACTCATTCGCAAGGTTTATAAGCGAAATTTTGGCACTTTTAAATTAATTCTATTTGTAGAACGCTTCTCTACAAATACTATCCTGCCTGTCCGTTTGTAATAATTTATTATTACACCTGAAATTCTATTTGTAGAACGCTTCTCTACAGATAATCTCCTGCCTCT
This sequence comes from Vesta saturnalis, assembly GCA_036346205.1. Classification (NCBI taxonomy): domain Eukaryota; kingdom Metazoa; phylum Arthropoda; class Insecta; order Coleoptera; family Lampyridae; genus Vesta; species Vesta saturnalis. The sequence goes on from JARFJB010001987.1 coordinate 4,966,943, forward strand.
CCGTTTGTAATAATTTATTACACCTGAAATTCTGTTTGTAGAACGCTTCTCTGCAAATACTCTCCTGCCTGCCCGTTTGTAATAATTTATTACACCTGAAATTCTCTATTCAAGAACATAACCGCCTGACCCGCTCTTAAAGCAATTTCAATTGAATTAAATAGAATTCTAACACTCCGAAGTATAACCAATTTTTACGAAAATAGTTATAATACCTAGAAATTCCTATTAACAAACGATCCTTAAGAAATTAATTGACTTCAAAGAGGTTTTGCGTATTATACTGGTCTTAGGTAGATTGACTGGTTAACACCGGCGGTCACCGGGACTATTATAGGGCTTCTTCTAGTTAGTGGGGATCAATAAGCCACGTCTGGTTGCCCGATCACGCGCTATAACCTCAGAAAACGGCAATTTACAAATCCCATCCTGAACCTCCTGTATATAGTTCTATATATTCAAAGTATCCGATACAGCTTTGAATAAATAGAATCTCTAAGAGTCGTTAATTTAGACTATTGAGCCCACTGGCTTGGCTATTAACGAGATTATAAACGAACACCCAATATATCCTCAACCCCTGTATATAGTTCTATATATTCAAAGTGTCCGTTACAGTTTTGAATAAATAGAATCTCTAGAATTTGTTGATTTAGCTCGAGCTCCTTGCTTGCTATCAACACTTATAATTTATCCCCCTGTATATCACGATAATCCACCTGAATATCAAATCCAAATTATTACCGAAAACCTGAATTGTGTAAAACATTAAATTTATGCAACAAGAAAGTAAATTTTACGTTTTACTTCAAAGTAAAAGAATTTCTATTTTACAATAAGAACCATTATTAAAGAATTTATTCATTAAATTTAAGATAATTATTTTAAAATAAAACCCATTTAAATTAACATAATAAGGAAAAAACCTCTTTCTAAAAACCTCCTTTTATAGTTTTGATGATTCTATCAATCAAAATTGGAAATTCCTCATATTATTTAAATTTTCGAATTCCAAAATTAATAACCCTTATTTTGATTGGTTATATTTCCCAAATTTAAATTACTTTCCTAGTCGTTGTAACCTACATTAACAAACAAAACGTTGCCAACCGAATTTTATTAACCCTGATTAAACCTTTTGGGAACAAATTGTCTTAATGTAAAAAAAGAAAATTCCTTCAACCAATAACCCCTTTTGAATGAAACCCTTGTATTATTTCCCTCAATTATTTTGGAAAAAAAAAAAATATAATGCATTATAACCTTTTTAGGAAATTTAAACCAAGAAGGATCACAGAACCTGTCCCCTTAAACAATCTTGGTTTCCCCTTAAAAACCAACTTAAATTGGTTTCCAAAATCGCGTGTACTAAATTTTACTTTATTTCCTTATTTTTAAGAATACCAATTGTTTACCGAATATCATTTTTTGTTATATTATTATTACTATAATTCCAGAAGATTTGTTTTAATATATGTATTAAACCTGGGTACGAAATTGTTTAACAGTTATATAAGTCTAAAAACCCACTGACTAGCCGAAATTAAAAAGAAATCCACATAGTGGTAATTAGTAAGGGTAACTCATAAAAGAAACCTGCACAAAATTATGGACCTTACATCATAACACATGAATCCGACTCAAGTGTTAAATCAGTCCTGCTCAACACTAAGCCCGATGACGTAAGTAGAGCCCGCTTCCGAAACGCGGCGCTATAAAAGCCACACTGTGGAAATAGGCCGATCAACTCAGTTAATATGAAGCCACAGTTACAAAACACTGATAATACAGAACTGTTTATCGCAGTTCTAGTTATCGGGTTTTGGAAGATATACACACTGAAGTTGTTTTTGTCATAAAAACATCCACTTTGCGTTTTTAGTATGGAGCATTTTTATGAGTAATGGTAAAACGTGACGTGACCTTTGGGAGGTAAAGAGTTTTTGTTTTTGATACCTTTAGTTAGTCAGTTAGAGGTTAAGATGGGTGATGTAGTTTACCTACGATCCCCCCGATGTTACCTGAAGATATCGTGAGAGAGTTAACCCTTTTCACTACCTGTGGATTTTAGATAGGATTTAATCAACCCGGGGATATTTCATGCTGGTGTTGGTCGATCCATCCTAACATTTTCGTTTCCATTGAAGAGGTAAAGTGTAGATTTTAGTGCTTTCCTTTTTCTTGAGTAATTTGACGCTTTAGGCGGATTGAAATGAATGTGCCGTGTATGGTATTTTGCATTTGAAAAAGCATGCGCCGGATTGTTGTCAATTACCCCATTCTCTGATTTGTTTTACATTATCCTGTTCACCCCGCATGTAAACAACCGCATAGCTTCCCCCCACAATTTAGCCCCCTTGACTGTTACACAGGATTCTACTGCTATTTTAACCTGTAACAAACTATATATGTAGGAAGGTGTTTTCGTGTAAAGTAACAATGCTCACTCACATTGTTAATCCTGTTTAGTTACGAAAGCTTCCTAACTTGAGTCTCGTTTTTAGTATTTTTTTGTTGTTGGTCTATTTTTAAAAGGAATTAAAAGATATATAAAAACCTTTAAGATGTAGTTCCAACCTGTTAGAAAGGGAGTTCTGGAAAATCTCATTTTACAGTCTCGTTTTAAACCTTTAGACTTGTTTATAAAAACAAAAGTCTTAAATTTTAGTAAATTATTTTCTTTAAACAATGATTGGTAAAAGAAAAGCAAAGAAAATAATATGTAGCAGTAGTAAGAAAATAATATTAGTGTAGCGCATTTTAGTTATTTACTAAGAAATAGTTGATTTAATAGCTTTTAACAGATTTAAAATATTGTATAATCTGTTTTTCAAAAAAAAGCAGATTGAATGTACGGAACATTTGACCAAACTGTATTTCTCTTATCCATATTACTGGAATTGTATTCTTACTACCTTTCATAAAAAATAAAAAATTAAAGAATGGAATTCATTATTATTTTCTGTCTATTAATAAATAATTTAGGCAAATAAAATATTTATAATTTAGAAACAGGTTTCTCGATGTGAACCGTCGTCTTTTTCTATTTATATAAAATATTCAGCATAATGTAAAATTTTGCGTAGCATTTCAAGAGAAGTTAGTTAGCTTCATTAGTATTGTTATTAAAAGTTTGAACTTGATCCAATGTAATTGAATAGAATGTAATATTCAACACGTCGCCGTCAATTGAAATTTCTGACGATGTTGTTATAAAAGCGTTGCTAATGAATGTCAACGTTTTCTCTATGTTATTCGAATTGAGTATTTTAAAAAAAGAAACATTTTAGGATTTGATAAAGAAAAATGAGTCGAGTTGTGCAAAAAGTGTTCTTTCAGTACTTTTTTTCTTTACAATGTATTGAAAATAGAATAAACGTGTACAAAGACTACTGCTCAACAACCCACAGAACATTTCAATTTTGTGGTTTTAAAGTTTTAGATATAAAGTGTAATAACAAAATTGTACTTTATTTTCTTTTTAAATATATAAATGAGTTGGATTTGTTTGATAAGGAAAGGATTGGTTACTTTTGATTAGTAGAAAGTCACTTCTAACATATGTACAAAAATATAGTGGATTTTGTACAAAAACACTGAACAGAAGTAATACTAGTTGTTTTGTTGGAGCTGGAAAGATACTCTGACACTTCGTGATCACTGTGTTGCTACATAATCTACTGTATTATATTCAAATTAACTGGATTATCGAATTTTATTCGAATATATTCACAAGTAATGGTGTAAAGAGATGTTTTTTAAATTGAAATAATTATAGAAACAATTATTTCTAATAGTTACTTGCAATTCACCTAAAAAATTATACCGGATGATAGCTAATCCTACACATGAAAGAGAAGTATACATAAAAGTATATACCGAGCGATTGAGCTGTCCACGTATCAATAAACAGGCAGGTTGATGTCTAATTTTTACCTTCCACCCTACATATACATATGTAGGCATGGAAGGTTATTCAATCGACTTTTTTTCACTACCACCAAATTGCCTTATTAGCTCATTTTACATTTTACAACGGTTGGCCAAGTTTCGCCCAGATGTGTGCGTGTGCGCGTATTTGTGTGCGTTTGCGTGTACGTGTGCGTGTGCGTATTCGTGTGCGTGTGCATGTGCGGGTACGTGCGCGTACCTATACTCGTGCAAAAAATCTACACTCCAGTGATCTTTGATAGGGTTGAATCTGCCGAGCAAGTAATCACAATGTGATTTTCTTTCGTCTGTGATAACTCAAAAAATTGAAAAACAATTGTATTCAAACTTAACAAAAGTGCTAGTAGTTAGCTACCTCACTTCTAGACCACATAGGGATTTACATGTGTGTGAAAGAGATAGCTATATTAGTCAAGGCCATCGTACACACTGCCTACGTCCAAGTACATGGATTTCAAGGTCAAGGTCAGGTACACATTACCTGTCATGGATTTTCAAGGTCATATAGATAAAATTTTGTGATTCGAGGCATTCGGAAAAGCTGTTTTAGCGACCCCCACTCCAACCCTCCCCGAACATAACCGAGATTATCCGAACATTGCCGAATACTTCTAATAGATCGGCGATGTAGGAACGATTTAATTTATTTCTTAGCAGTTGCTCAAATCGTTAATATGGATCTTTCTAAAGTGTGCATGTGCGAGTGCGTGCGCGGGCCTGTGCTTGTTCCTGTGCGTGTGCGTGTGCGTGTGCGTGTGCGTGTGCGTGTGCGTGTGTGTGTGCGTGTGCGTGTACGTGTTCGCGTGCGTGTGCGTGTGTGTGTGAGTGTGCATGTGCCTGTGCCTGTGCGTGTGCGTGTGCGTGTGCGTGCGTGTGCGTGTGCGTGTGTCTGTGCCTGTGCGTGTGTGTGCGTGTGCGTGTGCGTGTGCGTGTGCGTGTGCGTGTACAGGGTGTCCTATTTTCGATGTAATTGGGGGATTTTAGGTATTTCTCAAATAGATAGAGTAAAATCACCGTCGGGACCCTTGGACCGATTTTTGAAACGAATTTAATTATCTAAAGAACATTTTAATATATCGACTTGTTTGGGAAATATAGGGTGTTTTTCGTTGTATGCCGTTTTCTTTAAAATCCCGTAACTTTTTTGTTTGTGAATATTTAAAATTTTGGCCAAAACATTTTTCCATAGTTGGCTATGACTCCATTAATTAGAGATTTATTTTAGCTTTCTGAAAATATATAGTTTCATATATTTATCTCGGCAAATAAGAAAATTATAAACGATTTTTTGAAAAATACCTCTTGATCAAGTCATCTATGAACCTTTGTTTACTGCACGCATTCGTTGCTAGTTATTTGACATTTCACGCAGTTGTTTCATATAAATAAATGGTGGAAACATAAATGTGATTAGATTTATTGTTTCAAAACTTTGCTTAAATAATTAATTATTCAAGTTAATAACTTTTTTGTGATGGCTGTCAATAATACGAAGTATGAAAATTTTGAAAAGTTAGATATGATTGGCATATACTATCAGTGTAATTTTAATGCAGACAAAGCTGCAGAGGCATATTTTAATAGGTAGGTTGTGCGTTTAATACTTTAATAATGCTAGTATTTATAAAAACGCAAAATAATAAAGCTACTTTATTGAAGATTCCCTGAACGAAGACATCCCAACAAGAATATATTCGCCAGATTAAAAGAACATCTATTAAGTTATGGATCTTTTGAGAAGCCTAGGATCAAAAATTATGCAAAAATGAACCAATAAGACGACGAAATAACTGTTTTAGCAAGAGTTGAAGAAAATCCTAATACCTCCTGCCGACAAATAGAAATAGAAGTTGGAGTATCTAAATCAAGAGTACAAAAAATCTTAAAAAAATATAATTATACTCCGTACAAAAAAAGAGTAATTCAGCACCTTAATGGTGGTGACTTAGAACGGCGAATTATTTTTTGTAATTGGTATTTAGAACAGATTAGACAAAATAGGAATTTTGGGCGCAATATCATTTGGTCTGATGAGAGTCAAATTACGAGTGCAGGAACTTTTAATCGCAACAACAATCGATATTGGTCAAAAAATAACAATTTTGTAACATTAGCACGCCAAAATCAAGGTAGATTTGGTTTTAATGTATCATGCTTTATTTTGGGGGGTAGATTTGTTTAGCACATTTTTAACGGCAACCTTAACGTTGAGAGGTATATGGAAATATTAAACATTTGTCTTCCACAACTGCTAGATGAAATTTTATTAGCGCAGAGGGTAAATGTTTATTTTCAACAAGATGGTGCGCCTAGTCATAATACTGTTTTAGTCCGAGATTACTTAAACCGAAACTTTAACAATCAATGGATTGGCAATAACGGACCTATTAAGTGGCCATCAAGATCTCCAGATCTTTCAATACTGGATTTCTTTAGGTGGGGATTTTTAAAAAATAAAATATATCATTTGAAGATTTAAGGCATACATCTATTTATTTCATTAAGGCAATTGAGTGTATTTCGCGCCGATGTGAAGTTTGTTTACATCATAATGGACATCAGTTTGAACAATACCTAAAATAAGAAAAAACTGTTATAAAATAAAAATGTTGTTATTTTTTTCTAAATCAATAAGTTTTTAATATGGCATAAAATACTATGACGACATTTTTATATAGTTTTAAAATATGTTCTGCGCATAGTAATATACTTCCTTTTGAATATATGAAACTATACTACACATAAGTGATTTGATCAAGAGGTGTTTTTCAAAAAATCGTTTATAATTTTCTTATTTACCGAGATAAATATATGAAACTATATATTTTCAGAAAGCTAAAAGAAATCTCTAATTAATGGAGTCATAGCCAACTATGGTTACTATTTAAAAAAATGCAACTTTGGTCTGTAACTCGGAAACAAATTAAGTTAGAAAAAAATCGAGTACGCCACTAAAGTGCACATAAAAAAAGGCACAAAAGATGTTTTTACCAAAATTTTAAATATTCACAAACAAAAAAGTTACGGGATTTTAAAGAAAACGGCATAAAACGAAAAACGCCCTATATTTTCCAAACGAGTCGAGATATTGAAATGTTCTTTAGATTATTAAACTTGTTTCAAAAATCGGTCCAAGGGCCCCGACCATGATTTTACTCTATCTATTTGGGAAATAACTAAAACCCCCCGTACACGTGTGCGTGTACGTGTGTGTAGGGAATTTCAATAAGTGTGAAAGAGATAGCTATGTTAGTCAAGGCCACCGTACACATTGCCTACGTCCAAGTACATGGTTGTCATAGTCAAGGTCACGTACTCATTACCTGTCATGGCTTTTCAAGGTCATGTATATAAAATTTTGTAATTCGAGGCTTTCGGAGAAGGCTGTTTCGGCGACCCCCACTCTAAGCCTCCCCGAACATAACCGAGATTATCCGAACATTGCCGAATACTTCTAATAGATCGGCGATGTAGGAACTTTAACTTATTTCTTAGCAGCCGCTCAAATCGTTAATATGGATCTTTCTAAAGTGTTTAGTGTTGCCAAACTTTATGGAAGAAAAGTTAAACCCACAAACGAAAGATTTGGACAATGGCTGTTATTGGAGAATTTGCGAAATAACAATCTTGTTTCGGATATTAGTAATATTAATTATGTGGAAGAAGCGGTGTTGTTACAGGGCAAGGGTTTAGAATCACTTATACCCATTACCGATTCATTTTGCGATAACATAATGATTGTTAAAATTTGAGGATTGGAGTATTGCAATGTACAAGGAAAAACACCGCTCGTATACAAAGACATTTGTGGTTCGTTTAATAGTTTCGTCCGTGGAATATTTGGTAAATTTGTTTTGGCTGGGCATGGAGTTAAGGCTAAACTCCCGATTATTTTAAATAGCTCGAACCGAATGGCAAAACGTGTTATGCAAATTATTTGTAAGGATGGTTTGCAAAGTGTAACTAAAAAATATACCCTTATATATGAATTGCCTGATTTATTAACCAAACTTAAGGAGGAAGGCTGCTATATTTGGACATTTATACACAAGATTTCGCAGAAATATTTAATAAGGTAGAAATGTGCCACTATTTCATTAGCAATTTTAATTTGTCTCCAAGGCGAATGCAAGAAAAATTGTAATGTGGTTGTAGATAACGATAGTACGGTTGGTATAAACAGCCTAACTTGGTTAACTTCTAATGCTACAGTAAAAATTTACAGCAATTTTATATGCTAAATAACAAACCCTGGTGTAAATAAAACTATTGGAAACCATCTTATAGATTTTTCAAATTGTCCGGATGCACGATTAAAGCAAACATTTTATTCTACTCTGGTCAAAAAGCACGGAATTACCAGATTGGAAGCAACAATTTACAATTATAGCAACGAGGTTTATTATTCTGGAAGCGAGATGTACAACTCTCTCGCTGATTGTTTAACATTATTGGAAAGTAGTAAAAATTACTTCCAAGATGCACCAATCTGTTCTGTATCTATTCCAAAAAATGTGGACAAAACTACCAGACTGGAGAAACGAGAATATAAGAAAGTTGACTGCCATCCAATTAAAACTACAGACCGCCTCGAAAGAAACAGAAAAAATACCAAATCATGCAATTTCTGCCTTTTGCTTTAATTGTCTGCCCATAAGCTACGTAGAGGTTCTGGAAGAAGAAGAAAACACAGACGAAATACGTGTTATGCAGAAGTGTTGTGTTAAGGCTAGCGAATCTATTTTACGAAATCTACGACAGCGCTCTCTACAATACCGGAATAAATTAGCACAGCGAAAAATGATCTCGTTGAAACAACTAATGTAATCCACCAAGTTTGTAGAAAAAGAAGTAACATTAACAGCAAACTAAAACCATATTCTACCAATAACACGACTGGCTCGGACGGTATCACATTATTGTCATCTGGGGATTGTAAAGAGTTAACAAATCAAAATCAGGTATCATGATTGATTATTCATTAATTAATCATTTTGTTCAACTATTAGAGCACAGTATTAAGAAATAACCAGTATTTATCCCCCTCGATATAGTGCGTTCAAACCTGTTTAAAAAATTAGGGGCCTTTTTAGTACAGAGGTATTTCCGAATTTGGGCGATGTTCGTATCATTATGACTGTCTAATGATATTGATAAGCGTTGTGTAAAATAAAACACAGGGTCCTATATGGTGCGTTCAATCTTGCTTAGGGCCCTTTTGGCAGAGATATTTACAATAAGGGATTCGTTGTATATAAAATAATATAGTGATCTGATTTCGAGTTTGGTTATAACCTTTATTGTATAGTATAGGTATTTTTATCAGTTTAACTGTGAAACGTATTCCTAGCACTGTATGCAAAACGCGGTTATAGTGTTACATGTTAATGTGGTGTTCCTATATATTGACAGTAATTCCGAAGACTCTTTCATGTATTTTTGAATTGTGATTGGTTTTAACAAGCTGTAAATTACGCTAGACCTGTATTTTTGAATTGTAACCTGTAAGTTATGATTTGATTGATTGAGATTGATTTGCGGATGATCGACTGTTTCCCCCGCCTGTGCCCTCAAGTTTGGGGTGAGTACCAGTTCTAAGTGTCGGTTAGCCTTATTTTCAAAATAAGCGGTCGCTCATAGGAGCAAGGTACATACAGTGGAAGAATCATTACCTGAAGGTTATAAAGAATTGTTAGCACAGCTTCTTGTTTGATTTGATCTAAAGTGATTTTTCCATTTCCAATAAAGTAAGCCCCTATTACAGAAAACATTAATTAAATCTTAAAATAGTATTACTTATACTAAATGATTGAAACCCTTCATCTTTCTTATAAACAGCTTAGGACGTTCAGGCTTGCATATAAATCTAAGGGCCTTTTTGACAGAGGTGTTTCCACTAAGGCAGATCTTGTATATAAAAGATTTTAATTAGCATTTTTCCATTTCCAATAACGCCAGCTCTTATTACTGAAAACATTCATTAGTTTTAAATTTCAAAATAGTACTACTTATAATAATTAATGCTAGATTGATGCTGAGATCCAGATGCACACGTCCTACCTTAAAGGTTAGTGTTAGACCCCTTATCTCAAATTCCCCCATAACCATTACAGTGATCTGTTTTAAAATATATCGCTAGGTCATTAGCATACACACAACTAGAATGCGCTACAAACAAATTCAGATTTTAGGGTAAGGGGGCGAAGACCTATTCATGTCTTACAGGTTAGAATTAGGGCCTCTTATTAGAATAAAAATTCAAATTTCCTGCCATAATCAAGCAGAAATGTAGAGATTTAAATACAAATTTAAATTCAAATTTTCCGCCAATGGTACATCGACAAGGGAGCGAAACTCCGAGAGCAAGTTGTGAAGATCTACACCTGTTTTACAAGTTAGCATTAGGGCCCTCTTATTAGAATATATATTCAAATTTGTCCCCGGGGGGCTCACCGCAATGCACGAAGGCCACCGAGCAAGTTCCGATCGCGGAAACCCCGAGAGCAATTTGCGAAGCCCTACACCTGTCTTACAAGTTAGTATTAGGCTCCCTTATTAGAATACAAATTCAAATTTCCTGCCTAGGGGATCATGACAATGGACGAAAGATGCACGAGCAAAGTTCCGAAGATCTATGTCAAAAGGGCCTTAATCGACATAGTCGACAAATCCGCCCCATTACCATTCAGAAACCAGGGGGCGGAGTCAATAGACCAATCAGAAACTAGCGGGCGTGACCATTCCCTAGGCCCACCAATCAGAGCACTGTATGCGCGCGCCTTAGTCTAACCTCCAGGGCCTGAGGCCTTAATTAGCGGTCAAAATATCACCTGACCATCCCCAAAACCGTTCCAAACCTCTAAATTTAGGGTGAATTGACAGAAAGGGCAAAAACACATTAATTAGGGTTGAAAATACAGTCAAGGGCTGAAAATTCCATCAATAGGTTAGAAATTCAGACTAGGTATTGAAAAACGACCCCCAAATAAGCCACGGGGGTGGGAAATATGGACGGCCACGTGGGAGTACCGACGCCCTCAGTGATTGCACGAATCTCGGGCGTCGCGACGGCAGGCGTCGTTGGCCCTCAGCTGCCGTCATTCTACTTACCTGATTCTAAATTTTCAAGTTTTTACTTTGCCCATAACTCCATAAACTTCTAATGAACGGTCTTCCTGTATATGGTCCAAATGGCATTATTCACATTATTGACCGCATTCTGACATACAGTCTCTTGAGTTGCGAATTGCACAGTTTTCTTCGCGGGTTTTAAGCTCAGGAATGAGATTCCTAGTTTCTCATTTTCTTTCATTTGTGATTTGCAAATATTTTAAGTAGCTGTTCACAGGCGTCTCTTGGAAGTTAGATTTGCCCCCGTGCGCCCTTCTAAGTGTTGCTGATAGCTTTAGCACTTTAAGCTAAACTTGGCCTGTTCAGGAGCTTAATTATTATTAAAAAAAACAAATACATGGGTTTAATATTTATTTTATGTAGGCCATAGCGCAGTTTAAAAACCACTTCTTAAAAATTCGATAAATTTCTGTTAAAAATTAGTAGCTTTATAGCCGCATTAGCTTTGTAGTTTTCATATTAAAGCTTACAGCCTGATATTTCCAGTTTTTACTTTTTTATTCATTCAATTTAGTATAGAATGACAACCCAGCATCTAATTGAATACCTACTTATATATACTAAATTGCCACGTTAACAACTAATTTATTGTTTACCTTTGAACCTTCTAAAGCTTCGTTATCATAAATAGCAATATTAAAGTGAAGATATCACGCTTTGGCACCGAAAGTGCATTTTTTAACATTGCTTTAAAAAGGCATACACGCAAGGATTCTTAGGGTCGTCTTTGTATATCTTCTGTAAGAACTGTAAGTAACAATTGTCATACAATCAAAGAATTCACTGGTAGGCAAATTGTGTGAAAATAGTAACCAAATCAAACCATCTAAACAATTTAACTCAAGTAGCCCTCAAGCAGTTATAACAGTAATAAACTTAATTCAAGTGCAATAATGGTAAAGAACAAGTGATGAGAAGAAGAACAAATGCACTGTTGACATTTAATGGAAGCTTCTCAATGCTTTTAACAAAAAAGTAGCACTAAATTACATTCCTTTCAAGACGTCTTAATTCTAAAGATTGTGTAGATGTTCAGGATATGTTTACGTACATAAAATGTATTCTATTTACGATCTTTATCATAGAGCCACATCTACGCAACAGCAGCAACAACAAAAACATATCCATAGCATGATAAAAATGTACGTAATTACTCATTCAAGTTTGTGGTATATTTATTAAACGGTCTTTTTCATTGTTGGCCTGTTTTTTCTTTGTTATGTTGGGGATGTCGCAGTTGTAATCCATTAACTAAATAAAAAAGTGTTTCTTTTTGTTTTTTATTTAAATACGGTTAATACAATGCTAAACAAAATTTACATTCAATTAAACCCATTTTTCTTGCGTACAGTTTTCCTACTTTAAATCCCTTTTTTTATGTAATGAAGCTCTTGTAGTAATTTATCAGTGTTAACACATTTGAGATTTCTGTTCCGCAGCAGTAATTGCTTTTTATTGAGATTTTTATATCTGCTTAAAACTATTTCACTAAAGACGTGACAAAAGAAACACTGTTTTGAGAATTGTTTTGAATTCCTGCCGAACACATTGTTTGGTGATGTAAGATTAATTCCTTTGTAAGACTATATTTATTGACGTTAAAAAAGCATGTTTTGTATATTTTTCTCTACGATATATTTAACACACAAATAACGAAACTATTTTAAAATTTCCCATTACGTAATTCGGATATATATATATATATATATATATATATATATATATATATATATATATATATATATATATATATATATATATATCCTTAATAAGTTTCTTAGTATGTGTGTTATAAGAACACCGTTGGCAGCAGACGATTCCGATAGAACACTATAGTAATCATTCTGATCATTCCATACTCCTACGTTGAGATTTTTTAAAAACTTGTGGATCCCAAAATCCTATAATACGTAAAATTGTGCACAAATTTAGTTCAGCACTTTGCCATCAGCGCTATTTCTAAATATACATTTTTTGTATTTATCCCCTACATTTACAATCATTCAGACGTCTTTAAATGGCAACACTGTAAAACCAATTTCTAATATTCGTTCTTATTTAATTTGAAGTAGTTTCAAATTTACGGTAGTAGAAGTGAGACACCTTCCGCCATCTTGGATTTTCTGGGAAAACCCACCTTTCATTTTTTTACACGCCCACGTGGGGATCGTATTTTTTCACCCCTATGGTTCCTTTTTGGAGGCCTCTTTCAACCCCTTGATGGAGTTTTCATCCCTAATTATGGCCTTTTTGTTTTTACTCGCCCACGTGTAGGACGCGTTGTTTCACTCGTATTTTTGACGTCTTCTTTTCGGAGGCCTTTTTCAACCCTAGATGGAATTTTCAACCCTTTTGGTTGTATTAAGAGCGTTTTTTGACAGCTATGCCTTTTTGCACTTGCTCACGTGAGGGCACACTTAGCCTTGGGATTGCCTTGGAGTTGGGATTGGGGCAGGATTTTGGCGTCTTTCCGGGGGCCTTTTGCAACCCTTGGTCGGAGTTTAGCCCTTAATTAAGATCCATTTGGTTGTATTAAGAGCCTTTTCGGCAGTTCAGCCTGGAGGTTAGGCAATTGTGCGTATTCTTTTAATTTCTATCTACAGCTTGTAACCCTATGAAATTTTATTTATACATTAGGGTTGTAATCTAATAAGGAGGCCTAATGCTAGCTTGTAAGGCACGTGTAGGGATTCACAACTTGTTCTCGGGCCTTCGCCCCCTGGCTGGAGATGGTATGGGGACCCTAACCTTATAAGACAAGTGTAGAGCTTAGCCCCTATTGTGGCCCCCTTGGTGCAATTGTATGTGGGTTCTAACTTAATCTTACAGCTGTAGGCCTTTGCCGCGTCATACAAAATTGTATTCTAATAAGCCTAGTAAGTGAGGACTTGTATCAGGCTCTACGCCCTGGTCCCTTTGAGTTAAAATTGATTTTATCTAGTGGCGTATAGACTAATGAACATTTTCTATAATAGAAGTTGATCATGCATACCTCTCTCTTGCTCTATCTCGTTTATCCGTTTCTCTCTCTCTCTCTCTCTCTCTCTCTTTCGGCTGTTTCTCTCACACAAACAAATCAATTAATTAATTAATCAATCTCAAACAAATCATGCTCGCCCAAATCAATCAGATCAATCTCAATCAATCAACCGAAACTATGTCTTACAGTTTGCGGAATCCAGATTACAGTTCAAAACTGAATACATTAAAGTCTAAATTAATAAATAATTTCTACCCTAATGCAATTGTGCCTTATATATAGACAGATTCTCTCTTTCTAAACAGGCACCACCTATACATTCGGAAAATTATATCTGATTTATTTGCATGTTCAATTACATACACACAAAATTGTTTCATAGAAACGTGTTCGTTAACTGTTAAAAAACCTCATTAAAAAGACCGGAAAGTAATAATTTAAATTAAATTAACATGTTTTTAAGAATATCAAACTGATATAATGGAAGTAGAAGGCAAAAGGTTTTAATGATTTTATTATTATACACGAATTAACAATAACTACAAGTTTAAAATCCACGAATACATACCAACTATTTGTAGATCTGATCTTATGTCGTCATCCTATAAGAGTAATAATACATTTTTAAAAATTTTTATCGACATTTTGTTAGCAATATCAGGTAAGAAACACACACATGTATATATATATATATATATATATATATAATATATATATATATATATATATATATATATATATATATATATATATATATATATATATATATATATATATAAAATAATACGCTTTCCTTTAGAAGTGTTTCTTCCTTCAATTGTTCTAATAATGATAACCATATGTTGAACTGAAACATTTTTTATACAATGTGTCCACATGTAGTCTCACTAAAACACGTTTTATGAATGGTTGGGTATAAACTGGCTGTTACATTCCGATCATTAACTAATTTAGAAAATAATACACAAAACTTGATTACTGCTACTCGTATTTAGCAGTTATGTTGTATTTATAAAAATTTACATTCAAAACAATTACAAATACTTTAAAAATTTTGCTAACGCAAAAAGTACTTTAAATAATTGAATTTTCAGATTTATTTTGGAGAAAATACCTCATCCATAAAAAAGGAGTTTAGATTTATAAACCCCTAGGAAAGATATTAGAGTGTGGTTAGGTCAATGCTTCAAACTTCCCTCGAAGATAACCGATTCTACCCGAACATTGACGAGTGCGCCAGCGCACAAGGCCCTAGGCTAGCAGCGTTCTCGTTTCTCGTGTTTCGCTCTTTAAAGTGTAACTGCCATCGAGTGAGCGTTATTATGATGTATTCTCCTGCTTATGAGCCAACATCAGCGGACATTAGAGATTTTACTGACTTGTTAATAAACTATTACAACATAACCGTTCAAGATAATGATGGAAGCGGTGACGTGATGAACTGAATGTATCTCACATCCAAGGTGATGTTGATTATTCACAGAAGAGGATGAAGAGCGATGAAGTAGAGCAGAAGGACGAATCTCAAAACAATGATGATGATAGCGACGAATCACGGTTCAAGGAGAAGAAGAAGACCGATAAAGGTTGTTATTAAATAAAAATGAGGTATTGTTGTTTATAATAATAATAATATATTTTCAAACGCTAAGCTTTCCTTCAATTTTGTCAATAAACTTGTTTTTCCTAACGGTGCTCACCGTCTTGATTCATGTTCGCAGCTTTATGAGTTTTCGCGTTAGCGTGTTTTTCGCTGGCGTGTTTTCGTTTGTGTATTTTCGTATTTGCGTATTTTCGTTTTATGTGTTTTCGCATTTGTATGTCTTCGCGTTTGCGTATTTTCGTATTAGTGTGTTTTCGTGATAGCGTCTTTTTTCGTTTGTGTCTTTTTTGTGTTAGCGTGTTTTCGTGTTTGCGTGTTTTTTGTGTTGGTGTATTTTTGCGTTTGCGTATGTTTTCGCGCGTTAGTGTGTGCGTGTGTGTGTGTGTGTGTGTGTGTGTGTGTGTGTGTGTGTGTGTGTGTGTGTGTGTGTGTGTGTGTGGCGCACGTGCGTGCGTGCGTGCGTACGTGCGTGCATGCGTGCGTGCGTGCGTGCGTGAGTGAGTGCGTATTTTCGTTTGCTTCTCGTGCTAAAGCAATCATAGTAGATTGTACGTAGTTGTAAGCAATATTGTGTTGATTAAAAGCCATAATTGGAAACGCCGCTTGCTATGCCCAGTCCGTGGAATTATGTTTAATTAGCTTTTTGACAGATGTACTTATTTATGATAAGGTCAGTCTTGCATGTAAAATAATATAGAGGTGAAACTAACTAGCTAACGTGTTTTGCTGCTACACGCATCACAGTATTGAAGATTGTGTTTATGTATTAGAAAACGTACTACAGTCTCGAAACAGAATGCAGATAAAATTGAAGGAAATGAATACGGTACAACTTCTGCGAACGAACTAAAAGATTTGAAGAGTGTGTAGCATTTCCAGAGCCGTGCTGAAACCAGTTAATTTAGGGACAACCTCATGTTTATGTAATAATAATAATAATAATAGCATCTGATAAAAAACTGTCAGGTGTTATTCGCTGCTTTATAGGTTGTTACAATATAATCGTTCAAGGTGAAGACGATGAGGAGATTGTATCTCAAAATTTCGATGATGGTGATGCTCTCTATGAAACTTGAAATAAAATTAGATTACGTCACTCTTATTTCAGATTAGAAATTTTAAAGCGTTTAGTTGACATTGCTATTAATCTCAATTGATAACAATCCATATAACGTGAAGTACATGTTTGTGCGCGTGTGTGTGTGAGTTTGTGTGTGTGTGTGTGTGTGTGTGTGTGTGTGTGTGTGTGTGTGTGTGTGTGTGTGTGTATGTGTGAGCGTAATTGAGTATATAATAGTTTATGTAATCTGAAGATTGAATTATTTAAAGTAATTTTTGCGTTAGCAAAATTTTTAAAATATTTGTAAGTGTTTTGAATGTAAATTTTTATAAGTACAATATAATTGCTAAATACGAGTAGCAGTAATCAGGTTTTGTGTATTACTTTCTAAACTAGTTAATGATCGGAATGTAATAGCCAGTTTATGTCCAACGATTTCATAAAACGTGTTTTAGTGAGACTACATGTGGACACGTTGTATAAAAGGTATTTCAGTTCAACATGTGGTTATCATTATTAGAACAACTGAAGGAAAAACACTTCTAAAGGTAAGCGTATTATTTTTAACATATATATATATATATATATATATATATATATATATATATATATATATGTTTTTTTTACCTGATATTGCTAACAAAATTGTCGATACAGATTTTTAGAAATGTATTATTACTCTTATAGGATGACGACATAAGATCAGCTCTACAAATAGTTGGTACGTATTCGTGGATTTTAAACTTGTAGTTATTGTTAATTCGCGTATAATAATAAAATCATTAAAACCTTTTGCCTTTTGTTTCCATTGTATCAGTTTGATATTCTTAAAAACATGTTAATTTAATTTAACTCTATGTTATGTATATGTAATTATTACTTTCCAGTCTTTTTAATGGGGTTTTTAATTAACGAACACGTTTCTATAAAACAATTTTGTGTGTATGTAATTGAACATGCAAATAAATCAGATATAATTTTCCGAATGTATAGGTGGTGTCTGTTTAGAAAGAGAGAATCTGCCTATACATAAAGCATCATTGCATTAGGCTAGAAATTATTTATTATTTCACGTCATATTTAATTAGACTTTAATGTATTCAGTTTTGAACTGTAATCAGGTTTCCGCAAACTGTAAGACATAATTTCGGTTGATTGATTGAGATTAACCTGGTTGATTTGATCGAGCATTCGTGTAGAGGAGCAGTTGTAGAGTCAGAATGTCGGTTTTCATCCGTGTGAGTAATATGGATGGGCGATTGGTTGTACTTTTGCAATAACATTTTTGTATCGTGTCGAAGGAAAGTGCAAACATTGCAGTTTCTTCGCCTGAAGTCGAGATAGCATCGTAAATTTAGAGGGGTAGAAATTGTAAGATTAAAATTGTTGATTGGTTTGTTTGAATGAATCTGTATGGAGGGGAACGGTTTTTTTAATATGGCGAGAAAGTAATTTTGAATGAGAGGGACTCTGTCTTAAGCTTTTGAAGCGTAAAGTCGTGTGCGTGTGGAAGTCGTCAAATTATCGGAATTGGGGTGTCATCATTGTGCGAGCTCCTAGTGAAAGTTAAGGGAGTAGTGTTGAGGACTTGAAAGAATAGTCGATTATAACCAAGTTTGGGATTTTTTGTGAAGTAACATTTCAACCGGGCTCGCTCATAAAGTTAGTTTAGTGGAGAAGAACGGCTTCTTCGAGTGCGTTTATGATAGAAATTTGGTTCGTGTTTATTGTAGTGCGAACCTGAGGACTGTTGAATTTTCGTTAGTAACGAGATATAATTAAAGAACCCCTTTCCTAAAATTTAACTGTACGCAGTGAACGATCGCCCACACACACATATCGTTTAGGATTGTTTTGTTCGTAATTGAACCTATTAACGTAAACTGTATAAAACGATTTGTTGAGTGTTTTATTTTGGTTTTCGAACTTTAACAACATTGGATTAAAAGAAATTATTAAAGTGATTTAAGTTAGTTAATGCTGCTTCAATAAGTTACGAGACATTATATTGAAAGCAAGTTGAATTCGTGGTAGAGACCTGGGGGGGAGGCAGCTTCGTGTCGTCGACCAGCAGCCATACGGTGGACTGTACAAGCCGTATCCGACGCTGTCCTAGAGCAGAAATCATCCCCTATTTGCCTGCGTGACTTAGGTAATGTAATTTACATTCTGTTGGTGATCTTGCGACTTGAAAGAATAAAATTTGATTGTGTTTTTATGTAATGTGTGTTAACGAAGGAACCTGTTGGAAGTAATTTATTTGTATTTTTTGAATTTATTGTGTCATTTTGTTAACGTTCTCGGACAGTTTCCTTTGTCTATTTAGTAGCTATTTAAGGTGTTTTGTTTTTTTAATACCATTAATATTTTATGCAGGGAGGTAAATAAAATATTACCTTCATTATTCAGTTTATATAAGATTTACGTGCTGGAGTAATCCAAATTTATTGAATTTCTTTGAACGCAATTTAGTTTAAGATAGTTTTGCTATTGGCCAGAATTCAATGAGGTAAAAGTTAAGAAGATACGATTACCGTTATATTCAAGAGAACTTGGAGTCTTGATTTTTTTTTTGTTTTGTTTGATGGGCAAATTAAATTAACGTAACGTAAATTACAAGTTTAGACAAGAGTCAGTTTAATGTGGGTTATTTTGATTAGTTTAAGGGAGTAATTTAACGTAAGGGGAACATTAGAGTTTTGTATTAAATTTGAATATTGCTGCACGGTGGTAAGTTGAAAAGATAAGGTGCAGTTTTTGAAGCCTTTTTTTAGGTGAAGCAGTATTGCGGAACCTGAGTTACGAGAGTTACGACGTAGTAAGTGTGGTAAGTTGGGTATTCGAACCACTGCGTACCGTCGTTTTATTCGCATTTTAAAACACCCTGGTGTGTTCTTTTAGAATATCCTGGCGCCTACCGGAACCTATTGTGTCATTTTCCCGATTTTGACTTTGGTAGAAACGTAAACTACGGAGACGAGACTGCTTTGTCCCAATAGACCCTCACCCGCACGCCGAGCTAGCCGTGCAAAAACCAGGTTTATTTTTTACCTTGTCCTAGTGACCATTTAGACCGTAACAGTTTGCGTAACCTCCAGGTGTCAGGTTGCGATGACGCACCCTGTATGTAGGATGTTATAATGACGTGTATGACGTGTTTTGAGTGCGAGTGTATTGAGTTTGAACGAAAAAATTTTTGTGTGTATGCATAATGTATGTGGGTGTATGATACGCCACTGGAAATTTAGGAGAAATATAATTCTGTATGTAGATACGTGTATTTGAATATTATAGAGACTTTAGTGTTGGAATAAATAGATTCTGATGAATGTAAATGTGAAAAGAAATTTGTTGATGGGACGATAATGTATTGCTACTGTTTTGCTGCTGTTAGAAATGGAATGTTTGAAGATAAGATGAGTAATCTTTGCCAGAAGATGTGAGTGTATAAGTGTAGAACGTTTTAGAAAATATGTAGAGAAAGATTGGGTATGTTTAAGTGTTAATTTCCGAAGGGTTTTGTAATGTTGTGCAATTTGTTTTGAGAATACGTGTATGTATATGGAATTTGCAAATGTATATTTTTGCAAATGTTGCGGAACGAGATCGAGCGCAGGTTGGAGATAAAGGTTAAAAGTTGTGTAATGGTCCAGTGTGGCTACTGAATAAATGTGGTGACGAAAAATGATTTCTTCATGAAGTAATTGGAAAATTTGTAAGTAAGAACAAATATGGCGATGTATTGTAATTACACGCGTGCTTGTATAGAGGGTAGCATCTATTGGAACTATGGAATTTTGAATGAAGAATGATGACTGAAGTTATAAATAGGAAAGTCAGGGATTGACGAGTTAGTTAGGGTTGGTTAGCTTTTGGCTTTTGGTGAGAGACGCGCACGCGAGGTGTAATGTGATAGAATGGGATGATGTTGGAGTTATGTTTGTGAATTTTAATGAGGCAGTAATTGTGTAAACAACTGCGTTACCCGAAAGGGGATAAATCGTAAAAGACATTCATAAATAAAACGATAATAAAATTGAGATTTAAGATAAAAATTAGTTTGTTTATTTTCAAGAAAGTAATAAGTGCGTAAGCAGATTTATAAAAAGTTAACAGTTGTAACGTTAAGTAACGTCAAGGTTAGCGCTGTTCTTAGTAAGTTCGAAGTATTCAGTTAAAAGTTATTTAATGAGACCACCTTTTAAGTGAACCGAAGGTGTTCGTTGTTATATTGAAGTACAACTGTTTAAGTAACGTTATCATGACATTGAAAAGTTTTTACTTTGTATAAGGGTTGCTAGGAAATTTTAAGAGGCAACCAAAGGTTTACCGTTGTTACATTGTTTGTGAGAAGAAAGTAATAACCTCGCATTAGTGAACTAATTTCAGAGTAGCACAGTTAGGAATTTAAGATTTTACCGTTGAGCCTTTGTTATATGTGCTTCAGGCTTAAATTTTAAGGAGTTTACCAATGGACTACAAATAATTTGTATTTACGGAAGTTTAAAGAAAAAGAAAGATTCCAAGGATTAATTGGACCAATTATTTAAGTAAGAAATTAGATTTAAGTTAATTTTTAAGGAAACTCATTTATTAGCCCGATTATCTTTTTGCTTAGTTTATTTGCCGGTATGAAGTCGTTTAAATTTATTAATGGTATGTTTTGATTTAAAGGAAGAGATTTAATTTCGTTCTTGAGATCAAGTTTATTGTATGGTTTTGAAATTTTAGTAGTTATAGAATGCAAAGTAGGTATTTGGTGGTTTAAACTTCAACCACGCTGATGTAATTTATGTAGATATTTGTATTTCTGTTTTATTTTGTACAGGAAAATATATGTATTTACCGTTGATTTTTATTTTGTTGTTTATTTAGCCAGGTATGAAACACAGTTGTAACATTTACTTAATTGGTGATCTTGTTTTGTCAATTTTAAAAGTAAGCTTTGCATATTTTAATTTTCAGATTTATGAGCAACCAGAAAGGTTCTATTAGCCAGGTTGATTGCAAAATTTTCATGTTAGTTTCATTAGCGCAATGCACAATTAACGGATCAGCTGTTAGTTTAAATTTTATTAAGTATAATAAAAGTTTGAGTTTTGAAACCTTAAATGTTTACGAATGTCAAATACGATTCAGAAGTAAATTAAATTTAAAAGATATCGTTCATGTTAAGAATTTTAAAAATTAATTACCGTTCATTGAATGAATTTGAATGATCAATTTTATTTTGGAAGTTTTGGTATACGAGGTGTATTCAAAAAGTTTTTAATAACCTGGGTAGTACTACATTTATTTGAGTTTGAGTTGAATTGTTTTGGACGAGTGTTTGTTTTAGAACCTTCGTATAGGAGTTTACCGAGTAAGCACAATCCTACTTTCCACAGTCAAGTAGGGTTAATTAACATCCAGCTTAAGACAATTATATTAGCAAAGTTTCGATTGTGGTGGCGCCCAGAGACATATTTTCCCGGACTGAGCTGTTTGAATTTAGGTGTAAGGTGTTTGAGCATATTAATCATACATTTTACTTATTATTTCGACCACGCCCATCTCTCTGTTAGCTGGCTTGGCAACCCGCTTACATTAGTAAGCATGCACGACGCCTAGTGCGGTTTGGACGTGTAACACAGGGTACTGCTCTTAATACTACCAAAAGAACCTTAATTAGGGTTAAAGCTGTCCATCAAAAATAACCTTAGGACCAACTCCAGGTCCAAGACCAACCTCAAGTCCAAGACAATGAAACTATTTGCTAATAAAAAATTTTCTTCATTAAATTCATTTTTTGTTTTTAGTGCTACCACGTTACATTAGTACCGTTTAGAAAGAAACCAGTTATTAGCATATAGTGATAACTTTTCTGTTGAAATAATCTGATTGTGAATAGTTAAAAGCCGTTTTGTAAAATCGGAAACTTGTTATTTGGTTTGGGTTGAGCCTTCTCAATCAAATTTGTCTATAATCTGTAAGTACTTGTAACTGAGAGGTACGATATCTAACACATCTTAAAGAGATTTGGCCTATTTTCATTTTACAAATCTTGATTTTTATCATAGTAAATAGTAGTGATTAAGGACCGGTTATGGACCAGTTCAAGATTACTCGCCCTCTGGTGGTGAGAAATGTAAGCTTTTGGATTTCTTCAAGGTCAAACTTTTGGAGGGAAATTTAAATTTTAGGAGCTCGCTAAAAATTGCAATGTCACCATTCTCATTTTTGTCGGGAAATTTGTCAAGTTCAGAAGCTAAAAATAGAAATTGCAATGTCATCATATTACAATTCTTGGAAGTCTAAAAATAGTGTGGTCAAAGGTTATTGACTTACGGTGGCGTCATATTTCTTAGAAATATAAAAAGGTGAAAAGCTATAAAATAGAAAATCTAAGAATAGAATTTTCAGGGTAAAATTTTTTGACGGGAAATATAAATTTTTGGAGCTGGTCCATAATAATATCTAGCTAAAAATAGAAATTGCAATGTCATCATCATATTACAATTCTTAGAAGTCGAAGCAAAAGCTAAAAATAGAAATTCCAATGTCATCATCATATTACAATTCTTAGAAGTCTAAAAATAGTGTGGTCAAGGTCAAAGGTTATTGACCTGTAGGAGTATCGTATGACATTTCTTAGAAGTATAAAAATTGAATCAATTCATGGAAATAAGAAGGGGTCAAGGTGAAATAATTTACTAAACTAAAAGTAGGTGTGTATTTAACAAGTTTAAACAAGTTGTCATAGGTACTTAAGTCGAGGACAAAATTTTGTGATATAAACCACAGCGAGGTGTGAATAGAAATTGCAATGTCATCATATTACAATTTTAGAAGTCTAAAAATAGAATGGTCAAGGTCAAAGGTTATTGACCTGTAGGGGTATCGTATGACATTTCTTAGAAGTATAAAAATAGAATCAATTCATGGAAACAAGAAGAATGCGTTGTCTATGCTAAAAAGTCAAATGGTGCTTATACTTACTAAATTGGGTCAAGGTGAAATAATTTACAAAACTAAAAGTAGGTGTGTATTTAACAAGTTTAAACATGTTGTCATAGGTACTTAAGTCAAGGACAAAATTTTGTGATATAGACCACAGCGAGGTGTGAATAGAAATTGCAATGTCATCATATTACAGTTCTTAGAAGTCTAAAAATAGAGTAGTCAAGGTCAAAGGTTATTGACCTGTACGGGTATCGTATGACACTTCTTAGTGTTTCTAAATTAAAAGTAGGACAAAGTGGGTATTTAACAAGTTTAAACATGTAAGAGGTACTCAAATCAAAGATACATTTAGATCAAAATTTAAAGCTAAAAATAGAAATTGCTAGGCCATCATACTACAATTCTTAGAAATGTAAATATAAGGTTTTCAAGGTCAAAGATTAATTAATGACCTGCAGGTGTGTCATATTACATTTCTTAGGAATATAAAAATAGAATCAGTTTATGGAAACAAAAAGAATGAAAGGTCTATGCTAAAAGTAGACCAAGGTGATACTACAACCCCACCATGTGTAAATTACAGATGAGTCATTTCCTCAACAGTGTTTTGTCCTAGTAAAATTGCGAGCAAGTAAAGTCGTTATAATGCAAGCAGAAATATCATTCCTGGAGCGATATACAGGAATGGACAGCATCTCCTGATGGTAGCAGTTATGGATCATCAGATGCAGATTAACTTACTGATGCAATTCTCATAGCACACTCTCCCCTCTACCATAAAGAATCGTGATGCAGTAATATATAGAAGGGCAGTTCCGGTGTCAACCCAAATTTCAAAAGCGTTCTCGAATCAGTAAAGATGGATCTATCTGCATTGAACAGTTGCACTTTCTGTAAATCCTTCACGAACCTAAAAGACTTGGAGGTGGGTGCAAAATATAAAGTGATTGATATGAATACTATCGACACAAAGTATGGTAAACATATTATCATTGAAACCCAGAACTTTAAGTGCATACTTCCCTTACGATTTTATGAATACTTCAAAAAAGAAGATCGCATTGAAAAGTTTAAGCAATATCTGGTTGAGAATGACGTATACATTACCAGCGCCGGAACTGTAGGAAAGACAACTAATTTAACATTTCTGTAAAAAAAAAATTATAATAACATATGTCTATGTATAATTGTTTGGAAGTAAATTATGTATTGGTTATTACAAAAAATAAAATGTCTTCTATTTTTTGATTAAATGAAGAGTAGGTATATCAGATTGAAGAGAGTTGCTTGGGTAAAGGACTACCGAGTTATGATTTATTAATGTAAGCAACTGACAACGTTTACGTACATATAATTGCGCCATTGGCAAGATACAATTTTTTTCACGCACAACTTCCGTATTTTCAAAGAAATCCTCTGCGTCAAGAGATTCCATCGTTCCTCAGGACTAGTGTGATTAGCGAAATTACACCCCAAGTGGAAGAAGAAGAAGAACATGTAGCGACTACGACCGATTCTATTGTACTCAATACTGCTGCATCGAGAGAAGTTCTGGAACAATATGATCCATTACCACGGATATACACAGAGCGCATGCTGAGCTATGCATCTAATGCAATTGATACCACTTATGGAGTGCTTTACGACATTTCAAGCGATAAGTGGGCAACTGGCAAGACACCGGTAAATATAGACGGAAAGGATTTGGTTATTAAGGCGGTTCGGTATAATGGTACGAGCGGTCTCTATGATCTAATAATAATGAATGAACCAGATAAACGTCTAATAACTAGCGAAGACGAGGCGAACTATACACAAATCTTAATTGCAACTAATGCAGCTCGTCGTGATAACAACCCGGATGAACAATTGAAAGGTACACTTGCCAAAAAATATACAGGGATAATTAAACCCTTACTGGAGAAGGTAGAGGTGAAGGAGGAAAAGGGTGGCGAAGTTACAATATTCAAAGAAATTGGGCGACTGTTTGAATACAAATACTGGAACAATGTGCATGAATTGATTCAAGATTTGGAGGTCCTATGAGCTGAAAAAATGGCCGGTAATACTGGGCTCGTCAATGATATCATATCAGTCGTGGAAGAACTATACGAAAATGGATATATTGAGAAACCCTCCGAAAACTTTTTTAGTCAACTATAGTTCGCGCAACGATGGACAAGTTTGGACGTTCTCATGTTCACGCCCAATTCCATAAACTGCTAAAAACACAATTCTCCATTACGGACGATAAGTTTAATGTCAAAAATAAGCGTTTAAGTAATGTAGTCGATCCTATCGAACGTCAAGACGCGCTAACCTTACAGCACTATCAACTGACGAAGTTCCATTTAAATGGGAACCGCTTAAGACAGGTAGCCGATCCTTAAGAAGACACCGATGCCATAAATAAAGGCTTCCTCGAGTTTTGTCTTCAGTCAGTGAAGTCGCTTATAGATGGTGTTCGTAATTATGTTGAGGTAGTACAAGCAGATTTAAATGCAACTAAAGAAACATTAAGTAAATTGATAAAGGATGGAACAAGTGATAAACGAGTTGCATAAACCGGCACGCAAAACATTCCCTCGTAGACGCACTACTATTAAAGGATTCGACGATCTGTGGCAAGCCGATTTAGCTGAATTTGTACCTTACGCCAAACAGAATAAGGGCTACAGATACATACTGGTAGTTATCGACTGTTTCTCTAAATACCTATGGACGAGAGGTTTGAAGACGAAGAAGGGTGCAGACGTTACAAACGCTATGCAAACCATTTTTAAAGAACGGACTCTCAAGAATCTGTAAACAGATGCTGGAAAAGAGTTCTACAATAAGCAGTTCGCTAATCTGATGATAAAACATAACATTAATCACTATTCCACATACAGCACGAAAAAAGCTAGCATAGCAGAAAGAGTGATTAGGACCATCAAGAATACCCTGTATAAAAAATTTGGGCTGCGTGGAAAATACGTATGGATTGGTGCACTTCTCGAAGAAGTGACGACAGAGTACAATAACCGTAAACATCGAACAATCGGAATGAAACCTAGCGAAGTAAATGCTAACACAACGCTTAATGTATATTCGAATCTGAAAATCTTTAATAAAAACGATCGATTCATGGTGGGTGACATAGTCCGCATTAGTAAATTTAAAAGCATATTTGATAAAGGTTATATACCAAATTGGGCTAGTAAACTTTTCAAGATTGTTAAAGTACGTGTAACGAATCCGGTCACGTACTTGCTACAAGACATGAAAGGGACACCTATACTAGGAGGATTTTATGGACAGGAACTGCAAAAGGTTAAATATCCGGATGTGTATTTGGTGGAAAAGGTCATTCGACGTAAAAAGAATAAAGTGTACGTAAAATGGTTGGGATTAAACGAATATTCATGGATTGATGATGATAATGTGGTTTTATAAGCATATTATTGTAAGGCAATAAGCTCATTTGTAGTTCAATAATAACGGTAAGAACAACAAGCACTTTGGAACACTTAAATTACTATAAAAGCATCACTATTGGTTTAATAACGGATATAAATGTCCTGCTTGTGTAGGTACCGACTAATATGAATATAAATTATTGTAATATAGTGTACTTAAGGAACTAACGTAGAATGTAATTTCTGTAAGAATAATAATAATAAAAGACCAATTGCAATTTTATTATTTATACATAATTTTTTTAATACCTAATTATCTTATATATTAGGCCTAAAGTGTTTATGTAGTCCTCAAACTTAACTGATGGTCACTTCCCCGAGTCAGGTCCGCTTGTCCAACCTAACCGTTCGCCTTGAAATCTCCGACCTTTTTCAACGTTTTCTAGAATCCAGTTATATATTGTGAAATGCTCATAATTTTCCGACGGTTCAAAAGTGTATTTCAAGTTTTGTTCATTAATTACATCGATATATAGCTTAAGTGATTTTCAATTAGCATAATAAGCAGCAGTTGAAATAAATTCGTTGCTGTAGTAAATTTCTCTTTGGATAATGAGAACTTAAACTGCTTTTAGCCTGCTGCGTTGAACTTTTCTGTGGGAAACAGTTACCGCCTCTGGGAAACAGCTACCTATTTTTGAGAAACGGGTACCGGTTTTAGGTCTGTTTTTGAGCTGTTTTCGGGAAACGCGTAGCTGTTTTGAGCTGTTTCTGCCTGTTGCTGGAAAAACAGGTATCTGCTTTTGAGCTGACTGCATCAAAGTTTATACCATTCACATTTTCGGTGATTACAATGTTCTACCGAATAATTTACAAATTGTTGTTGTTGGCTAAAGATGCATTGTGAGAGTTATTATTACTTTATTTCATGAAAAATCGATAGAATCTATTTTAGAAAAAACCATATTACAAATAGTTTACAAATATGTTAAACTATTGTTTTACTATATCAAATTTTATATTGATGCTCACTTTATTTGGGAAATATTAAAAATGTACGTTTTATTTCGGAATAGTAAAAGAAGACCTTAAAGTTTTTCCACATTTTTTTAGTTTTGGAACTGCTATCTTTTGCGCTGTTATTTGTTTAGTCTATATACAAAAATTCAAAATTTTTGGGTTTTATCGAGTTGTGATTTATTAAGCAATTAACAACGTTTACTTACATATAATTGTCATTGACAAAATATAATTTTTTTTCACTTTTTTTTAGTTTTGGAAAATTTGGAACTGCTATCGTTTGCGCTGTTATTTGTTTAGTCTATATACAAAAATTCAGAATTTTTGGGTAAAGGACTATCGAGTTATGATTTATTAATGTAAGCAATTAACAACGTTTACTTACATATAATTGTCATTGACAAGGTACATTTTTTTCACATTTTTTTTTAGTTTAGAGAAAATTTGGAACTGCTATCTTTTGGGCTGTTCTTTGTTTAGTCTATATACAAAAATTCAGTTTTTTGACTTAACGATTAAACTGCTATGATAAATAGAGTATAATTATTTTAAAACATACACACACATATAATTTTGTTTACTACAGCATTTCGCACAGTAGCTAAGATAATGTTATTCACCTTTTCTTTGTAATACTTTTATGTGATAATTATAAGGTTACAATGTCATTTCTTCCTACATAATTTAATAAATCATGATAAGAAACTCGTTTTATATGAAAATTCAATTTAACTTCTTTTTAAGGATTTTTCGTTTGTAATTCACTTTTTCTTCTTAGATGCCTACACACACTTTATTTTTTTGTTCAAATGAATACTGTTAAAGTGCCTATTCTTTATGCAATATAACATGCACTACTGTAATTAATTATTTACTTTTTAAAGTGTATTTCATTCAAATTACAACGCACCTTTATTTAATACTTGTCATGCACGGTATAACCATCCACACTCTCCCTCAACGACCCCAATAATTTTTTCTTGTTTCTAAGAATTACAGCTATCTGTATATGGGAAAAATTATCTAGTTCTTCTTTGAAATACTCATAAAAGCGTTGAGGTAATACATGCCAATAGGATATGTATATATAGATGTTAGTTAATAAATCTTTATTAGAATTTCATTACAATTTTTTCATATAAATGATATACACGAGGCAAAGCGCAGTGACAAGTGTTTTGTGTATGAAAAAAGCAGCATGGATGAAGTTTGGGTAAAGTAGGTTGTTCTTCAAACACCGTAATGCGTTTTAAAATTTTTGAATAAAATCAGCTTTCTCTCGTCCTTTAACGTACACCTCATCTGTTGTTGATATGAAATCACTAATTATACGAGGGAATAGACGTGGAGAAGTATATCCATATTCCCACTTGATAAAGTGGTGGTTGTGAATTAACCAATTAGCTTGTTTTTGAAATTCACTATCCAAGGTGTGCCATGGAAATGGAGGCTTGAATACATAATGAGCAATTTGCTCTCCATTATATATCGCTAGTTCCTTAGGTGTAAATATATTTCTTGCTGTTTTGAATCCTTGCACATCAATTATAACAATCATTACTTTTCTGTATTTGTCTGGTTGTCTTCGTTAGCGCGTTGTATATGCGCTAATGCAATCGTGCAGTATTTCTACATGCTACATTTAAACAAATAGAACTGATTTTCTGGTTAGGTTTACACACACTATTACAATAGTAAATACGTAAGCGATTTTAATGTGCAGAAACAGTGCTTTAACATATATACTTTTTAGAAAAACATGATGTCGAAGCGAATGATACGTGATTATAAAATTTAAACTTATATAGAAGGGTAGACTCCACTAGGATACCCGAGCAATACCGAGCATGCACAAAGTCTGACAATACTCACAAAGCCAGTTACATGCGTCATTGGTTAAGAATGCTTATTTTGCTATTCCTAAGAACCTTGAGGAGTCTAACATAAGAACTGTAATATGATAACTTCTCAATACCTTGTCAATAAAATTTAACCTTGAAGATTGGTTTGTATGAATTGTAATATGATACCAATAAATTTTAACCTTGAAGAGCTTAGCCAATATACCTGCAGACACCATATTATACGCTACATTTTTTTAGTCTCATCAATAGCAGCACTCTTCATTATATTTTATGTACCTACTCTTCATTTAATCAAAAAATAGAAGACTTTTTTTTTGCAACAAAAAATATATAATTTATTTCCAAATAATTATACATAGATATGTGTTATTATTACTATTTTTTTACAGAAATGTTAAATTAGTCGTCTTTTTTACAGTTCCGGCGCTGGTAATGTATACGTCATTCTCAACCAGATATTGCTTAAACTTTTCAATGCGATCTTCTTTTTTGAAGTATTCATAAAATCGTAAGGGAAATATGCACTTAAAGTTCTGGGTTTCAATGATAATATGTTTACCATACTTTGTGTCGATAGTATTCATATCAATCACTTTATATTTTGCACACACCTCTAAGTCTTTTAGGTTCGTGAAGGATTTACAGAAAGTGCTACTGTTCAATGCAGATAGATCCTTCTTTACTGATCCGAGAACGCTTTTGAATTTTGAGTTGACACCGGAACTGTCCTATATATTACTGCATCACGATTCTTTATGGTAGAGGGGAGAGTGTGCTCTGAGAATTGCATCAGTAAGCTAATCTGCATCTGATGATCGATAACTGCTACCATCAGGAGATGCTGTCCATTCCTGTATATCGCTCCAGGAATGATATTGCTGCTTGCATTATAACGACTTTACTTGCTCGCAATTGTACTAGGACAAAACACTGTTGAGGAAATGACTCATCTGTAATTTACACATGGTGGGGTTGTAGTATCACCTTGGTCTACTTTTAGCATAGACAACAACCTTTCATTCTTTTTGTTTCCATAAACTGATTCTATTTTTATATTCCTAAGAAATGTAATATGATACACCTGCAGGTCATTAATTAATCTTTGACCTTGAAAACCCTATATTTAGATTTCTAAGAATTGTAGTATGATGGCCTAGCAATTTCTATTTTTAGCTTTAAATTTTGATCTAAATGTGTCCTTGATTTGAGTACCTCTTACATGTTTAAACTTGTTAAATACCCACCTTGTCCTACTTTTAATTTAGAAACACTAAGAAGTGTCATACGATACCCGTACAGGTCAATAACCTTTGACCTTGACCACTCTATTTTTAGAATTCTAAGAATTGTAATATGATGACATTGCAATTTCTATTCACACCTCGCTGTGGTTTATATCACAAAAATATGTCCTTGACTTAAGTACCTATGACAACATGCTTCAACTTGTTAAATACACACCTACTTTTAGTTTAGTAAATTATTTCACCTTGACCCAATTAAGTAAGTATAAGCACCATTTGACTTTTTAGCATAGACAACGCATTCTTCTTGTTTCCATGAATTGATTCTATTTTTATACTTCTAAGAAATATCATACGATACCCCTACAGGTCAATAACCTTTGACCTTGACCATTCTATTTTTAGACTTCTAAGAATTGTAATATGATGACATTGCAATTTCTATTCACACCTCGCTGTGGTTTATATCACAAAATTTTGTCCTCGACTTAAGTACCTATGACAACATGTTTAAACTTGTTAAATACACAACTACTTTTAGTTTAGTAAATTATTTCACCTTGACCCAATTTAGTAAGTATAAGCACCATTTGACTTTTTAGCATAGACAACGCATTCTTCTTGTTTCCATGAATTGATTCTATTTTTATACTTCTAAGAAATGTCATACGATACCCCTACAGGTCAATAACCTTTGACCTTGAGCACTCTATTTTTAGACTTCTAAGAATTGTAATATGATGACATTGCAATTTCTATTCACACCTCGCTGTGGTTTATATCACAAAATTTTGTCCTTTACTTAAGTACCTATGACAACATGCTTCAACTTGTTAAATACACACCTACTTTTAGTTTAGTAAATTATTTCACCTTGACCCAATTTAGTCAGTATAAGCACCATTTGACTTTTTAACATAGACAACGAATTCTTCTTGTTTCCATGAATTGATTCTATTTTAATACTTCTAAGAAATGTCATACGACACCCCTACAGGTCAATAACCTTTGACCTTGACCACTCTATTTTTAGACTTCTAAGAATTGTAATATGATGACATTGCAATTTCTATTCACACCTCGCTGTGGTTTATATTACAAAATTTTGTACTCGGCTTAAGTACCTATGACAACATGTTTAAACTTGTTAAATACACACCTACTTTTAGTTTAGTAAATTATTTCACCTTGGCCCATTCTTGTTTCCATGAATTGATTCTATTTTTATACTTCTAAGAAATGTCAATAACCTTTGACCTTGACCACACTATTTTTAGACTTCTAAGAATTGTAATATGATGATGACATTGCAATTTCTATTTTTAGCTTCTGAACTTGACAAATTTCCCGACAAAAATGAGGATGGTGACATTTCAATTTTTAGCGAGCTCCTAAAATTTAAATTTCCCGCCAAAAGTTTGACCTTGAAGAAATCCAAAAGCTTACATTTCTCACCACCAGAGGGCGAGTGACCTTGAGCTGGACCAGAACCGGCCCTTAACCACTACTGTAAATAAAACAGAAGACGGTTAAAATAAGTAACAAATAGAATTGGCTACGATGATGGATTGGATTCACTAAGTGTTTTACCGTCAATATTTGTTTTATATCGTTTCAGCAAATACATGAAACAAGGTGTACGCAGTGAATCAAGGTTTATTGATAAATTTCACTCAAAAAACACACAGTTTATATTCCCAAACACAAAATTGCACTTACTGGAAATAAATAGTGCAAATCTAAAAAAATGCTAGGGGACGGTCATAAAATTGAAGTTTTCATATATTCGGATATTACTTATATACACAAAAGGTTGCAGTCTAGATTTCTTCTTCTTCTTTGCACTTCACCTATTACTACTTCTTCATATTATTTATAGTATTGTTTGATTAGGATATTAATACATCATAATAAACAGATCTTGATATTATATCTGCCTCATGTTTTTTACATGGGAAAGAAACGCGTGATGTTCTAGAAACCAATTTTTCTAATACATTATCAAAAACCTCAACACCAAATATAGTGAAAGATGGAATATAGAGGGCTATATTCCTTCTCTAACTGCACGTCTCTCTCTCACACTGACTACGGAATATTCCCGCAGCAGTATATATAGTTACTATGCGATGTGAACTCTCTTATTTACTATCGTGTAAAGCATTAACAGTAACGGGTTTCGGTGCTTTACACTATTATCAAATGTTGCACTCGTACAGGATAGATATCACTTTCGAAGAAACCAAAAGATGAGTGGTCTCCGTAGAATTTTTAAATCATCTCCATGTAAATGCTTTATTGCATTATTAAGAATTGTAATGATTATACTTGAACTAAAGATAAGTTAACGATTAGTCTAGCGTATAAGTCTAGCAAATTCTATACAAAAAGTGTTTCGGTTTCTTTAACAATTATCAAGAATCAATATGATGCATTGTTCTTATTTAAATTATATGCGTAATTTAGTAAGTAGCCTACCATTTTATGTATGAGTAGATTTGCTTGGTACACCCAGTATTTACTAGAATGGTACCAGTTGGGGTAATTCAATGCCAAATTTACTTATTATTATCAGTTGAGATGACATCATTACCCTTATTTTAAAAGGGTGACTTTTAAATCTCATTTCGGGTTCGATTCTCTGAGGCTAATGTTAGACTATAACATACGCCGTTCTGCTCTAACGTGTTCGAAATAAACAAATATAGTTTAGGAATATGAAATGGTTAAAAGTATGTGGTCTAAAGATACGTATATTTCACTTTATTATTCGCGAAGTACACAAGAAAATACTATTTTCGTGAAAAGTCGATATCGAATTTCGGCGGTGTTACACGTTTTAAGCGGTTTAAAAATGATCTAGACATTTGTGGGTGTACGATGTCAGGTTGCGTTGACGCACCCTGTATGTAGGATGTTATAATGACGTGTATTACGTGTTTTGAGCACGAGTGTATTGAGTTTGAACGAAAAAAAAATTTTTGTGTATATGCATAATGTATGTGGGTGTATGATACGCCACTGGAAATGTAGTTGAAATATAATTCAGTATGTAAATGCGTGTATTTGAATATTAGAGAGACTTTAGTGTTGGAATAATTAGATTTTGATGAATGTAAATGTGAAGAGAAATTTGTCGATGGGACGATAATGCATTGCTTCTGTATTGCCACTGTATAGAATGGAATGTTTGAAGATAAGATGAGTAATCTTGGTTAGAAAATGTGAAGAATAAGTGTAGAATGTTTTAGAAAATATGTAGAGAAAGATTGGGTATGTTTAAGTGTTAATTTACGAAGGGTTTTGTAATGTTGTGCAATTGTTTTGAGAATATGTGTATGTATATGGAATTTGAGACCTTAGACGGTACTGATTTTTGCAAATGTTGCGGAACGAGATTGAGCGCAGGTTGGAGATAAATGTTAAAAGTTGTGTAATGGTTCAGAGTGGCTACTGAATGAATGTGGTGACGAAAAATGATTTCTTCATGAAGTAATTGTAAAATTTGTAAGTGAAAACAAATATGGCGATGTATTGTAATTACACGCGTGCTTGTATAGAGGGTAGCATCTGTTAGAACTATGACATTTTGAGTGAATACTATTGGAGAATATAACGCGGAAGGAAGACATGTTTAAAGATGGATGACTGAAGGTATAAATACGAAAGTCAGAGATTGACGAGTTAGTTGGAAGTTGGGAGTTAAGCTTTTTCGTTTTTGGCTGTTGGTGAGAAACGCGCGTGCGAGGTAGTGTGGGATAGAATGGGATGATGTTGGAGTATGTTTGTGAATTTTAATGAGGCAGTAATTGTTTAAACAACTGCGTAACCCGAACCGGGGATTAATCGTAAAAGACATTCATAAACAAAACAATAATTAAATTGAAGTTGAAGATAAAATTAGTTTGTGTTTATTTTCAAGAGAATAATAAGTGCGTAAGCAGATTTGAATAAAGTTAACAGTTGTAACGTTAGAAGTGTCAAGGTTAGCGCGTGTTCTTGTAACGAGATTCAGCTAAAAGTATTTATGAGACCACCTGTTAAGTGAACGAAGCGTTCGTTGTATATTAAGCCAATGTTTAAGTAACGTTATATGACATTGAAAGTTTATTTATATAAGGGACTAAATTGGTGTAAAGGTTGCTAGAAATTTTAAAGAGGCAACCAAAGGTTTACCGTTATTACATGTTTGTGGGAGTAATAACCTTGCATAGTGAACTAATCGCGAGTGCACAGAGGAATAAGTTTTGTTGAGCATTTGTAATGTGCTTCAGGCAATTTTAAAGGATTACCAATGGACTACACATAATTGGTTTACGGAAGAAGGAAGAAAGAAAATCCAAGGATTTATGGACCAATTTGTTAAGTAATAAATTAGATTTTAGGAATTTTTATGAACTCATTTAAGCCCGATTATCTTTTTGTTAGTTTACTTGCGTATGGTTGTTTAAATTATTAAATAGTTTTGAAAGGAAGAGATAATCGTTCTTGAGTCGTATTGTATGGTTTGTTTTAGTAGTAAGAAGGCAAAGTGGTAGTTGGTGGTTTAACTTTCAACCATGCTGATGTAATTTATGTAGATATTTGTGTTTTTGATTATTTTATGCAGGACAATATATACTTATCGTTAAATTTTTATTTTGTTGTTTATTTAGCCAGGTATGAAACACAGTTGTAACATTTACTTAATTGGTGATCTTGTTTTGACAATTTTAAAAGTAAGCTTTGCATATTTTAATTTTTCAGATTTAAGGAACGACCTGAAAGTTCATATTTGCCAGGTTGATTGCAAAATTTTCCTGTTTGTTTTAATAGCGCAATGCACTATTAACAGATCAGCTGTTAGTTTAAATTTCATTAAGTATAATAAAAGTTTGAGTTTTGAAACCTTAAATGTTTACGAATGTCGAATACGATTCAGAAATATTATAAAAAGTAAATTAAATTTAAAAGATATCGTTCATGTTAAGAATTTTAAAAATTAATTACCGTTCATTGAATGAATTTGAGTGATAAATTTTATTTTGGAAGTTTTGGTATACGAGGTGTATTCAAAAAGTTTTTAATAACCTGGGTAGTACTAAATTTATTTGAGTTTGGGTTGAATTGTTTTGGACGAGTGTTTGGTTTAGAACCTTCGTATATGAGTTCACCGAGTAAGCACAATCCTACTTTCCACAATCAAGTAGGGTTAATTAACATCCAGCTTAAGACAATTATATTAGCAAAGTTTCGATTGTGGTGGCGCCTAGAGACATATTTTCCCGAATTGAGCTATTTGAGTATAAGTGTAAGGTGTTTGAGCTTATTAATCATTCATTTTACTTATTATTTCGACCACGCCCATCTCCCTGTTAGCTGGCTTGGCAACCCGCTTACATTAGTAAGCATGCACGACGCCTAGTGCGGTTTGGACGTGTAACAACGAATACAAAAAATCCGCTTAAAAATGAATTGAATAACTTTGTACACCAAATTCATAGTTTTAATCGACACTTCATAGATTTAATTTCTAGTTATTATTTGTTTCAATTCTTAGAGGTGTATAGTTTAAGCGAAAGTTTTACCCCGAAGTGTATTCACCCTTAGTAAATCTAACGCACTGTAGATTAAGGAACAAGTGTCTTAATTTTGAAATATATAATAATTGGTTACGATGAAACCGTTTATTAATCAGAAGTGTCCTTTATTAAATTAATTTTTTGTTTTAATACTACCACCTTAAATTAGTACCGTTTAGAAACCAGTTATTTGCATATAGTGATAATTCTTCTATTGGAATAATCTGATTGGGAATATATAAAAACCGTTTTGTAAAGTCGGAACCTTATTATTTGATTTCGATAATTTAAGTTTCTCAATCAAATTTGTCTAAAATGTGCGGTTGTACGTCTGTACGTGCGTGTGCGTCTGTAACCAGAATAACTTAAAAGATACTCAACGGATTTTAATGACACTTCATATTTACAGTTACTGGTGAAATATCTCTCTTCTATCAAGTTTTGTTAAATCGGTTCATTGTCAACGATACTTTATAGAGGGCGCTCAAGTGCGTTGTATATGAATTACTCCAAAATTATTCACGTTAAGGTAAGAAGTGAAGAGAGCTTCCTTACAGTTTAATCAATTTTGCATAAGATTTGTTTATGACAATTGTTGTTGGAGTAATAAATACTCATTAAAACGTTTTTTAGCAAATATGTCGAAAACTGTCAGTTTGAGTGAAAAGACCTTTATTAGGGAACACTTTAGATACGTTTCTTTCGTTCGAAAAATGTGATTCAATTAGTCAAAAAGATGGATACGAATACTAATTTTGAACAGTTTGATTTTTATATTTAAATAACATAATTTATTAGGATTTTAATTGTAATATGTCAAATTTGCAAAATGTTTGCGCATTCCAATTTATGTTCTTGGAACTAATTCTGACATTTTCGCCATGCAAAAATTAAAACAAAAAATAATGCCGTAATTATTAAACTAGTTTAAAACTTGATTACGTTAGATAAGCATGAAATGTCAATTTAAAATAATATACATAACCACAATTATTTTTCTGAACGAGATTTATATATTTGTCATATATTTAATTCAAGTAAAAGTGCAAAAAATGGTTGTCATGTTATTCGTATTTGATAGTCTAGACCCACATTGCATTTAAACGCTTATTAATCATTGAATACAATAAAAAAATGTTAATTTGGAGAATTAAGATTTTTTAGGTAACATTTGCTCATTTAAAGTCAGTTTAGCCTAATTAAAAAAAAAAGATTTTAGTCAAATAAATTCACAGTTTATACTTAAGCCGTACGTACTCAAACCGTGCAATTTAAATACGGGAAAACATAGATTTCTATTTAAAAATATGTAATCTAATGACAAATTAAATGTCATACATATATTGCTAATTTAAAATAAATTTTCACATGGTATACTGTTTTGTAAAATTTAAAATGGTCAAATTTATAATAAATATCGTTACATGAATGTTACTTTAATTAAAATGAGATAGTGGTATTGTTAAATTGATCTGAGAAAACTGATGCTATAGTATATGTTGTGTTGCATTACGAAAACTAATTTATTCAATCATAGTTCAATTAATCAATTTTTATTAATTTTAATACTTTCCTAACACATTTTCGTACAATATGCAATATGATGAAGTTTAAATTTTTTATTGTAACTCTCTAAAAATATCTTTATAGATAAACGTTATAATATAATAGTCAATATCCTTCTATCTCCTAAAGTTACCTGTCACAATTATTATATCGATGCAGCCATGTAATTTTTAAAATTTTTTTGGATATGTTTATCAGGATACCCATGTCGCTGGTTTTGGTGTGCGTATTTGTACTTTTAGAAACATAGGTAGGTACAAATGCCTGATCTTGGAGATTAAGTTTACAATTGTGTCATATTCAGAGATATATAATGAAGGACGTTATCGATGCATATCCATAAACAGCGTTACTAGTACCTAATACTAGGGGGGACACAACGCTTCCGCAACACCTGTATCATTCCGGTTCACGTTGAAATTTTTTGTTGACTTTATTTTTGAAAAGGCGAGGTTTTAGCCAAGGCTGCTCTACAAGTCTAATCCACTATACTTACAAAACATCCACGCCTGAAACGGGTTCGAACCAGAGATTTTCTGTGGGGTGAATGATATTACAATTTGTAAACTAACTTAGAAAGTGGAGAAAATAAATTCATCTAATTGTTTTTCTAATTATTAAAGTGGCTGAAATACGCTGATTGTACCAGAACATCTAACACGCATCCAGAATTCATTGCTTTCCAGTATCTTACCCACACTTGATAAATGTATCTCTTCTACATTTTGAGCTATTTAAATAAATGTCATAAGTATTGTATTGATATTATTTTAACGCATATTAATAGATACTGCACGAATCAAAACTTAACTTCACACTTATTTATAACAATTAATAATAAACTCACTAACAGAACTATAGGAGACAGAAGGCCCAATAATTGTATATAAAATGGTAGGCTACTTATTAATTTTATAAGAATTTGTTGCAAAACAATTTACGAAGAACAATGCATCACATTGATTCTTGGAAATAGCTAAAAAAAAACGAAACACTTTTTGTATAGAATTTGCTAGACTTATATGCTAGACTAATCGCTGACTTATCTTTAGTTCAAACATAATCACCACAATTCTTAATAACGCAATGAAGCATTTACATGGAGATGTTATAAAAACTCTACGGAGACCATTAATCTTTTAGGTTTTATGAAAATGTTGATTAAATTTAATAAAAGCGTCCCTTCGAATGTGTAATCTATCCTGTGCGAGTGCAACATTTGATAATAGAGTAAAGCATCGAAACACGTCACTGTTAATGCTATACACGATAGTAAATAAGAGAGTTCACATCGCATAGTAACTGTATGCTACTGCGGGAACACTCCGTAGTCAGTGTGTAAGAGAGAGACGCGGAGTGAGAGATGGAATATAGCGCTCTATATTCCATCTCTCACTGCGCATATACGTATGCGTAATTATTTTATCTTATATATTTGATGTTGAGGTTTTTGATAATGTGTTAGAAGAATTGGTTTCTAGAGCATTACGCATTTCTTTCTCATGTAAAAAACATGAGGCAGATATAATATCAAGATCTGTTTATTATTATGTATTAATATCCTAATCAAACAATACTATAAATAACTTGAAGAAGTAGTAATAGGCCAAGTGCAAAGAAGAAGGAACCTAGACTGCAACCGTTTGTGTCTATAAGTAATATCCGAATATATGAAAACCTTGATTTTATGATCGTCCCCTAGCATTTTTTTAGATTTGCACAATTTATTTCCAGTAAGTGCAATTTTGTGTTTGGAACTATAAACTGTATGTTTTTTGTGTGAAATTTATTAATAAACCTTGATTCACTGCGTAGACCTTGTTTCATGTATTTTCTGAAACGGTGTAAAACAAATATTGATGGTAAAATAAAATTTAGTACAACAGAGTTCGTTTTTTTAAACTTACACTTAGTGAATTCAACCCATCATCGTAGCCCATTCTATTCGTTACCTATTTTAACCGTCTTATGTTTTATTTACTATGATAAAAATCAAGATTTGTGAAATTAAAATAGGACAAATATTTTTAAGATGTGTTAGATATCGTACCTCTCACTTACAAGTACTCATTTCAACAGCAATGTGCAGAAATGCCGGTAGAAACCATTGTTCCATATTTCCTCGGACGATAAATTAAACACCATTCCATTGCTATGCAATAAAAATCAGTATTTGTTGAATGAATATTAAAACTTCAAAAATAAAACAACGCGCGCTGTAAATATTGTATATAGTTGACACTATCTATGCTTTATCTCTTTCTAAAGCGAAAAGGCTACGAATTGGGTCCGTGATGTACCACTTCGTGCGTGTATCTCTTTATCTATTATCGAGATGCTATATAGCAGGAAATTTACCAAGTTTTAAAGCTCATTACAGTTTTTTGAGGTTTGTGAGGCTGATGTGTTGTAAATTAGAAAATGAATCAATAGTGCTTTAAATGTATGATATATATATTTTTTTATTTTATAAAACTTGATCATATACAAGAAACGAAAACTTAGGTAAGAATGAGATTACGTTAGTTAACATAAACTAGACGTCAAACTAGTTGCACATATTCCTTGAACAAAAAATACCTTGACGCTCATATGTTGTAATGGTAACAATATGTATATTTTAAACTAAGATGTCAAAATAATCGGCTGAAACTGATTGCACACAAACTATTAATTGCAATATATAGACGCCAATACGTTTGCAACAACAACATTGTGCATATTTTAAATTAAGACGCCAAACCGTTCGTGTAGTTTAGTTGTAACACCATTCATACAAGTTTTGGATAATATGAACACAGGCGTCAAACTGATTGGTCACAAACTATTAACAGAATATATTGATGCCCATATGTTTGCAGCAACAACATTATGTATATTCTAATCCGAGATGCCAAAATGATTGCTTTATTACATTAAGAGGGCATGCAACGCAGCAAGACGCCGTAATGATTATTTGTGCAGTACCTTAATGTACGGGTTCCAGAATGATTGTCAAACGTACGGATTTATTTTAAATATGTTCAAAGTAGTGGCCTGCTAATATAATGCACTTAGCCACTCTTTCCCTCCACTTCCTAAACGCTCCAAACCAAGCAGCTTTAGTAATATATTAGAATAACACCGAACAGCAGTATCAACCCCATCCTCTGAAAAAAAACTTTTTCCTCGTAAGTTCTTTTATCCCAAAAAACAGTCAAAAGTCGCACATTGCCAGTTCCGGTGAGTAGGAAGGGTGTTCGATTACATTAATTTTGTTTGCAGCCAAATACTGATCTAGAATAATTCCCTTCTTTAGCAGTTTATTAACCACTTCCGGCAAACAGTGTTCGACGTACCATTTGGCTGTGATAGTCCTCCGCTCCTCAAGCTTAATAGCGCTAACTAGACCGGTACTTCTAAAAAGCACAGCGTCCATTACTCTTTTCTTTGCTTGCTGATTTCTGTTTATTGTTGGTATGGCCTCGTAGTTTTGTCGCCTGTTACAATTTGCGTTAATAACAAAATTTTTAGCTTTATGCATATTATTAGCCTTTGAAATAACTACTAAAGTGTTACTTTCTTACAATTTCGTAAGCTTGTCAAATGTTCAATTTAATACTCTGATATATGTCAGGCGATGACAATATTATCGTGAACTACAGACCTATTTCATAAGTTTTGTGAATATATTTGTTGTTATTTTGTTTATACTTTTATATAGTTTATAATGGATTGCAGCCAAATAATGCGTAAAATGACAACTAAAGCAATTTTATGTGATTTACTCTTAATTGAACATAACAGTGCGTTTACGCATCTTTGACGCAGAACATACAACATGCCGCTGTGTCATCATGCAAGTTCATTCTTGTTTATTTTAATGTAACGGCGTGGTACAGCTGCACACGTTTCGTTCACTATTTGTAGTCCAGTGTAAATGATTTTATTACAGTTTTATGATGTTTCAGTGTGTTTGATATAACTCCTTTTACTTTGGTTTTGCATTTTGTATAACTGAAGTTCTCAAGGATAGGTCATTATTCCTACATAATACTAGAAATGTATATTAACACAATCAAATCCAATTTAGATTAAAATATCGTGGAATGATAACAGCCCACTAGCTAGTCAAGAAC
This sequence comes from Vesta saturnalis, assembly GCA_036346205.1. Lineage (NCBI taxonomy): Eukaryota > Metazoa > Arthropoda > Insecta > Coleoptera > Lampyridae > Vesta > Vesta saturnalis. The sequence continues at coordinate 5,009,382 of JARFJB010001987.1, forward strand.
AGACAACGGTTTTACAAAAAGGTTTGCAATCTGAAACAGTTGATGCTGTGTATCTTACCTCTCCTATCGACGATTTGACTAATGAGGAAGATCTTGACCGAAGATGGAAAAACGCTAATCTTCAATCAGAAGCTGTAGCTGAAGCGATTCCTAAAAATAGATCTAAATTATCAAACTAAAAAAATACGTACCAAAATGGGGATTATGACATCACCAATTTTTGCAGAAACGGTCATCTAGGAAACTATAGAGGTTAGTTTAGGTGAAAAATCTCAGTTAGAGATTTGTTATTTATTCTTTGACAATTAAGCTGTGGTCTAAAATTGTTGATTAGTCTGTAAACTACGCTCAAGACAATAATCGTCATGACATTATAGTTAACATTTTAACACTTAACAATTTACTGCAATTTTAATTTTATCTGGTTACCACACTCTACCTCGAATGGATACGTATTGAAAAATTTGGAGCACTGGAACTATGGCGGAACATATAACAAACAAAATATACCCATGTACTACACAAACATTTACAAACGTTGAACGCGTTTTAATAGCTAAGCTATCATCATCTGCAGTCGACTGGGGACATGTGTTGGTCAAAAGAGAAAGACAAAGGGCTTGAGGCAGTAAGGAGTGCAGTGAGCCGTTACAGATTTAAACAACCCAATGCATGCATCAAATAATAAAGCATTACGAAAGAATGATAAATAAGCAAAACTACGACCTCCTTTTTACCAGATCGATACACGAAATTTACAGCAACTGTATGGAAATATAGACTTGTTGAATGTCCTTTACAAACGATCAAAGCAATGGGTAAATAAGAAAGAGGTTCGTTTGGATTTTCCTTTGATAAACGAACTCACTATTCAGGCTTAGTAGTAATAAGCAATCAAACGTCAAGTTTTTCATCGTAAATACTAAAAGACATAATCGAAAAGAGAGAAAATAAATTATCATAACTCAGGCTCAGATGATCAGTGCATATAACAAACATATGAGAAGAATGGATTTGCATAACAATGGAACAGCAAATTACAGAAACAAAATACGTGGTAAAAGACTGTATAAACTTGCACACAGTAGTAAAATGGACCATTTAGAATTCAGGTCGTACTTGGTTCTTGCTGTGATCCAAAATTAAGAATCTTCTCATTATTACGGAGAAATTAAAAAACCAGAATCAGATAACAAACAAAAACTACCTTCAGGATCAAATACACACATAGGTCGCTCATCTGCTTACAATCTACCTCTTGAGGTTCTCTAGCAAAAGTCATATAATTTTCCTGCGCAGCAAATGCAATCTCCTTACGCATTAAAAACGGTTTGAAATTTTTCACAAGAATCCCAAACAGTAATTGTGTTTCAGTATAACTCTAACTGCCAAAAGTACCTAAACTATTAATATCTACTAGGTAAATAATTCTTTTGTTATTTTTTTGTTAGATTTAGCTTTTTTTGTCTATTTGCCACTAAAATATAAATTTTTTGTACACACAACGTTTTTGTTCTACCCTTGGCCGTTAATGGGTTAATAATTTTTATTTCCAAGAAAAATTGTTTACCTGTGGGCCGTCCAATTTCGACAATTTTAGCTAATATCCTTATGGATAATTTAGAAGGTCAAATTTTAAATTAAATATTTCTGATAATATTGTATTTTGATTTCGTTATGGTGATAATACGTTTTGATAGTTCATCATATTTTATGGACGAGTTCGTAATTAATATTAATTAATTAAAAATTAATACACGGAACAAGTCTGAGTTCTCCATATTCAGAACATTACAATTCGAAACGATCCATGTCACCATGAAACACATAAGTTAGTTGCATATAGATCATAAGTACATGGAGCAATGTCATTACCATTAAACCAAACAAATTTCAATAAAGAAGTATCAACTATAAAACAACTTGCACATGCAAATGGTTACATTTCAAATACAATCGCCACTTGAATTAAAAGTCAAGAGCACAAATTATCTATCAAAAACATTTATACATGGAACCGACAGATGATAAATACTTATCAATTTTTATATTTTGGAAAGTATTACAAAAAAACAAAAAGTACAAAGTATCTTCCAAAATTAATATCTTTAAATGTTTATTTAATGACAATGGTTCAACTAACGACATTTTAAAGTTGATTATTTATACATTGAACTGCACATACTGCAACTCTGTTTATATTAACACTTTGATTAGAACTTTGATATTAAATGCAAAGGACACATTAGATGCATACAGTATGCCAACATTTAGTAGTAAAAATAAACTTTCACAACTATTAAATTTTTACATTTTTATAATAAAAAAGACTAATTAGGTGTTTAGCGAGCATTATAAATTTATGAACAAAGTACTTTTAATGAACGAACAGGTTTATCTTATAGACTCACCTTTAACAAACATGTTAAATATAGATTATTACAAGTTTTTGTTACGAACGAATAAGTTCAAAGGTAAATATGTGAATAAATTAAATTACATAAAGACAAAATTTACGTCGATTGGGGCTTGAACCTTGATGGCGCAGTTGGTAAGCGCGGTACTCTAACAAACTACAGGTCGTAGATTCAAATCCTACTCGCGAGGTAAACTTTTTATTTATGTATTTAATAAAATTAATAATAATTTTTAATTTTAAATATAGAATTATAATTTACATCTCTTTACAATGATCCATGTTGCATTGAAGCTGGATAAATATTATATTTAATCAGATTGGTAAAATTTCAGTGGTATAAGCTAAAGAGCAAATGGAATAAGGAACATTTGGTCTCATAAGAACAGACACCGAAACTCTTATGTTTATCCCTAATTTTATCCCAAAGTGACTGTATTATTTTTTATTTACTGCTTCTTAGTTTTCACCCCTATTTTTATCCCCGATGTTTTCTGCCCACAGTCCAACAGCTTGAAATTGATTCAAAATCAGTGACCCCGGTTATGTACCATTTAGATTCAATACCGACACCGTCGCTTGTAATTATCGAACAACACTGTTACCGGCATTGAACCTGTCAACAACTTCTCACAATATTAGTTTTGTCTCCCTTAGGACAATCACTTGTTCAAAGATATTAGTTCACACTTTTTTCGGCCCTTCGTAAGTTAACTGGACCATGCTCAGGTTACAGCAGAAAAATCAAGATTGTAACACGCTCGCTTTCTAAACATTGATAATTTCCGTATACGACTTTGTCACAAAGAGTTTTGTGAACCCCCATTATTATTTGGATCAATCCCACCAAAAGATTGCTGTGTTTTAATCCGTGTCTGCGTGACATAACATTCTCAAATACAACGTAACGTAGTAATGAATAAGCCTGTAATTCCTTTTTTAATCACATAATATGTATAACAAGAAATAGTATCATTCTGAAAATTTGCAAGATTAATTACCGGAAGATTAATAGAACACAAAATATTTCTTTGCCAAAAAATAGATCAAGAGAATTAATGATACGTGACACGTGAAACTAATCAATCAGAATGAATAAAAAACAGAAGTAATAAAAGAAATGTTGCTTACATCTAAAATACTATTATATACTTGTTCATTGTAATTATAAGGTACAATCATTTTTGCTTTGCTGAACATCTAGATCTGCTAATTTACGTTTTTATTAATACGATTTTTATAATAGAAAATTTGCAGTATGTGAAATGTAGTTTCTAATTTTTTTTTAGTTATAGTAATTTATTTTTTAATTGAGTGTAAAAAAATGCGGAATGATTTTTTTAAGTATTTTCTCGTTAACCTTTATTATGTCTAATTTATTCCCACTAGCTTTAATTTACTTTTGCTTTAAGTACTTTGAAATTACTTTTTTATGAAATGTAGATCATAATGTAAACAACATTGTATTTTGATGTTCGATTTGCATGCTTATACAGTAGGATGACAAAAATTAAATATAAATGTTACACCACATTGTAAGCCTAAAGAAGGTAAATTAAAATGTAAATATGTGGCATGGGAATAAACTTAATTAATCACAGCATTGAATACTGTATGGCACACTTTCAATATAATCATGAATCGAGTTGTGCAGATTCTTATCCTTTCCTTATATTCCTCTGTTTTCATTTAATATGCGTTTGTTTATGTTTTATCATGTGCAGATTTTACGTAGAAGACCCTAGACGTCTTCTATCGGGTTTAATCTTGATGAGTTTCAGGACAATTCTAATAGTACATTTCTTTCAGATCTTAGGTAATCTATGATGCCTGTATTGTAAGAGTAACTACGATCTCATATTAGTTGGGTTGATTGGCCTATTTCCACAGTTTTCGGTTTGATAGTGCGCCGTTACGTAAACGTACACTGCTTCCGTCATCAGGCTGTCCTCCGAAGAACGGTTTTCGCACTTAAATCCAATTTTTCCCAAACACTCGATTACTCTCGGATTCGAACAAGAAACCTTTCACGCACCAGTGCGACACCTTTGCCGCTGAGCCACTGAGTATATGTATATATATATATATATATATATATATATATATATATATATATATATATATATATATTATATATATATGATGGCCTTAACGTGAAAATGAATAATTAAATTGGTATAAATTTGGGGATTGGGTTCAAATGCTTTCTAATTAATATTGGCAAATAAAATAAATAAATTTTTTAACTTTTAATTATTCTTATTAAATTAAAATCTTTTTCGTGAAATCAAAAGAAATTTCATTTCACACATGGAAATATTCATGTCAATAATTAAATTGTAATTTATAATTAATAGTTTCAATGTGAAACAGACTTCGGTGGAATTTGCACAAATTACGCATGCGCTGCGTCCTTACTAACTTAATTAAATGCAGCCTGTCAAAAATTTCACCAAAGGATCTAAAATTAGTGAGTACCATTTTGATTTTGTTCAAAATAAAATTATTATTTTTATAATTACACCGGTTCATTGACTTTTCAGATATTGATACAAACATTTATACATAATCAAACAAAAAGCATAAATACAGGACATCAAAAGAACAGTCAATGCAATAGTGGGTTATGATAGAAAAATTTAACTCATATGTGTACAATTTCCAAAGAATGGTCACATTTGGCTTATTCCATATTGATATTGGACGTAAACTTCTTTCCATGTGTCGATGATACTGCCTTGCTGTTGAAATTGGTGCTGCTTATATTCCATAACTTCATCCAAATCCATTAACTGGTGAAAACTCTTCCTCGTGGTAAATACGACATACTTATGTGTTACTTATTTACTTTCAAGCAAGCACTTCTATTTTATTTGTATATTTAAATGTTGGTTTAAATATTTAATAATTTTTCGGATTTAACTTGTATTTCATTTTTATATAAATTTTTATATTTACTTGCACTTTTATTTTAGATGCCGTTATGAAGTTAAATTTATTTTATAATCTCCATCACTTTCAAAAAAATAATCACGTCCAAAATAACTGAAGGATTTTGTTGACATAAAAAAATACATATCACCCGATGTTTAAACACGATTTCCAAATGAAACAAGTACAATACTATCGACAATTATAATCGGTAACCTAAGTTTTAAATTTTGTTATAGGTTAAAACAATTGTTTCTGAAACCTCAACTCTACGCTGATCGCGTTTCAAATCCGATAATGTTAACGAAACTTTTAACTTACATGTTAACAAAAACACTACTAGCACTGACTTGTTAGTCACTAAAAATTACAAAAGCAAGAGAATGCAAGAGAGTGAGAAATCAGGAGCAATTTGTTTTATACTTTTCTCATGGATACTAAATTTTCAAATTGTTTTCTACATTACACACAAAAGATTCTAGCATCTCATTGGTCTAAACAATATTTTTAAATTAACTAAAATATAAATTATGCCATAACTTTCTCAAATCACTTCGGATTTGCTTTTTAAATACAAATTTGGAATCAGGTCAACTTTCTGCAAAAAAAGACAACTCACAAGCCCTATTTCGCTTCAAAAATTTACATATTGACAAACTAAAACCTAAATTTACTGATATCTAACAAATTTTATATTTTACAACTAAACTAATTACATATTCAAATTTTATATAAAAAACTGTATCCGAATACACCTATTTCACCCCATTTTACTTAATTTTAACAAAATTTCCACTTTCATATCCTAATTTTAGGTGTTTCACCCAACATTTCTAATTTTATGTTTAGATTACATATTTACTGTTAATTTCTTTGTGGAAATGAGGGAAACCTTACTATTACATGCTTTTATAATTTATTATAAACTTATACTATCCTATAAAAACTATAAATTTCTAAAATTCTTAAATATAGTACTTAACCTAACTTTATATAAATTTACTTTTAAACGTCTATATCACTTGAAATGTTCATCTAATATGTTCTTATATATGTCTCTATCATAATCACTGTTTATTTCTATTCCATAGTTCATAATTTTTTATTTTCACATTTCCATATTGTTAACACATTTGTGTAAATTTTTGTATATAAATTGTAATTATATATTAAATATCACATTGCACAAATGTCGTTCATGTTCTTAACTCCGTTTCTAAGTCACTACCACTTCTTATTCACTTTTTAAACACTTTGTCTGTGAATTACTAATATACTGTGTTCGTGCCATAACCCTTTTTTAAAGTTCGCAGAGTTTATGCATTGTACCTATTACTATACATGTTCTACATATTAGAATTATCGTACTTCATGTTATCAATATCTGTCACGTGTTTAAAATGCTTAAATAAACTGATTAAAATGTGAAATTACTTAAATATGCTAAACGAAACTAAACGTACACACTAATATGAAACGTGTTGACCTTTCTCACATGCTACTGGTATAGCTCATTGCTTTTATGAATATAACAACCTTGTGAATACCCCACAAAGCCTGTTTTGTTGCATCTAAACCATATTTTTATACTCGTATACTATTTTTTTCCATAACGAACCGTATACTTCTTCAATTTTATTTAAACTCGCATACTACATAGAATTTAAGCTCGATAAACTCTAGCCCCTTTATTATGCATATTTCTAACCATCTCAATATATATATATATATATATATATATATATATATATATATATATATATATATATATATATATATATATATATATATATATATATATATATATATATATATATATATATATATATATACAGAGTACTACTTAAGCTGGATTGCTCCATAACTCCCTTACTATTACAAATACGAAAAAATGTCTTATATAATAGTTGGCCACAGTCATAAGCTACACGTTTTAAAATTATTTTCAGAAATGGCAAACTTCCGGTTATACCGGAGACTCAAGCCAACTTCGTTATTTTAAATAAAAGAACCTATGTATTATTACATTTCTGAATTCCTCGTTTAATTTAACGGTCACTTTAATAACCATACTATGGGTCTACATCGCATTTTTTCTGAGTTATTTGACATTTTGTAGAAAAAATGACGTTCGCAGTGCCTCCGAAAACTTTCAATATCTAGAAGACGGATACCGGTAGAGAGATGTGGCTTTCGTTTTTTACTTCAGAAAATGGTACCGCATCATTCTCATTTATTGCCAAACATCTTGATTTTTGAATTTCTATCGCTCCGAAAATAATTTTTTTCAAACATGGATAACTTGATTTTATTAGATGGAACCACCCATATTCTCTTACATCAGCGGATAGGAATTTAAATTTCCTTTCCATTGATGTAACATTATCGATATTTTGGAGCGATAGTTTTCGAGATATTCACATTTTTATCTAATTTCAGATTTTATTGCGCATCGCCGCGGTGCTTTGGAAAACGTTTGTCAGTTGTTTTAAACTACTGATAAGAAACGCCAGTTTCTCGAGCTTCTGTTGTGCTTTGCCGTCTTGTGTATCGTTTAAATGTTTCTACAAGACATTTCCATTAAAATGTTGTTGTCCGACACAGAGATGATCAACATGACCTTCATTCTTGTAGAATGCCAAAGAAATGCGTTACTGGCGTCAAGGATTTATGCGGCACGGTATCCTGATCGAATACTTCCCCGAGAAACAGCCTTGTAATAACATATAGGTTGTTCTATTTAAAATAACAATTGTATATTTCGTATAACATCATATATTATAATATATATATATATATATATATATATATATATATATATATACTCTGAACACCAAGATGATGGCGTTAGAATTTTTGGACCAAACTTGGCAGAAATGTTTAACTAGTCAAATGTAGTAATTGAATAAAATTTCATTCAAAATAATCCAGTAGCCATGGCAAATTTGACGTTTTACTTGTAACAATGGAAATTATCGGGTGCATTTCTTAAGAGATTAAGTCGATTTGGGTATTGTTTCTGGTTGCAATTCTTTTGCTTTTGTGTTCTTCTTTGCATTTTGAGGCTGCGATTATGCCTAGAGTGCGGCAACGTGAAAATTATCGACAACTGAGTGAATTCGACAAAGGTCGCATTATTGGCTTACGTGAAGGTGACTTTTTATTCAGAGAAATTGAAAATCGTCTTAACCGTAAGCACATTTACGATACCTCCTATGTGGCCGCGATTGGTCGCGTCTACCAGTATACTCCAATGCCTTATATGAGCAGCGCGATCACTTTAGTTATATCGCTACTTCCAGTGAGCATTTGAAAAATTACATTGTGTTTCGGGGTACAGCGAAATGTATTTACAGCGCCCTTCGCGTTTTCACGATGGGCATGGCGACTGAAAGCTCACCTGTTAACTTGGTTTTAGACTCTACCAATGTCTCCCTTTTAGTCACGAAAATATTAGCTTTCTTGTGTATTTTTTCCAAACATTTTTCTAATTTTATCTGGCTTCAGGGCACAGTGTAATAATAGTTGTGGAAAAGGTCGTTAGAAAAACACAAATTAACTTAATGATTCTAATTTCCTATACAAAAATGTAGGTTCTTATAATATACAATAAAAGAACATGAATTCCCTTCAGCTTCGATGGTCTGCCTACTTGGATAACTCGTACGCCTGCTTTCAAACCTCCATCACTTCGACGAGCAATTGATGTCGGCTGTACTTCAATTCTTGTTGATGCTTTACATGTCTTAAAACAATAACTATACATATTTAGAAACGTTTCCGTATTATCAACCTTACACATCACATTATCAATTTGGGACAGTTTTGTCAACATAAATTTTGAACTGCTTTCTGCGGCAACGGCAAAAGTTCTTTCTAAGTTTTCTTTAAATTTCACCAGTTCTGATCGGCATTCTTCAAGAAATTCTCTAGCATCTTTTTGAGTAGGTTCGGCGACGTCTTGTGGTTCACAAATATTTTCATTTTCATACCTCATTGGCTGAATTTTTGCCATAAGTTACTATTACTTTCTGTGGATAATATTGCAACATTAATATTTTTATCCATATTCTCAAAAAAAGTGTTATCAACAGTGTTTCCTAGAGCCAAAGTTGCTAATTTTACACGATCTTGATACGGGGGTTGTGGTGTGTGAAATAAACGAATTCCACTATGTTTAAAAAATTTTCCCCAGCTCTACAGGAACAATCGCACTGTTCTATGCCTGTATAAACTGTGTACAAAATATTGGGATCTGTTGAAGATGAAACGTAATATTCCGTTTCGGAAGTCTGCTAAACTTTTAAATGTGCCACTTTGTCAAAAAACTATTTTAAATAAATTTATAACTTCATACCTCTAAAATTGGCATGGCTTATTAATTTTTCTTTGTAAAATTGCTCTAGAGAAGAAGTAATGAAGTCAAGTAAAGAGACCGCGTTAAACGCCTATTATCTTTTAAGAACAATGTCCCTAAATATCCGGATTGATGATTCAACAATGTTGCCCGTGTTATCGCCTCTTGTCTGTAAGTTTATACGAAAACAATGACACCACTCAGATTTGCTTTCCCATAATTCGTTAAAATAGGATAAAAATTGTGATATTTTTGCGCTACTGAATCATTACATAATTCCTCTTGAAGTAAATGGCAATCAATTTCACACTGAGCATACAGAATATTACAAAAAAGTAGAATTAATGGTTTTCGATCTTCGCTTTTAATTCCATGTTTGTGGTCCCAAAGCCATCGCCAAACAGCTTATAATACGTGGAAACTACACAATAGCCGGTCGGATTGAAGAAATACTATTTTCAGAGCATTTCACTCTGCTGTGCTGTCATCTGTCACAAAAACTGGCGGGCATCCTTTACCGAAAATACCTCCATGTCCTAAAAGTGTTTTTAAATTTTGGAAAATTAATTCGTAACTTTCTTGGGTTGGAATTGCACAGTCGAGTGGAACTCCAACAGCTTTGCTGGAGGTAAAATAATGTAACCGAATTTCCCTCTTGATCACAAGACGCACTCGAGTCTAAAAACACTACATACCTCCCGACGTTCCGCTCATCGAACATGTGTGGGACAGGAGATTGCCTGGGATGCAATACCTCAGGAAGACATCGACCACCTGTTGGAATCTATGCCAAGAAGGCTGCGGGAGTGTGAAACTAATAGAGGTGGTCCAACACATTATTAATAAAAGAATGCCTTTATCTCTTGTTTAATTTCTTTAAAATTTTAATCAATTTACTATATTTGGCTAGTTAAACATTTCTGTCAAGTTTGGTCCAAAAATTCCAACGCCATCTTGGTGTAGCATTTTTTATGTCTCTTTTTGGTGCATCTTTTTTAAATAACTTACTTAAAATTTAATAATATATTAATTAGTTTCGAAATGAAAAAACGTCATTTCGGTAACGTTTTATGAAATTTAAAATTTATTGCTTAATACCACGAAATACTTGCATATATTGCAATAACACACTCAAAAGTGTGAATTATACTTGTTCGAGAAGGCAGCCGTCATTTCGGTATCATTAAGTATATAGTGCGCCATCTAGTTATGATTGAGCTAAAACAGAATGTACATAAATCTCAAACAGTTGTGCGGTAGTGTTTCTTGTTAGACGCGTGGCAAGTTTTTGTACCCATTAGTTTCATTTCGACTTTTTGATGCGTACACGTCTTATTAGTCGTCAGATAAATGATTCTCCTTTAACATATTTCGACTACTTTCAGCTAATTTTATGAATTTTCTTATCGGTTTTTTTTTGGGATAAGAAATTCAAATGTGTATCTTCTAGAGGACGCCACCGGCAACGATTTTGAACCTTTTAAACCGTTACAACTTTTTTGCTCCACCCTGTATGTTATTTCGAACTAGAAAAATTTATTTTCCTGTCTCTACTAGTTAAGAGAGGTATACCTTATTGAAGTCGCTAAGGCCAATGGTTTCCAAGAAAAACATCTAAAAGTGATGATGCATACAAATTATCTGAAAGTAAAGTTTATTGACGTATTTGACTGCCATCCACAAAAACAAAGAAATAACACCATAAAACAAGGATAAACTTTATAATTCCATAAAAATTGCAAAAAAAAGTTGAAAAACGGTATTCAGGTCATATAAGGTTATCTTCGACTATACCAAACCAAACGTTTAATTTAAATTCATGCTGAAAGTTCCGCACCACCGTATCGTTCGGATTTTCTTCAGCCCATGTATTACCATTTTTGTAATTAAAAATTCCCCTTCTCGTAAAGGTTGCCTCGTCAGTGAAGAGAATTTTACTTACAAAGGATGGGTCTTGTCTGTTTTGATTTAAGATAAATTGACAGAAATGTGTTTTCGTTAAAAGATCATTTGGCAGTAGGTTTTGAACTGGGATAAAATGGTACGGGTATAATTGTTGTTCATGTAAAAATATTAAAGACAGTACCATTGATTATATACGAAGTATATAATCATTGACAGTACCGACCTTGGTAAATGTACGGCGGATACTTATTGTTTAGTTGTCTACAACAATACTTCATCTCTTCCTCCTGCTCAATACTGCTAAGCATAGGTCGTCTGGCCATCTTTGGGAGAAAACTATCGGTTTCCCTTAATCTGCTAATTAGGCATGAAAACAATTTATGGTTGGGCTGTCTTCGATTAGGGTAAATTTCTGCATAACTTCTTGCTGCAGCGCATGCACTAAAACCTTGTTGGACGTAAACTGTTATCATGTCGGTCATTTAACTATAATGGGAAAGTCCAGAACGTAAATGCGTATGGTTTTGCATAGCCTAGTCGTTTTTACCAATCAATGGGCAAACACCCAATAACAAACGTCAAAAATTAATAAAACTATATATTTTTCTAACAATTAATATAAACAAGAAAGCAAAGCAAGGTCCATACAAAAATACAGTACAGACTGTTTACTCATGTAATAACAATAATCCTCGTACACTGTCATTCTTTGCTTGTAAAATTTAACGCAGATAAATATATATTTATAGTGTAGGTTAATAGAAAATACCGGGGTATCGAACCCTTGGTCAACCGTTCTTAACATGAAACAACTAGAGGATCTCCAATTTTACGTACTATGGACTATGCGTTGATCTATATCCAAATTTAGAAAATATAAATTTATATTTTTAATTTGCATAAAATTCTCTACAACATTAAAATGAGAGACGTCATTTTTTGTAACAAGAATTCGTTAGTGTTGGGCTGAAGCTCAAACAGGATACTTGTCTAGTAGTTTAAAGGTAAGAACGCTCGACTGTTAATAGAGAAATCTAGAGTTCGATTCTTTGGCTACTAATATTTTATTTGTATTTTTTCTTAAACGACGCTGATTATTCTTAATATTCAGGCTATTTCTACATAGTGCGCATTTTGCGCACCAATGTATCCTTTACAGAATCCACATAGGCTATGTGGATCCACATAAACATTTTGGGCAGAGGTCGTATTCATATGGAGTTGTCGGACATGATGGTGATGCTGCTACGGCGGGTATATTATTTCTAAATAAAGAGGCAGTAATACAGAGAACTGGTTGTAGCCATAAAAATTCACCGGTATTTAGTGTCCACGTACGTAAAATCTCACAAAAAAGTTAAACAAAACTGTTTTGTAGATCTGGATTATAATGCCTCTGTCAAAAGATTGATCGTTTTCAAAATATCAAATTTTATATCTAAAAACATTACCATCTACTCGCACTCTGGTGTCTATACAACGTGCTTAGTCTTTCACCTTAGGAAGTAAAGTGTAACTTTTCCATTTTGACGGGCCAAAAGTACTTTTAGTCTCAAAATAAAAACTTTAACAAAAAAATTTGTAAAAAGCCTACTAGTATGGCGCAGGAATCAGCTATTTAAGCACCCAATTTTGAAACCGGTCCCCATTTATAGCATTATGATAATCCCGATCCTCTTTCCCTGAATAGAGTAATTAGTCGCAGTTTTATAGAAACCCTAAATTACTCCCTAAGTGTAAAATAGTATATATTTTACCTTCACTTTGATTTTGAGATAGATTACTTTTGATATCAGAATCGTGCACCCAACGATGGATCCTAGAAGTATTTTGATAAATTAAAGTTTTCTCTAGATACACAAATCTTGGTCTGAACCTTGCAACTGCAGAAATTTTGGAAAAATGATTATGGCTGCAACGACGCGTTTGTATTTTAACATCGATTTAAAATTTTAAATAATGTCGTTGAGAATAAATCAATTCTATTTTAACGTGATAATGAATTTGAAAGTAAATAAACTCAAATTTTCGTTTACTCATTGTACTTGAAGGGTTTTGGCATTTTCAACAAATTATTATTAATTAACATGAGACTTGACAATATAGATTACTGGTCAAATTGACTTCTGATTAAAGGATAACTCAGAAAGAATCATGGGTTTGTGGAATGCATAGATTCATGTATCTGTAAGGACGAGACAAATACATTAAACATACTAACACTTAGTTTTACGTTATCTCAGCGTTGTTGTTTTTCCGTAATGACTATGACTGAACAAACAAATACATTAAACATACTAATACTTATTGTTCTTGTGGTCTCCGGAGATGATGTTCAGCATCTAGGCGTCGTGTCATCTCGGTGTTGTTGTCCCCATTTTCCGTAATGACTGGATAGCGTAGACCGCCTTTTGTCGTTTGCGGAATTTGTGTACTCTCTCTAGGAGCTAAGGATCTAAGGAGATCCGTTGATTTACCTTTCTGCTTGGAGGGCGTTCTCGATCTTCACAATGAGCGTGAAAAGTTTGTCTTCTAATTCTCTGCTGCAAGTTTCTTGTTTTCTGCTACAATCTACGCGTAGCTTACCGCTTTCTCGGCCATTCTTGACGGTTGTCTGATGTTCGCTGGTCTATGTTTGTCTTTGCAGTTTTAGAGTATCCACCTAGATAGCTAACTACAGTTTCAACACTACGTATTAGTTGCTATATACCTAGTATGATGTGGTACAGCAATTCAACATAGTTGTCAAGTTTTGGAATATCTGGCGCTGATGAAGTTATACAATTATCTTCTTGTAATACTCAAGTATGACTGTGGTAATTATAATTGATCTTTGCTTTTAGTGGACCAGTACCATGGAGGTTTAATGATTTGAGAATCTTGATCGTCGGTATCATGTTCGTCGTGATGCTTTTATTATTTTCATCAGTATACAGTACGAACTCATTGTCGTACCAAGCAAACATTCTTAACGGCTTCTGAATGTGGAATGATCTAGTTGCTGTTTTCATTATGATTTGAAAAAATTTAATAAGTTGTTCACGAAATCTTGGCATTTCAATATCTATAAAAATTAAGCTTTTGAGTATTTTGCACGATAGCATGTTTAGTCTGGCCAGGTCTGATTATTTAAAGAAATTATTTGGACCACCGTAAGTGAATGTCGAACTGCAGTAACGTCCATATGAGTATTTGGTTGTAAAGATTTGATTCTTGTAAGAAGGTTTTGACCAGCTGCAATTTAAGAGGCAACCAAGGTACATTATTACGGTTATTGAGTAGATTATATTTGATAATCGGATAACTAGGAATAAGTGTTTGTGAAATTGTGAGTACTTGTTATGTGCTTCAGGCAATCTAAGGATCAATGGACTACAAATAATTGTTTACGGAAGAAGAAAGAAAAGCGAAGGATGAATGGACAGTCTTTAAGTAAGAATTACATTTAAGAACTTGAAAATTCAGTTGAGCACGATTATCTTTTTTTTTTATTTGCGTATTGTTGTGTAATTTTTATTTAATTAATTAGTGTTGAAGGAAAAAGTAATCGATCTCGAGTTATGTTGTATTGGCTGTTTTAGTAGTAAGAATTTTGCAGAAACGCAAATTGTATTGACAGTGGTTTCTCAACCACGCTGTTGTAGTGTATGTAAATATTTGTTTATTATTTATTAATTGGTGACCTAGTTTTTGACAAGTTAAATGTAGACTTTGCATATTTTGGTTTTAAGATTAATGAACAACCTGAAAGGTTATATTTGCCAGGTTAATTTCAAAAAAAATTTTCATGTTAGTTTTGTTTAACGCAGTACACTAATGACGGATCAGCTGTTGATTTAAAATTTCATTAAGTATAACTAAGAGATGGAGTTTTAAGAACTTACGTATTTACGAATGTCCCATACGATTCAGAGGTATCATAAAGGAACAATTATTAAACCGATGACATTGATTTTCTTTTGGTTAGAATTTTAAAATTAATTATCGATCATTGAATGTAGAACTATTTATTCATTAATAAGTAGAGATTTAACTTTATATGTATACGAGGGATACGTAGAAAATATTCAGTTAACGTGTTATAACTTTGGTATTCTGGATGTACAGGGTACAATCAGGAAGTTTGTGACGACCCGTGTATTTCAGTTTTTTTTTGATAACTGTTGGTTACGTGAATGCAGTTAAATTTGAGTGATAAATTTTGTTTTGGAAATTTTGGTATACGAGGTGTATTCAAAAAGTTTCTAATAACCTGGGTAGTACTAAATATATTTGAGTTTGAGTTGAATTGTTTGGGACGAGTGTTTGTTTTAGGACCCTCGTGTAAGAGTTTACTGAGTAAGCACAATCCTACTTTCCACAATCAAGTAGGGTTAATTAACACCCAGCTTAAGACAATTATTTTAGCAAAGTTTCGATTGTGGTGGCGCCTGGAGACATATTTTCCCGGACTGAGCTGTTTGAATATCGGTGTAAGGTGTTTGAGCGTATTAATCATTCATTTACTTATTTCGACCACGCCCATCTCCTGTTAGCTGGCTTGGCAACCCGCTTACATTAGTAAGCATGCACGACGCCTAGTGCGGTTTGGACGTGTAACAATAATAATCGATCCTCTTTCCCTGAATAGAGTAATTAGTCGCAGTTTTATAGAAACCCTAAATTACTCCCTAAGTGTAAAATAGTATATATTTTACCTTCACTTTGATTTTGAGATAGATTACTTTTGATATCAGAATCGTGCACCCAACGATGGATCCTAGAAGTATTTTGATAAATTAAAGTTTTCTCTAGATACACAAATCTTGGTCTGAACCTTGCAACTGCAGAAATTTTCGGAAAAAACTTGATTATGGCTGCAACGACGCGTTTGTATTTTTAACCCATCGATTTAAAAATTTTAAATAATGTCGTTCGAGCCACATCAAAATCAACTTCTATTTTAACGTGATAATGCAATTCTCTGAAAGTAAATCCCAAAACTCAAATTTTCCGCGTTTACTACAATTGTACTCTTTGCGAAGGGTTTTGGCATTTTTTCAACAAATTATTATTAATTTAACATGAGACTTGACAATATAGCACGATTACTGGCGTCAAATTGACTTCTTGTCATTCTAAAAAAGGGCATACCACTACAGAAAAAAGATATCATGGGTTTTGTGGAATGCATAGATTCCATGTATCTGTAAGGACGAGACAAATACATTAAACATACTAACACTTCAGCTTTTAGGCGTTGGGCCATCTCAGCGTTGTTGTCCCCTTTTCCGTAATGACTGGATGGGGGGACTGAACGAAACAAATACATTAAACATACTAATACTTATTGTTCTTGTGGTCTCCGGAGATGATGTTCAGCATCTAGGCGTCGTGTCATTTTCGCCCTTTCTAAGGTGGACCAGTACCATGGAGGTTTACCATGGATTTGAGATAGTCCTTGATCGTCGGTATCATGTCCTCGTCCGGTCGTATGCTTTTTATTACCTCCTTTTCATCAGTATACAGTACGAATCTTCACTTGTCGTACCACACGGGCGCAATCCACATTCTTCCACACGGCTTCTGAACTGTGGAATGATCTCCCTAGTTGCTGTTTTCCTCTCATTTATGATTTGAAAAAATTTAAGGTAGTTGTTCATCGACACCTCTTGGCATTTCAATATCCCTATATCCAATTTCCTACGCCTTTCTGAGTGTTTTAGCACGATAGGCCATATTTAGTCTGTCCAGGTCCACGATTATTTAAAAAAAAGTGACTCGAGCTCTCCGAGTAAGTGAATGTCGAACTGCAGTCTAACGTTGCCCAATGCAGTTGTTGCGGTCTGTAAAGATTTGATTCCTTCCGGTGGCAGCGGCTTTCCTGACCAGCCATGCTTTGGGTCGTTAGGTCTTCTATCTCTTCCATTATCTCCCCCACCCGATTATATTGTATCGAGATAATCGTGATAATCTTGGACCGGCGAATCTTCACTTTGAAGTGTCTTAGGAGAATAAAATGTTAACTTTTATTAGTATTCCGGTCGTCTATTCTCTGTTTGTATTACTCTGAAGAGCGCATACGAATCTGCAACGGAGTAATCAGTTCTAGGTCTAAATTATCAGAGTAAGCGCTCTCTTAAACATCCGTTCAGTAGGAATGTTCACACAAAACTTTTCTCTACTTCTTCCCGCTCTCTCTTTCCCTAATGCAAATAATCAATCAAACAATCAGTAACAGTTTATTCATTCATTATTTACAGCTCATTATATGTTGTATATTTTTCAGGCGACTGCTCAGGCGAGTTGCCCACTTGATTACATTTTTTATTGGATCATACATTTTTAATTGTAATGTAAGTTTATAATATGTGATATTTAGTACGTGCAAAAAAAGAAAAAAATTTATTAATGATTTACGTTAATTAGAATATGGTACTTAAGTTACTTTACGTCCAGGATAAATCATCTTGGGCGATGCTTTTTTTGGAAGAAGGTGGCCTGGACCCTCTGAGCACCAATGAGACTCGGGATCTTGGTCATCGGTATAGCTGCTTGTCGGTGTTACCTGTAATTGAATAGAGAGATGGAAAGATTATTAGTATTATTGGTCTCTGTGTTGTGAATTGGATTGTATTATGTTATAATAGTGTTTGTTTTAAGGAACACCCCGACTCATCGCCGTTCGGGAGGTGTTTATCCCGTGTGTGAGGATTACTCCCCATAGGTCAGCCTTTCGGATGACAGGAAGGACCACCGCCAAATCTAAGCTTCCGAGAAAGCCGAGAATGGCGTGGAGTCCTAAAGCTGGTGAAACCGACTTTTTCTCATCTGCGGCTCTCAGCACATTCGGTACTTCAGCCATCTCGCTTCCGCCCGCTGTGGTTTTGGCGAAACAAACGCCGGATCTTCTTAAAATACACTTCAGATGGTAGTTGGACCAGCTGAAGCGGGATCGGTCGTCCTTGTTTCTTCATTCTGAAACAAGGGGCGATATTAATGTTGCACTCTCGTAGCTCCGAGAAAATGTCACGCTCGAAGATTTCTACTGATACTTCCCGCAGAACCTTGAACGAAGTTCACTCTTTGCCTGATAGGTATGGTACGGTGTGTTATGCATATCCATATACCGTGTTGGCCTGTCACAGCCCTTGGCAGGGGCGGGCTAAGTCCTGCATGCTCCGGCGATTACCTTCGCACGTATTAAGGCGATCCTTCGACGATCTAATTCACGGGAGAAGGTGACCCAGTTCTCCCTCTCACGACGGATTACAGGAGGCACCCTCTCGATGACTTCTTCCGCTTCTTCCTCTGTAGCCTGAATCCGTCGGAGGGTGACGAATCTTTTGCTGTTTCGGTCAGTGTAGCTGCAATCCATTCTTCCATCTTTTCTTCTCTCTTCGGTTTTTTCTTGCTCTTCTTAGGGCTGCTATAGCTGAATATAATCGATTGGCTCTCACGGCAAAAGCATGTCACTCCGAAAAGTGTACATGTGTCGTCGTTGTAACGGCGGCTATCTACCTGGCATCCTGAAAACGGCGCTGATAGAGGAACGTAAAGGAAAGTTGTTTGCTTTAAAATAAATGCTCACTGCAAACAGTAAATGAAATTAGAAATAGATACAACAGAGCTAACGTGCCATCAGAAGATAATTAGTGAGAGTTAAGCATCCCGCCATCTATCCCAAAAATTGGGAAACTCACGAGACTGGTTTATAAATCTAACAAATATAAATATAAAATTTTTCATTTCTCAAAAAAAAAAGAATTTACGAAATAGAAGTATTAACAATGATTACGAATTAAAGCGTACAAGTTTACAGGAATCTTCAGCGTCACTTCTGAACAATTCGTGATCAGTCTTCACATAGTTGTCTAAACCCTGAATATATATGCCTAACATGCTTTCAAGTTGAATAATTATTTTTATTACAAAGGTCTCTACAAACATTTCCAAAAAACGAAGTAACCAATAATTTTACACATACGGTGTGTTATGTGTTATCGGGTGTACTGAAATTTAAATTATATGCCAAACATTTTACAAAAATTAAGAAATCCAAAAGTTCATAAAGTGAAAATATTTTAGCTCAAATTCGCTCATCTGATAATCCTCGCATTCAAATTTCCAGAAATTCCACTAATACGACACGACTAGTGGTGAAGGAACTTGTAATTAAAACATGCTTAGGCAAGTTTCTCTGTAATCAAACGTTTGCTTGTATTAAGTCTTTAAAAATACTGTATACAGTAGTAATCTCTAAAATTAGTACCTTTAAAATAAGGAAAAGATGAAATTGGATATTAAGATCTTACGTCAGCTTTTATAATAGGAAAATGCTGAATATACAAAGTTGATGTTGCAAACTAATATAGTAACATAAAATAAGAAGTTAATGCTAAATAATAACAATAAAAATAAATGTGAGACCTAGAAGATTACTTTAGGAATTTTAAGTACATTTTACCTCTGTTTTTATACCACGCTGTTAACGATGTTTTACATAGCAAAAAGAAAGGAACTGGTGCTGTAAATGTACGCGTATGGGCAATTAGCAATTTTACAACTAGTTAAATGTAACTTTGTCTTTCACAAGTAGTGGTTTCCCTTTATATAAACATAATCTTTTTATGTTTATGATGAAAAGGGCAAATAAAAAACTATTACATAGTTATGTTTAACATACAAAACAGTTTAATTACGAGCAGACAACTTTCCTTTTTCACAACTAGTTTTAAAATAGAATGAAGAAAAGTATTTCTGCATTTTCTGATAATATTGTCACATCAAAAAGCGTAAAATACTTTATTTGAGTAAGTTGGTTTCAATTAAAAAAATAAATTAAACTGTTAATTGTACCACGTGTTCATTAATACGAAGCTCAATGTAAAATACATCAATATTAAAAGAAAATACTTTTAATCAAAGTACTTTCTGTTAACAGTAATTTCTGTTCTAACATGCAATAAATTTTTTCCAAATGCTTTAGTAGTAAAATTTTTATTTAATAGTGTTTAGAAGTGAAGTACAATCAAATTAATAAAATACTTATCTTTTTTGGGTTTTTTAATGGTGTATTTTAAATTATACAATCTAAACGTTTCGATAACACTTACAGTTATCGTCGTCAGTAGTAATATCTGTTAAAATTGTTAAAGATGTCAAATTGTCAAAGTTGAAAAATTAAAACTTTGACAAAAATAGTAGCGCCGGGGAGAGGTGTCTCATGGCGGACTCGAGAATGGGGATATAATTATTACTGTGAAATGCATCTGTTTCCCTTTATCTTAGTGCGAAGTTTCCACTTAAACAAAGACGGGTTATAATATACGTCTGCTATATGTTTTAAATGCAGGACTTAAAAACGTATGTCGATTCTAAAGTCAAAGCGCATGACGCTGTCAGATGTCTTCTGGGCTATTTAACCTCAAATTATTCTTCGTATTTCGTTTTGTATGATCGCATCGTGTTTTGTAGTTATAATAATTTATCTTTCGCTTCGTAATTTATTAGTTTCCATTGCATTTGTAAACAACAGTTTTTTTTCAAAAATATTATTATTAAAATTCACTATTACGAGGGAAGTTTATAATGCAAACTGTATTTCCAAGTGATTGAATGCATTTATTTATTTTGCAGCAAATAATGATATCATTAAAAGGTAAATCTTTGAAAAGCCAAACTCAAGTAATGTTAATGAATATACTGCATTATTTCGAGATGGAACGCGATAATGGGGGGTCAAGTTTACCTGTAACTTCCATTATCCAGGTACGCTAATAATTTTCACTGTTTAAATTTATATTAATGTAATATTATGTTGCAGCGAACTGCTCTCGCATACGGCATTTTCGAGAAAACCGTAACTCGGACAAAGGCAAGAATGGCTCTCGCTTTAGAATCTGGGAAATCGGCGCCGGATTCACTGCAAAAACATAGGCTGCGTTTGAAGTCGAAATCAGAAGATGTCGACGAATACGTGAAAGATGTTTTGAAACGAAACATTTACACCATGCATGCAACTGGTAAATAATTCAGAAATTATTGTTGAAAGGACTGTTCAATTGTAGGCTCACATATTACTATCGAAAAACTCCAAACTGATCTTAAAGAAGATAAAATATTTACCTTCAGTAAAACGAGTTTGAAACAAGTGTTACACAAAATTGGTTTTGAATTCAAAGTCGACGATGGAAGAAGGCGTTTAATGGAGAAGGTTCATATTGCTGGTGCTCGAGTAACATTTTTGCGAAAATGTTTTGCTAATGAAAGTTGTGAAATTAGTTACGATCCTGTATTTTTGGATGAGACGTGGATTTTTAGTCGAGGAACCGTTCGAAAATCATGGCATGATAATGATTTGATACGCACAAAAAACAAACCGCTACGAGAAGGGAAACGGTAATTAAAATAGTCCGACTTGTTAAACATATTTTTAACCGAATAAGTTTTAGTTTTATCGTACTGAGTGCTGGCAACAAGGATGGTTTCATATCTAATTCATCATTGGTATTTTCCAGTAAAAGTAAGAGAGCAGACTACCACGATAATATGAACGCTGATTTATTTCAAAAATGGTTTCAAGAACAGCTTTTACCAAATTTCGAAAAACCAAGTTTGATAATTCTCGACAATGCCAGTTATCATTCTACATTAGTAGAAACATTACCCTCAAGTAGTTGGAAGAAAGAAGATCTTCTTCAATTTTTAAGAAAACACAACATTCCTCATTCGAATGATATGCTGAAAGTGGAATTATTATAAATTGCCAAGGATTTACAAATTCCAACGCGTCGGTCTCTGGCACCCAAACGACTGAATTTTTTCAAAATCTGTTTGGGCGAGAATATGTAAGCCTTCTAGGACTACAATCTAAAATTAGTTTGATTTATACAGGGTGATCTACAAACTTGTTACTTATCAAAGTTATATTATTTTAAATGGAATACCCTCCTTTTAATTTTTTTGAAATAAGGTGTAAAAATAAGGTAGACTTTCATTAGAGTTCCTATACCTAAACCTTACAATTTCCGAAATATTTAACATTTTTGAAAATGTTGGGTTGTCAAAAATTCAAGTATTTTAGATTCAGAAAGATAAGACAATCTAATCTAGGTCATCGTAAAAAGGATATTTGGAAGTACGTATTCTGTTGTTTATTGTTTCAAATCATAATTAATAAAATACAAAGAATAACGCGTAAAGTTAACAAACTTCAAAGTTAAATATCTTTGTTATTTTAAATACAACGCCCAAGAAATTTTTATCGGAATGGAATAGTCTTTTGACAATAGTTCGAAATGTATTAGGGTTCCCTATACCTCACTTCAATACTTTTCGTGAAATTAGTGTATTTGTTACATTTTTAGAAATTACGCCATTAACTCATGTCGATCAGTTAGAATTCTTTGATTTATAAACATTTCTGTCATATTGACGTATTTCAAAATACGACAGTTTTATAACTATTGATGATTTGTTCATTACAATGAAATATTCAGTGCAAGAAAGAGTGGATATGGTGTTGACCATAGGAGAATGCCATGAAAATTGTCTTTTGGCTTCCAGGGTTTATGCCCAAAAGTACACTGAGCGCAATCATCCTGATACGAGAGCTTTTGAAAGGCTTTTACAAACATTTCGAGCCACAGGTAACACTGCCTATCCAAAACCTAATAAAAGTAAACCGGTAACTGGCAATGAAGATAGTGAGTTTTTAGTATTAGGATCTATCGCTGAAAATTCCCACACTAGTACTAGAGTAATTGCTAGACAAACAGATTTAAGTAGAGGAAGTGTGAGAAGAGTTATCAAAAAACACAAATTTCATGCTTATCACATAGAAATTCATCAAAATTTGTATGGCAATGACTTTCAACAACGAATAGATTTCTGTTTGTGGGCAATTGATAAAATAGGGGATCAACAAGTTTTTTTAAATTTCGTTTTGTTTACTGATGAATCAACATTTCACAACAACGGTTTGGTAAATAGACACAATTTTCACTATTACGATACCGAGAATAGGCATGCTTTTAATACTGCTGACCGACAAAATCGTTGGAGCATAAACGTATGGGCAGGAATTATTGGAGATCAGGTAATTGGACCATACTTTTTCAATGGTCATTTAAATGGTAGAAAATTTTTGAGATTTTTAAAGCGGACTTTTGGACACTTCTCGAAAACGTTCCGTTGAACATTAGAGGGAATATGTGGCTACAATTAGATGGGGCACACTTTGATTGTAGAGTTAGAAATTATTTAACTAGAAAATTTGTTAATAAATGGATTGGAAGGAACGGACCATGTCATTGGCCACCAAGATCGCCTTGTCTTACTCCAATGGATTACTTTTCATGGGGATATATTGAAAATATTGTTTACAATATTCCTGCTACTACTGCAGACAATATGAAAGAGAGAATTAGAAATGCGGTGGACACAATTACTCCAGATATGTTAAGAAAAGTCAGACAAAATTTGTAAGACAGAATTAGGCTATGCATTCAAGAAGACGGTCATCAGTTTCAACATTTACTGTAGTGACAAATCCAGCAGTAGGCTTTCGGTGCTTAATGTAAAACGGTCTTTTTCAAGACCAGCAACCGTATAACCTTGAGAACCTTAATAAACCAAAAACCGTTTAACACATTTGTAACCTTTGTAAATCACAGAATTCTAACTGATCAACATGAGTTAATGGCGTAATTTCTAAAAATCTAACAAATACACTAATTTCTCGAAAAGTATTGAAGTAAGGTATAGGGAACCCTAATACATTTCGAACTATTGTCAAAAGACTATTCCATTCCGATAAACATGTCTTGGGCGTTGTATTTAAAATAACAAAGATATTTAACTTTGAAGTTTGTTAACTTTACGCGTTACCCTTTGTATTTTATAAATTATGATTTGAAACAATAAACAACAGAATACGTACTTCCAAATATACTTATTACGATGACCTAGATTAGATTGTCTCATCTTTTCTGAATCGAAAAATACTTGAATTTTTTGACAACCTAACATTCTCAAAAAATGTTAAATATTTCGGAAACTGTAAGGTTTAGGTATAGGGAACTCTAATGACAGTCTACCTTATTTTTACACCTTATTTAAAAAAAAAATTAAAAAGGAGGGTAATCCATTTAAAATAATATAACTTTGATAAGTAACAAGTTTGTAGATCACCCTGTATAAATCAAACTAATTTTAGATTGTAGTCCTAGAAGGCTTACATATTCTCGCCTAAACAGATTTTGAAAAAATTCAGTCGTTTGGGTGTTAGAGACCGACGCGTTGGTGGTGGCCCACCCTGTATATGCAATTGATGAATTCTCTCATCAATAGGGACATCAAATTTTA
Source organism: Vesta saturnalis (assembly GCA_036346205.1). Lineage (NCBI taxonomy): Eukaryota > Metazoa > Arthropoda > Insecta > Coleoptera > Lampyridae > Vesta > Vesta saturnalis. The sequence goes on from JARFJB010001987.1 coordinate 5,034,338, forward strand.
CGCTTACCTCCGTATCACTGCAAATTCAACCCTATGTTAATATGCGCAAATTGTAAACAGTATTACAACAAAAACGTTGGAAGACAGGGCTTCAGAGACGAGAACGTATTATCGCTATGGAAGGATTCACTAAACCAATAACTAGAGAACTGTGGCAAAAGTGTATTTTACATGCTGAAAAGGAAATGAGCCAGTGGTGGGACGTTCAAAAAAAAAGCTGAGGAAATGGAAAGCCTCTAGTATTCAATGTCGGCGAGTCGAGTGAAGATGATAGTGAAAGTGAAGGTGATGACTTTTAATTATAAGGTGTCCAATGTTTGAATTTAAAGCAAAAATTAGAATCTTAGTTACTTTATAACATTGCAAAGAATTATTATGTTTAACTTCTGTAGCTGTAGCTGTATATATATATATATATATATATATATATATATATATATATATATATATATTGACAAACTGTAAACTGAGATTTTTAAAATTGGTTATATTATTAACTAATAATAAATCTCATTTTTAACATCCAATACAGTGTATTTATTTATGACAAAATCAGTTTTTTATGAGTGGCTTCGATAACCAAATTACAGTCTTGACTCTTTTGACGTAGTGAGATCTACCGGCTAAAAACGATCCTCTGCAGTTAACCAAACTTTTCGCACTTCATTCGGGTACTGCCTACTGCTAGCTAATTCGTTTCTTATTGAAAATTATTGATATAATTAATTTGTAAAACTGATCCAAAACGAAATTTTGTTGACCCGGTCTCGGTTCTGATAATCGTTTACAGTTGTACAATATATTTTTATCATATGACTACCCACACTCGGTGGACTTTACATACCAGAATAAGTGCGAACAGACCTTAAACGAAATTCGACATTATTTATACGAGTGCATGGGGATTTTTAAGACCTTTAGGATGCTAAATCCTGAGATATTCAACAATAATTTTATTTAAATTTGACAGCGCGGCTTAAATTTGAAAATAACCTAGAAACATTGACGATGTTTTGTTGGTATTCAAAATTACTAACTATATGAACCAATAACGACACCCGTTTTGAAAATCTTAAACCATGCTTTACTAAAAGATGAGTCATAAGAAACCTATCGCCGGCCCAACTATAAAAACCATGATAATACAAAATTCATTACAATAATGTTAATGAAGCCACAGATCAAAGCCGGTTTCCAATATTGTATTTTATACTAAACAAATCTTTTTTAAAATACATAGAGAACGTTATAACAGTTAATATAACAGTTAATTAAAAGTTTTTTTGTTTTTAATTGTTCAGAACTTAGGTAATTCAAACGTATTTTTTGAAAGACTCAAAATTATTGTTAAAAATATCACACTTCCGTTTTTTTTATGAAGTATATTTATTTGTTTTAAAACTAATATGAACGGCAAATTATCAAACCGTGGTGTATTTTATTATTGCAACTCGAATAACTGAAAGGATCTTTTTTATTCTAATCGTATTCCTGAACAGGCTAAGATTCTAAGATTTGCCTAACGTGCTAAGGCACTTAGAAACACTGGGGGAGGATTAAGGATACTGTTAGGCTACCTTAAATTTGATTAAGTCAAAGTTTCGAGAAAAACAGCATCTCGGTAGTGCATTCCACAATTTGGTGACCGTGTGGAAAAATGTAGATTGCGCCCGTTTATTGTGACAAGATGGAAATTTGAGTGAGTAATTATAGTGTGAATGGGAAAACCGAGTGTTCCTAGCGAAGATGACCTGCGAAGGTATTAAGGAGTGTATTTCGGAGGCACACTTGCCATTGTAATAGCGATAGAACAAGGAAAGAATCGAAATTATTCTTCTATGCTCAAGAGAGTGTAGGTCAAAAGCTAGAGATGAGTCATTTACAAGTCTTATAGCTCTTTTTTGGACGCGGTTTATCATATCAAGGGCGTATTGGGGAGCACTGGCCCAGAGGTGGGAATTGTATTCCAAGTTGAGGTTGAATTTGAACCTTGTACAGTAAAAGGAGTTGTTGCGATGTGAAGTACTGTTTGGATCTGTATAGAAACCCCAGTTTACGGGCAGCTGTTTTGATGGCTGACAAAGGGTGATCAACCCATGAAACGTTCAATGATACGGACATCGTTAACATAGAAATAGAGTTTGAAAACTTGATACCTAAGCCATTCATATTTATAGCAGGAAATGATTGATCTTTCTTGGCGGCGTTAAACGCGAGTAGATTATCCCTTCCCCATTCAAGGATATGTTCTAAGTCTCTGTTGATTGAGGCTGCCATTTTCACTTTAACGTCCTGATTAGACTTGTTATTGTGGGAAAACTGAGAAGAACCACAATGTGGAGTACTGTCTTCTGCAAAGCAATGGTTCGTGTTAATTGTTGAGAAAATGATGTCATTTATGTATATCAGAAGTGGGGGAGCTGTTACTGATCCTTGGGGTACGCTTGCGTTAATAGTAGTTTCTTTCGAAAAAAAGCCATTTACGACAACGCGTATGCGTCTTTTGTCAAGAAATCTGAAGATCCAATTGATGAGCGTATCGGATAAGCCGAACGAGATGAGCTTGGTAAGTAGACACTTGTGTAAAACCTGGTCAAAAGCCTTTGAAGTACCTAAAGCTACCACAACTGTTTCACCTGTTTCTAATGTGTTATTCCAAAGTTAGGTGACCTATGAAAGAAGATCACCCGTTGAACCACTTTGTCTCAACGCATATTAGTGGTAGCTGAAGAGTTTATTGGACTCGAGGAACCAAAGTAGTTGATGGTTGCTGGCTTTTTCCAGGATTTTAAATAGAATGGAAGCTGTTAGTCGATAGTTTTATAGCCCTTTTTAGGAATAGGTTGGACATTAGCCAACTTTCATCATTAGGGATACTCTCCAAATAACATGGAGATCGAAAAGAGTTTAGAAAATAAAGGTACTAGATCGGGATGGCATTTCTGAAGGACAATAGCTGGAATACCGTCAGGACCAGTCGCCTTGTTTGAGTGAAGTTTATTGATAATTGATTCTAGAAGTTTGTATCGAAGGTGGATTGCATATGGGGTAGATTTGGGCGTCAATTTTACCAGAATCATTGAGGAAAGAATTTGATGTAATCGACAAAGAGGTTGACCTTGTTCATTTTTTCTTCAACTTTAACTTAAGCAAATTTAAGGTAGCCATGCATAAATATTTCTCGGCAGCCTAACAATACACCTAAATCTGCGCAGTTTTCCTGAGTACTACTAGAGAAATATTAGCCTGTTCATGAATACTATTAGTAAAAAAAAATGTAATATGATTATTTCCAATCGGATTATGATAATTCCCATTTTGATGTTGTTAGTTCCCAACTCAAAGTTGTTTAGTCCAAATTTGAAGTTAAAAAGGTACAGATGTCATTAACCTCTATAGGAAATGAAGTTCTAAACATCTGTTTGTCATAGATGATTATTTTTATTTTTACAATATTGCCTATTTACGTAATGCATAATTATCCTACAAAAATTGTTATCAAAATTATTTCATTTTGTAGGTTAGAAGGTAGTGTGTTGTTCCACACCAGATATTTTTAGGATATTTAAAAAATACTTCTTCCTTAATCCTCGAGCGCGCGCAATATCTGTGAGATACGGGCCTCGTAACTTTTCGTTAATAATACCGTTGTTATCGGGTGTTTTGGGTCGGATGCTTAGGTACCTTCCTAAAACAGTGCCCTGAATGTGGTCAGTGAGTGTGCAACTTTTTCATCAATTAGTTTAGTTGGCAGCCATATTTTGTGTCTACTGGATACGTTGCGCGTTCTTTTAATCTCTTTTATAATTTGCAAAACAGAGATTTTGCGTAATTGTTGATCTATAATTATTTATTTTTAATCTTAATTTTCTTGTGAAATTAGTATAACAAGGGTTAAATTGTGATATTTTCATACAAAAAGAGATAAATGTGTAAAATCTGAGGTTAGCAAATAAAAATTTGTTTTAGGATCATGTCGCTTTCAAAGCAATCATACAACTTGAACAATGCCAATGACGTAGAAGAACTTCAAAAGTACCTGTTTGATTCCGACGACGAAAATTATGAAGTCGAATCAATTGCAAGTGACGAAGATGATGTTGCTGAAGTCGTTTTTGAGACTAGAAACAGCGATTCGGAGTCGGAACGAAGTATGGACAGCGGCGACGAGTCAGATAACGACGACGATTTTTTTTACCAGTACCAAAAAAAAAATAAAAGTTAACCTCGACTTATACAAATGGAAAAAAACACCATATAAAACAACAACAGGGTTTCACAACACAATCAACAAGAATCTTGGCCAAGTTAACGGTTTAACAAGGACAGCAAAAACTCCTATGGAAGCATGGAAATGTTTTGTAAGTGATAACATGATTGATATACTTGTGCAATACACAAATCAATTTATTGACCAAGAAAGGGTGAAATTTTCCCGTGAAATAGATGCACGTCCTACTTCTGTGTCTGAAATGAAAGCACTCATAGGGCTTCTTTATCTTTCCGGCCAATTACGAGCCTACAGTTTGAATACTTTAGATTTATTTGATACTACTGCATACGGAGCAGAAGTATTTGGAAGTAAAATGAGCAGAAAAAGATTTTTATTTTTGCTAAAATGTTTACGGTTTGACGATTTGCGACACGAGATTAGCCAGAAAACAAAAGAGTTGGACAGGTTGGCTCCTATAAGAGATTTTTGGGAGATCTTCGTCGAAAATTGTGAAATGCATTATTAGGAGGGTCCAAATGTGACTATTGATGAAAAGCTGGAAGGTTTTAGAGGCCGCTGTGTTTTGAAGCAGTACATACCGTCAAAACCACGAAAATATGGAATCAAAATTTACGCGATGGTTTATAGTGAAACCTATTATGTGTCAAATTTAGAAATTTATTGTGGGACGCAACCTGAAGATTCTCCTTTTGCAGTTAGTAATAAACCTGTTGACTTAGTAAAGCGTTTAGCTGCTCCAATTTACGGTTCAGGTCGTAATGTCACTGCCGATAACTGGTTTACAGACATCAGTTTGGTTGAAGAGCTGACAACGTACAGACTCAGCTACATGGGAACCGTAAAAAAGAATAAGCCGCAAATTCCGCAAAATTTCCTAGATTCAAACCGTGCTGTTACTTCAAGCATTTTTGGTTTTAGGAAAAAGTGTACCCTTGTTTCATATGTTCCAAAGCCAAAAAGAAGTGTAATTCTTTTGTCTAGCATGCATTGTGATCAATCAATTGACCCATCAACAGGAGACCAAAAGAAACCAGAAATGATAACCTATTATAATCGCACGAAAGCAGGTGTTGACACAAACGATGAATTATGCGAAACGTATAGTGTTTCACGCAATACCAGGCGATGGCCAATGGTCATCTTTTATTCTGTTCTAAACGTGGCTGGAATAAATGCTTAAATAATACTTAAGAAAAATGACCTAACGAGCGGCAAACGAAGAGTTTTTCTCAAAAAATTGGGGAGGAACTAATAAAAAAACATCTGCAAAACAGAAAGAGCAATACCAGAGGAATTCCTGCTGTGCTTCAAGAAAAAATGAATCAAACCTCAGAACGGCTCTGCACAAATCCACCAAACAGAAACACAAATACAGCACCTGCTTTAGAAGTTGATGAAAGGAAAAGATGTGACACTTGCAAACACAACA